>CM076571.1:691363080-691710466 GCA_034641835.2 Pinus albicaulis | reverse complement strand
GAAAAAAATCCCAATCTACTCGCAATCACATCCCCTAACCAACTCACCCTCCTCCTCTTCCTTATCCCCCCCCACCAACACACAAAGAAACATAATAACAAATATAACAAATATTTGTCACCTTATAGTTATTATAAATATTGAGAGAATATACTTTAAAAGATTATACTTCTCTATATAATTGATGAATAACCGCACTTATTTACCAACAATGATATGTCCACTCAACTTTTTTCCGTTTGTCTTTTTAAAAAATATACATGTCAATAAATGGGTATAAAAAAGGTGTCAAAAGTTCATTTTTGATGATCAATGAAGCAAATTATGGAGGTTAAAATGTAAGCCAAAGGCGTAATTATTTCAATTGCAAGTATTTGAAAAAAACAAATTTCTTTAAATATACATGTACAAAATGGGTATAGCAGATATGTCAAAAGTTGATTCTTGATAATCAATTAAATAAATTATGGAGATTAAAATTCTAAGTAAACGGCCTAACTCTTTCAAGTGGGAGTGTGTAAAAACCAATCTAAAAAGTTAAGGAAAATGCCTTTAACTTCTCCCTAATTTGAAGTTTATTAATTAACTTTGAGAGTTTGTTGAATATAAAAATGCATGTCCCCTTTATTTTGGATTTTTATCCTTCAATAACTTTGTCATATATTAATTTTCTCTACTTTGAAATTTGTAATGAATTTTTTTTCTTTCTCTCAAAACTCATGAAACTCTTTAAAATGTGCATTAATTAACCGTCCTCTTTGAAAGTTAATTTTTCTTTTCCTAGACCAAGTCCCGCTCAATTTATATATTACAAAATTTATCATAAACGAAATAAAACTATGAAATATTTATGCATATTGGTAATTCATCTAAAATGAAATCTTAGTATGTCTTAAGATTTGTTATTTAATTATTATTTTCATTTTGCATTAAGTTAAAAAATATTTATAAAAAAAATCTTGATATACATAGATATGAGAAGAAAAAAGATTTATTAGTGCTACAAGCAAAAAGAACCAATGAGACATAACAATTATTGGGCAGAATCTTTAGGAATTTACATTGGCTACTCTTTATCCTCAATGGCCAGCTTGTGGTCTATTATACTCTCTTGCAGTGTCCTCTTGTCCCTCTTTATGTTGCATGCAATATTCAAATGATGCTTAACCTTGTGCCCTTAGTGCCATGATGAATGACCAGCTTGTGGTCTATTATACTCTCTTGTGGAGTCCTCTTGTACCTCTTTATGTTGCATGCAATATTCTAATGATGCTTAACCTTGTGCCCTTAGTGCCATGATGAATGAAGTGATGAAAGCACATGCCAAATATAATGAGAACCTAGAATCCCATTTGTATGAGTTGGCATCATATCAAGACAGAAAAAGACTGCCCCCTCATGAGCACCTTCCTTAGAAATATTGTTTGAAATAATTTTTATTATTTGTTATATAAATTCCTAATCTCAATGCTTCTTTATTTACTTCTTCATAATATTTAATCTTAAAACCTAATAGAGAATAAACATCACATAAACCAATAGATTTTATTTACATCTCATAGTTTTATATAATTTAATAAATTAAACTCCTTACTTTCTTATATATTAAGTGCTTGTTTATTTATTTTATCAACTTAATTAATAATCTGGAAAAAAATGTAATATATGTTTTTGTATTTTTGTTGGAATAGTCTTTTAGAATTTTGGCAAGGTATATAAATGTTTTTGTCATTTTGTTGACTCTAAAATTTTGACATACAATGAGTGTTAAATGAATTATTTAAAAATAATGAAAAAATAATGAAAAAATCGTATGTTACACCTATTTCTCATAAAAATAATTATAAATAAATAACTTATTTAATACCATTGAATCCCAAAAAAATAATATCAAAAATAATAAATTTTAATTTGAAAATACTTTATATCATTAGTACATGCTAACATTATATCATTATATCAGGATGGAGGAGATTAAAAAATAGTAATTAAAAATACATAAAACAAAAATTGAATCACTTATTCATACTATGGATAGTTTTATATAATAATCATAATTAAGGTTCGTTAAGACGAAACAGTCTATCGAACTTGCAAAATAAATGACAGAAGGCCCCATTGTTCTCCAACATGGAGTAACAAAAATTATGAAAATGAAATTAGATATACAGTAGCTAATGCAGAGATTGTTGATGTTGAATCTGTTGTTATTTGAAGCCATTACATCCTCGCCATTATTGCGTGACTGCCATCGCTCTCAGTCCAACCTGATAGGTGATGTTGAAGAAACGCCGTGTCGTGTAAGCTGGCCACAGTGTCAGCCAAGCACTTATTTATAGGCGTGAATGATTGTCCCAGATCCCTCAGCTTCTGATTGGAGAACTTGAATGGCTGCTTCCTTGGATTTTTCTCATCGGAACACCTGTGTGCATTAAGCTGGTTTCATTTATGGACATCTTTTAGTAATATCATCATAAATATATAGAGGTTAGTGGGTGCATACTTGGTAGGGAGGGGACAGCGAGGGCATAGTTCGGCCAACATGTGGACCAGCTCTCCTCTGTGCAGGTTGCATTCTGCACATAGATATCTATGGCAACACGCTGAGGGCGTTTCATACACTAAAATGTGAGCCTCTGCCACATCTCTTACATCCACATATGCCTGAGTTAAGTTTGCATACGTCTTGGCTGACCCTGATCATCATCATGATTCATAATTATTATATCAGAAATCCATGAAGTATATTATAAACCATATATATTGTATATAATCATAGATCCCTGATCATCTATTTACAATATATATATATATATATATATAACTATATAACTCACCTGTTAAGTATTTCATGATATGAGCAGTGCTAGGGTTCATGGCGGACTGCAACAAGGGACCCAAAACCAGGCCTGGATTAATCACCACCAACTCTAAATTCCTTCTCTTTGCAATATCCCATGCAGATTTTTCTGCCAAGGTTTTCGCATAGCAATACCAATTCTATAATGCACGAGTCAGGCCAACCAATTATTAGTCTATGATTTGCATGACCTCTATCTTAATATTTGGAATAAACAATGTTGTGAATGAAAACCTTGGTTTGTACGCAGTAGTCCAAATCGCTCCAGCAGTTATCATGGACTATGGAAAGTGGGTCTCTGTGAGGATTCAGGTAAACCGCACCGATGGAAGACGTAAAGACAACGCGCTTCACCCCTGATTCTGCGCAGGCCTCCATCACATTCCTCGTCCCTTCCACTGCTGGTTCTATCACTTGCTCCTGCACTCAATATTCACTGCATCCATCAAACCTATATAAAAAAACAACGCTTAACAAGATCTAAAGATATGACAATGGTCCATGGTTGATTAATGTGATTTTAAACCCCAAATAGCTGCATGGATTTGGAATTACAAATAGAGTTGAATACAGTAATTACAGGGTCATCATTGAGAACTGAGGCCATGTGAAAAACACCGTGGCAACCTCTGATGACTGTAAGTAAGCTCTGGTAATGGAGAATATCAGCTTTCACAAGCTGAAGCCTCTCTTTTGCTCCTTCCAACTCTCTCAGATGTTCATACTTTCCACCATCATCTGTACTTGCCAAATCTTGTTAGAAAAAATAAAGAGTACTACTCTTACAAAAGGAAACTCAACTCAAGTACAATTTCAATATTTCAAATAAATATTACTTATCAAAAAACGTTTGTATCTTATAACATGTATCTTATAACGTTTGTATCTCGAACAGTGTAGCCTCTTTGAAGAAGCAACTTGACAAGCCATGAGCCAATGAATCCCCCCGCTCCCGTCACGCACACTGTTTCCTTCCTTTTCCTATTCTCGTGCAGCTCCTTTTCGCCTGACATCATGCTAAACTCTCAGCTGCAGCGTGAAACTCTCGGCTCAGATGAGGTAAGTAGCACAATGAATCGTAGAAATGTGAAGGGGCTGTACCCTTTTTAATGCCTTGTGAAGTGGAAGGTTGGAGGAACAATTGAAATTAGCATGTCGGAGCAGCCATAGCCATCTTTTCTGAAATTTCTTCCCTTGACAAACGATGTTTTGTACTTATATGCACCGATTTTTTCGCTCCGCCAATGATTTAGTCGACAGTTCCCACTTGTCAAATGTGGTTGCTGTACAATCCATGCATGTCGAATTAAAAACGTCCAATTCTGCACCTTATCTTCAAAACGTGGCAATTCGATTATACGGTTTTAGTGAAAAAAAGGAAAATCAGTAGTATAATCACAATTTGCTGCAGCGCTAACATCGGGTTTCTCCTTTGGAAAATCACTAGTATAATCACAATTTGCTGCAGCCCTATTGTATCGGGTTTTCCTCCTCTTGTTTTTTCTTTTTTAAGAAAAAAAAAAACATTTCATTATAAATGATAGATTTTTAGAAGAGCATAATTTAGCAATTGTACTTGAAAGCTATTACACCAACTTCATTTATAAGATTCACTGAATTGTCCCTTCAAAAAGCATAGGAAAAACCACATTAACTAGTTTTATGTAGTTATTCAATTAATTTACAATTTACTCACTATTTAACCAATTTACCCACTATTTAACCAATCTAAAGCTTTGTAATAGAAGGAATGAAATGGGGTAAACCTAGCAACTTGACATTAACGAGTGAAAAACAAAATAAGATCTAAGGCTAAGATAAAGCGAGAGGTTAGAAGTTCTCAAAGGAGCCCCTGCCTATGAAGAGCTCTATCCGCAAAAAAGTTCAAAATGCATGAGACTAGATCGGAGAGAAAGAGCTCGCTTAGAAAGGGCATCTTCTTCGAGTTTTGTCCTCTAAAAGTCATAAATGTGTTTAAATGAGATCTCGGAAAAGAGGGACTTCGGATCAAGAATACGCTACATCGAAATATGAAGTGATTGAACCCTGTAAATCAAATCCGGCTTGGATTCATCGAATGGTAGAAAGGGAATCCCCCCGCTACCCAGTATTCTATCAATGCGAGTCATTGTGCCATCCGAAGGGCACCCACATAAAGTCAACATCTCAACCATGCAATTGTTCTCATTGGCTCTAAAACATCTATAGTGATAGGGAAAGGATGTATCAATATGCAAGGAGACTCTGCAGCCCACAACGACCTTGAACAAAGGCCCCATCGAAGTAACATATCGGGTAGATATTAGCCGAGTCCACAAAGAAGGCATTTTAGGAGGATTCATTGGGGGTCCATGGACTTGTTTCCATAAATGTGCGAGCAATACGAAGGGAAGCTAGAAATGCATTGTGGGAAGTACCTTCAAATATGAATTCATTTCTAGAACACTATATTCCCCAAAAGACCTAGAGGGGAACAACCCGAAAAAGATTTATGTTTACTTTCCCATGAGCAAATGAGAGCGAGGGATAGAAGTAAAGTCAGTATCACACTGAATTCCCAATAGCAAAGGCACTTGCTTCCATATATCTCTCACAAAGTGAAAGAAAATAAATAAGTGAGAACAATCCTCTATTGCATTCTTGCAGAGTGAACATCTTTAAGGATGTGTAAACCTTTCCTTATAAGGGTTTCCCAGGTTAAGAAATTCTTATGCAGTAAAAGCCAATTAAAACATATGATCTTGAGAGAAGCTTCCCGGATCCACAAGCATGCAAAAAATATTAGCAAATGGCGAGATACTGAATGCGAGGAAAAGATATGGCCATATGCCTGCGAGACAACGATCCCGCCTCCAAATAAATGATCGCCCCCATACAAGGCTATCCGATCGCGGGATCAAGCATATACTAGCTCGACGAAAAGGTTGTCACGATAAGATTCCCATTCGGCTTGCAAGTAGTCTCGAATCCAAATATCCCCGGCGTGAGGCCATATAAGAAAGCATCCAAGCGGTTGTGAAGGCTAACCAATACTAGCCAGGTTAGAGAAACCTCATTGAATGAGGAAGTTTATGATGAGGACTGAGAGAAGGTGACATCCACACATTCCTTCGATGGCTTTGAATCCCACTTGAATCCTTTGTCCATCTTCAATAGCCCGTAGAATATTACTAAATATCCATGAAATAACTGAATTCAAGCTCCTCTATGTTGTAGATATATATGATTGTAAAGGGGGCAACCAACTTTCGAATCTAGTCCTCCAAATATCGATGTGGAATATATTTTTTCCTTCTTGATATTTTTCCATTTAAGGCACCGTTCACCAAATATGCACCATAAATTTGCAATCAAAAGTGCTATATTGAAACTTCTAAAATTCATTAGACCCCAACCACCTTTTTTAATTGGTCTCGAAATAAGACTAAGTGCAACAAGAGGGGGTCTTTCTTTTTGGGGCCCTGATCTAGAACTTAGAAATGTTGACACGATATATTCAAATTTTTTTAATTATAGCTTGAGGAATGTGAAAAATGTACATCCAATAAACTGGAATGCCTTGGAAGATTTCTCAAATCATGATGATTCGACCCCCTATTTTGAGCCTCTTGGGTGTGTGTTATATTCTTTCCACGACCAGATGGATGGACAAAGTGGGGATAAGAGTGGGGCCGAGAGGGCCCCCCCCTGTCAAGGGATTTGCAGGGGGGTCGGTAGCCCCTTTGCACGGGGTCCGAGGAACGTCCCGGGAAATTTGTTTTGGACACTATATTAGGTGGGCAGAACTACCTATGGTTTTGTGCATGAGTTTGAACATGGATTTGGGCATGATGGTTTTCTTTCCATGGTATTTTTTAGATCTGGTTAAGGGAACTACAGTTATGTGATTAGGGGAATTTTGAGGTCTAAAATGGGCATCCTAAGAAAATTATAAAATAATAGTGAAAATAATAAAGTAAGATTAGATTACATCATCAGATTTTAGAGGGAAAAAACAAAAAACTACTTTTTCAACTTCTATTTTCAACTCGATCTCCCTATGGGTTTACTCAAATTTCGAGCAGAGTACTCGTTGGATAGAAAATTTGGTTCCTGGTCCAAGGAGTAGCCATGTTGCATACTTTCGATGGACCTTGCTACACCTTTAAATAAGAAATACATGAAAAAACGTGATTGCAATCACATTTTTCATGTATTTCTCATTTTTTCGTGTCTCCCATTCCATCCCTCCATGAAATGCTCCTCCCAAGTCCTCATGAGATGCAAATGAATCATCCCACAAGGAAGCAAAAATTTCCAATGTAGCAATCATGGTTTTCCCAATGTTCTCCCCGAAACATGTAGCATAAGAAACATGGAGATCCTTTCTCCCAAAGGGCATGCTCAATCCTCTCATCCTTCCTCCATTAATTCCCATAATAAGAATAAGAACATCATCAATGTATGGGATCAAAACCAAATATACATAAACAAAAATATGCAAAAATGGAGGTGGATCATAGTCCCACATGTGGAACCAGCGTAGTATATCTCCCCCGATCGCATCAGATAATGATATGGTAAGTGGTTTCCCCAAAGCACTTACTTTCTCGCCATAGTTTTCTCACAAGTTTTGAAAAGGTGAGAAATGTTTGGTGCCTTTGGGAGTGCACCCAGAAATGGTAAATCATCTCCCTATATCCTCCTAGGGAGTGACCATGCTCAACAATGTTTATGGCCCCAAGTTGGCCATGAAGTTTGTAAGGAAGAATTCTCCTACTTGGAGCAATGGCAATAACATATATGGTAAAGGAATGCAAATAATCATCAAGTAAATCATTATGCACATAAATATGTTCCTTACCATAATCTCTCGCTCATACAAATGGAGTGGTCCATAGATAGATCCCCCTCTCATTAATAAAGAGGAAAGAGGTGGTTGTGATAACTCCTTCATAGATTTATGTATCTCCTCCATCTCCACATGATCCATGCATCTCTTCAAATGCTAATATATCTTCTCTTCAAAGCCTTCCTAATTTTATCCTTCCATGATGGTGTTGTAGGCTCTCATGGAATAAGTGTGGTCGAAGAGAAAATCTTCATGTGTTGCTTGTAGCAACTTCTCCTTGAGCTTGGAAGCTCTAGATAAGAAGATCCTACCATGATAATAGATGACCTCATCTTTGACTGAATATCCCTCCTCTAGAAGTTGGTCATCAATTATCATGCAAGTGAAAAGATCCTTGGAATAATCCAACAACAACTGGGATTTCCAATATGGATCTATCCTCCATAATGACAGTGCTCATAATCTATCACATAAAACAGTTGTCATATGGATTTGCTCCTCTTTGACATCTCCCATGCCAAAGTCACATACCAGGATGCTTCTATCCTTCCTCTGCTGCTCCTCCTATAGCTTCTCATGCTCAAGTAAAGGTTGAAGCTTTTGGAGGTTAGTCTTCCATGGGAAGCTATCACATATCCAAAACTTCAAGAGTTTGGCCAAAGCATGTATGAGTGGCCACCTTCTTCTATATGTGGAAGAATTCTCCCCAAGTGAGAAAACTCTTATGAGCCTCCAAAGTCAAGGAATAGTCTCCTTGCACCATGTTGGTGTCATCCTCCAATCCTATAGCATCCTCTTTCGATGCAAACCCGGGGGTGTGAGAGTGGGTAATGATGATAGTGGGAGAATGTCTCCCTCCTCCTTGAGTGTACCCGAAGACTCTCTCGGTTGTATCATAACCATACAATGTTTCCCACTCCTCCCGGATCTAAGAGGGGTGCAATATATTGTGAGACATCTCTCTCCAACTTGGAATCGGGTGGCCTCTCGGGTGGTTTTCCATCAAACAGGGTGATGTCTAATGGGTCAACCTCATATTCAAAATATATGGAACTACCATGTCCTTGCTTCCACTGTGCAAATCTAACTATGTTTCCTATGTGGAAGTTTCCCTGATAATGGGTACCACTCTCATTGATGCAAGAGTCCCTCTAAATGGAGCAAATTTCTTCATCCTCAACTCCCGGTGGTGGTGGATCATCTCCTCGCTATTCCAGACATTGTGACCCCCTTCTCGGTTCTTCTTATTCTTCCTCCTCATCATCCGAGAAGACCTCTATATAGTGTTCCTTTCTCGTTGCACATCTATGTCGGTTCCCATGATTCTTGGCATGTGAAGCAAAGCTTCCTTCTCCTCAAATCTCTTCGGACATCATCACTAAGAGGTACTTTACTTTGGCTCTCCCTTGGAAGAGGAGCCTTCTAATATTTTCCCTTGGATAGAAAAGTGGGATTTTGCAAAAATGTTGCCTTTGCTTTTGGCAAGGAATCTTGTAGATCTCTAGCCCTTTTTGATGGCATCTTGTAGGGGTAGTGGGTTTGGTAGATTTAACCAACCCATGAAGAGGTTCTGCTAACCCATCAATAAACATATAGACCCTTATTGATGCAAATAAATCGGGGAACCATAACAGAAAGTTTTAGAAATTTAGAAATATAAGTTTCTAGATTACCTGATTGTTTGAGCTTTGCTAGCCCCATGAATGGTGCCTCTGGATATCTTCGATCAAACCTATCCACCAACCTCCTTGTGAACTCTGAATATGCATCACATTGGCATGAACCAATGTAAATAAGCCATGAAATCACCAATCATCTGCCTCACCCTCAAGGTGCAACGCTACTATCTTGATGGCCTCCATATTTGGTGCTTTGTTCAACTAGAAGTAGATGTCAAGCTTCTCTACCCATGATTTTAGCAAGTGCATTTAGATGACCCATCAAAGTTGGGTAAGAAAAAATCTTCCCATAGTTCAGTGTGGATCATGATTTCCGAATGAATCCTCCACCTCGATTGAGATGCATGGGTCTCCTATTGTCCTTGATCTGACAAAATTCCTGAAAACTCAAGTGATCCTTGAATCTCCGAGATGGAGACTCATACTCCATGAAATAGTCTTCAAGAGTTTGTTGTTCTTGAAACCATTCATTTCCCACTACTAAGAACGTAGGCATTGTAAAGCATTGGGAAACTTGTTGCTTCTTCACTGGTTGATCACTCCAATGATGATAAATTTCGGAGCCTTCACCATGTAGAAACCCTTTAGGGGATTCCTTGTATCTATCCATCCTCATATCCTTTATTTCTCTAGAAATGTCTTGCATAGTTTGAAGAAGTATATTTGGATACTCCTTCTCTTCGTCTCCTTCTATAAAGGGGTTTTACGAGCGATCCGCATGATTAGGGCCTATCGTTGCATCTATGGGTGGAGGCATGTAAAACAATGGTATTTGTGCAAAACCGTAGTCCTCATCGAATACTTGGCATGAGTACACCAGAGGAGGATTTTTTCAGTAAGAAGCCCGATGTTTCATATTTTAAAATTTTTTTCTCATATGTCTATTGCCATGTGACCAAATATTCCGTAAAGAAGCTCAAACCAACGTCTGAGATTGGGATATTTTTTGGGTACACCGATACTCTCCCACAACTATTGGGTGTATTTTTCCAAACAACATGTAATGGCTGTCGTGAGATGGGATATAAAATTTGATGAGTAGAAAGCCATGCAATTGTCCCTTGAGAGGGAGCCGGATTTACATACGGATGAGGAACTCTTGGTTCCAAAGAATGAACCTCAAGATGTGGAGTAGCCACATGTGGAGGATCATGGAGTGGCGGAAAAACACTCATGTAGAGCCATCCACAAAAAATGGTAGAAGGCACACCACTAGGTCGATAGATTGAGACTTGATGTGGCAAAACATGTAGGAGCACCTACTTCACTACACGGACGGATACGGTCTCCAGGACATGTTTATCGGATACATGTCTCTTATGAGAAAGTGTATTATGACAGAACCAACCTCCTTTGAGGAATCAGCGTAGCAACCAATTTGGGTTGATGCCATGGTTGAGGAGTATGACTCCATCGTCAAGAATGAGTGCATGGGAAGTTGTCCCGAGACCCGGTTTGAAAATTGGTGGTTGGATCTAGATATATCTATAAGGTGAAGCGAGCGGAATATAGGGAGTGTGGAGAAGTACAAGGCTAGATTTGTAGTCAGGGGATTCTCACAAGTTTAGGGGATTGACTGTGAGGAGACTTTCACACCGGTTGCGAGATACTCTTCGATTAGATCTATCCTTGCACTCTCAGTGCAGATGGGGTGGAAAATACATCAGATGGATGTGAAACTGTGTTTCTCAATGGAGTTATTGAGGAATAAGTATGCATAGAGCAGCCAGAAGGTTTCATACATAGATATCTATGGCAACACGCTGAGGGCGTTTCATACACTAAAATGTGAGCCTCTGCCACATCTCTTACATTCACATATGCCTGAGTTAAGTTTGCATACGTCTTGGCTGACCCTGATCATTATCATCATGATTCATAATTATTATATCATAAATCCATGAAGTATATTACAAACCATATATATTGCATATTATCATAAATCCCTGATCATCTATTTACAAACCCCACATACATATATATATATCTCACCTGTTAAGTATTTCATGATATGAGCAGTGCTAGGGTTCATGGCGGACTGCTATTACACCAACTTCATTTATATGATTCACTGAATTGTCCCTTTAAAAAGCATAGGAAAAACCACATTAACTAGTTTTATGTAGTTATTCAATCAATTTACAATTTACTCACTATTTAACCAATTTACCCACTATTTAACCAATCTAAAGCTTTGTAATAGAAGGAATGAAATGGGGTAAACCTAGCAACTTGACATTAACGGGTGAAAAACAAAATAAGATCTAAGGCTAAGATAAACCGAGAGGTTAGAAGTTCTCAAAGGAGCCCCCGCCTATGAAGAGCTCTATCCGCAAAAAGTTCAAAAATGCATGAGACTAGATCGGAGAGAAAGAGCTCGCTTAGAAAGGGCATCTTCTTCGTAGTTTTGTCCTCTAAAAGTCATAAATGTGTTTAAATGAGATCTCGAAAAGAGGGACTTCGGATCAAGAATACGCTACATCGAAAATATGAAGTGATTGAACTCCGTAAATCAAATTCGGCTTGGATTCATCGAATGGTAGAAAGGGAATCCCCGCCACTCAGTATTCTATCAATGCGAGTCATTGTGCCATCCGAAGGGCACCCCATAAAGTCAACATCTCGACCCATGCAATTGTTCTCATTGGCTCTAAAACATCTATAGTGATAGGGAAAGGATGTATCAATATGCAAGGAGACTCTGCGACCACAACGACCTTGAACAAAGGCCCCATCGAAGTAACATATCGGGTAGATATTAGCCGTGTCCACAAAGAAGGCATTTTAGGAGGATTCATTGGGGGTCCATGGACTTGTTTCCATAAATGTGCAAACGAATACGAAGGGAAGCTAGAAATGCATTGTGGGAAGTACCTTCAAATATGAATTCATTTCTAGAACACTATATTCCCCAAAATACCTAGAGGGGAACAACCCGAAAAGATTTATGTTTACTTTCCCATGAGCAGATGAGAGCATGGATAGAAGTAAAGTCAGTATCACACTGAATTCCCAATAGAAAAGGCACTTGCTTCCATATATCTCTCACAAAGTGAAAGAAAATAAATAAGTGAGAACAATCCTCTAGTGCATTCTTGCAGAGAGTGAACATCTTTAAGGACATGTAAACCTTTCCTTATAAGGGTTTCCCAGGTTAAGAAATGCTTATGCAAGTATCCAATTAAAACATATGATCTTGAGAGGAGCCTCCCGGATCCACAAGCATGCAAAAAATATTAGCAAATGGCAGATACCGAATGCAGAGAAAAGATATGCCCATATGCCTCCGAGACAACGATCCCACCTCCAAATAAATGACCATCCCATACAAGGCTATCCGACCGCAGGGATCAAGCATATACTAGCCCGACAGAGGTTGTCACGATAAGATTCCCATTCGGCTTGCAAGTAGTCTCGAATCCAAATATCCCCTGGCGTGAGGCCATATAAGAAAGCGTCCAAGCAGTTGTGAAGGCTAACCAATACTAGCCAGGTTAGAGAAACCTCATTGAATGAGAAAGTTTATGATGAGGACTGAGAGAAGGTGACATCCACACATTCCATCGATGGCTTTGAATCCCACTTGAATCCTTTGTCCATCTTCAATAGCCCATAGAATATTACTAAATAGCCATGAAATAACTTAATTAAAGCTCCTCTATGTTGTAGATATATATGATTGTAAGGGGCAACCAACCTGAATCTAGTCCTCCAAATATCGATGTGGAATATATTTTTTCCTTCTTGATATTTTTTCCATTTAAGGCACCGTTCACCAAATATGCACCATAAATTTGCAATCAAAAGTGCTATATTGAAACTTCTAAAATTCATTAGACCCCAACCACCTTTTTTAATTGGTCTCGAAATAAGACTAAGTGCAACAAGAGGGGTCTTTCTTTTTGGGGCCCGATCTAGAACTTAGAAATGTTGACACGATATATTCAATTTTTTTTAATTATAGCTTGAGGAATGTGAAAAATGTACATCCAATAAACTGGAATGCCTTGGAAGATTTCTCAAATCATGATGATTCGACCCCCTATTTTGAGCCTCTTGGGTGTGTGTTATATTCTTTCCACGACCGGATGGACTGGGACAAAGTGGGGATAAGAGCGGTCGAGTAGGCCCCCCCCGTCAAGGGATTTGCAGGGGGGGTCGGTAGCCCCTTTGCACGGGGTCCAAGGAACGTCCCGGGGAAATTTGTTTTTGGACACTATATTAGGTGGGCGGAACTACCTATGGTTTTGTGCATGAGTTTGAACATGGATTTTGGGCATGATGGTTTTCTTTCCATGGTATTTTTGTAGATCCGGTTAAGGGAACTACAAATTATGTGATTAGGGGAATTTTGAGGTCTAAAATGGGCATCCTAAGAAAATTATAAAATAATAGTGAAAATAATAAAGTAAGATTAGATTACATCATCGGATTTTAGAGGGAAAAAAACAAAAAACTACTTTTTTCAACTTCTATTTTCAACTGATCTCCCTATGGGTTTACTCAAATTTCGAGCAGGAGTACTCGTTGGATGCAAAATTTGGTTCCTCATCCAAGGAGTAGCCATGTTGCATACTTTTGATGGACCTTGCTACACCTTAAATAAGAAATACATGAAAAACGTGATTGCAATCACATTTTTCATGTATTTCTCATTTTTCGTGTCTCCTAATCCATCCCTCCATGAAATGCTCCTCCCAAGTCCTCATGAGATGCAAATGACTCATCCCACAAGGAAGAAAAAGTTCCAATGTAGCAATCATGGTTTTCCCAATGTTCTCCCTGAAACATGTAGCATAAGAAACATGGAGATCCTTTCTCCCAAAGGGCATGCTCAATCCTCTCATCCTTCCTCCATTAATTCCCATAATAAGAATAAGAACATCATCAATGTATGGGATCAAAACCAAATATACATAAACAACAATATGCAAAAATGAAGGTGGATCATAGTCCCACATGTGGAACCAGCATAGTATATCTCCCCCGATCGCATCAGATAATGATATGGTAAGTGGTTTCCCTAAAGCACTTACTTTCTGCCATAGTTTTCTCACAAGTTTTGAAAAGGTGAGAAATGTTTGGTGCCTTTGGAGTGCACCTGAATGGTAAATCATCTCCCTATATCCTCCTAGGGAGTGGCCATGCTCAAACAAATGTTTATGGCCCCAAGTTGGCCATGAAGTTTGTAAGGAAGAATTCTCCTACTTGGAGCAATGGCAATAACATATATGGTAAAGGAATGCAAATAATCATCAAGTAAATCATTATGCACATAAATATGTTCCTTACCATAATCTCTCGCTCATACAAATGGAGTGGTCCATAGATAGATCCCCTCTCATTAATAAAGAGGAAAGAGGGTGGTTGTGATAACTCCTTCATAGATTTATGTATCTCCTCCATCTCCACATGATCCATGCATCTCTTCAAATGCTAATATATCTTCTCTTCAAAGCCTTCCTAATTTTATCCTTCCATGATGGTGTTGTAGGCTCTCATGGAATAAGTGTGGCCGAAGAGAAAATCTTCATGTGTTGCTTGTAGTAAACTTCTCCTTGAGCTTGGAAGCTCTAGATAAGAAGATCCTACCATGATAATAGATGACCTCATCTTTGACTGAATATCCCTCCTCTAGAAGTTGGTCATAAATTATCATGCAAGTGAAAAGATCCTTGGAATAATCCAACAACAGCTGGGATTTCCAATATGGATCTATCCTCCATAGTGACAGTGCTCATAATCTATCACATAAAATAGTTCTCATATGGATTTCCTCTTCTTTGACATCTCCCATGCCAAATTCACATACCAGGATGCTTCTATCCTTCCTCTGCTGCTCCTCCTATAGCTTCTCATGCTCAAGTAAAGGTTGAAGCTTTTGGAGGTTAGTCTTCCATGGGAAGCTATCACATATCCAAAACTTCCCTGAGTTTGGCCAAAGCATGTATGAGTGGCCACCTTCTTCTATATGTGGAAGACTTCTCCCCAAGTGAGAAAACTCTTATGAGCCTCCAAAGTCAAGGAATAGTCTCCTTGCACCATGTTGGTGTCATCCTCCAATCCTATAGCATCCTCTTTTCAGTGCAAACTGGGGGTGTGAGAGTGGGTAATGATGATAGTGGGAGAATGTATCCCTCCTCCTTGAGTGTACCCAAGACTCTCTCGGTTGTATCATAACCATCCAATGTTCCCACTCCTCCTGGATCTAAGAGGGGTGCAACATATTGTGAGACATCTCTCACCAACTTGGGATCGGGTGGCCTCTCGGGTGGTTTTCCATAAAACGATGATGTCTAATGGGTCAACCTCATATTCACAATAGATGGAACTACCATGTCCTTGCTTCCACTGTGAAAATCTAACTTTGTTTCCTATGTGGAAGTTTCTGATAATTGGGTACCACTCTCATTGATGCAAGAGTCCCTCTAAATGGAGCAATTGCTTCATCCTCAACTCCCGGTGGTGGTGGATCATCTCCTGCTATTCCAGCATTGTGACCCCCCTTTTCGGTTCTTCTTATTCTTCCTCCTCATCATCTGAGAAGACCTCTATATAGTGTTCCTTTCCTGTTGCACATCTATGTCCGGGTTCCCATGATTCTTGGCATGTGAAGCAAAGCTTCCTTCTCCTCAAATCTCTTCGGACATCATCACTAAGAGGTACTTTACTTTGGCTCTCCTTTGGAAGAGGAGCCTTCTAATATTTTCCCCTTGGATAGAAAAGTGGGCATTTGCTAAAATGTTGCCTTTGATTTTGGCAAGGCATCTTGTAGATCTCTAGCCCTTTTCGATGGCATCTTGTAGGGTAGTGGGTTTGGTAGATTTAACCAACCCATGAAGAGGTTCTGCTAACCCATCAATAAACATATAGACCCTTATTGATGCAAATTAAATCGAGAACCATAACAAAAAAGTTTTAGAAATTTAGAAATATAAGTTTCTAGATTACCCGATTGTTTGAGCTTTGCTAGCCCCATGAATGGTGCCTCCGGATATCTTCGATCAAACCTATCCACCAACCTCCCTCGTGAAATTTGAATATGCGAGTCACATTGGCATGAACCAATGTAAATAAGCCATGAAACCACCAATCATACGCCTCACCCTCAAGGTGCGACACTTGCTATCTTGATGGCCTCCATATTTGGTACTTTGTTCAGTCGGAAGTAGATGTCAAGCTTCTCTACCCATGATTTAGCGAGTGCATTTAGATGACCCATCAAAGTTGGGTAAGAAAAAATCTTCCCATAGTTCAGGTGTGTATCATGATTCTGAATGAATCCTCCACCTCAGTTGTGATGCTCGGGTCTCCTATTGTCCTTGATCCGACAAAATTCCTAAAAACTCAAGTGATCCTTGAATCTCCGAGATGGAGACTCATACTCCATGAAATAGTCTTCAAGAGTTTCTTGTTCTTGAAAACCATTCATTTCCCACTACTAAGAACGTAGGCATTGTAAAGCATTGGGAAACTTGTTGCTTCTTCAACTGGTTGATCACTCCAATGATGAGAAATTTCGGGAGCGTTCACCATGTAGAAACCCTTTAGGGGATTCCTTGTATCTATCCATCCTCATATCCTTTATTTCTCTAGAAATGTCTTGCATAGTTCGAAGAAGTAGATTTGGATACTCCTTCTCTTCGTCTCCTTCGATAAAGGGTTTTTTGGAGCGATGCGCATGATTAGGGCCTATCGTTGCATCCGTGGGTGGAGGCATGTAAAACAATGGTATTTTGTGCAAAACCGTAGTCCTCATCGAATACTTTGCATGAGTACACCGGAGGAGGATTTTTCTAGTAAGAAGCGCTGATGTTTCATGTTTTAAAATTTTTGTCTCATCTGTCATGTGCCATGTGACCAAATATTCCAGAAAGAAGCTCAAACCAACAGTTGAGATTGGGATATTTTTTGGGTACAACTGATACTCCCCACAACTATTGGGTGTATTTTTCCAAACAACAGAATGATCGTTGTGAGATGGGATATAAAATTTGATGAGTAGAAAGCCATGCAATTGTCCCTTGAGAGGAGAGCTGGATTTACATGCAAATGAGGAACTCTTGGTTCCAAAGAATGAACCTCAAGATGTGGAGTAGCCACATGTGGAGGATCATGGAGTGGCGAGAAAAACACTCATGTATAGCCATCCACAAAAAATGGTAGAAGGCACACCACGAAAGCTGATAGATTGAGACTTGATGTGGCAAAAACATGTAGGAGCACCTACTTCATTATGCGAGCAGATACAGGTCTCTAGACATGTTTATCGGATACATGTCTCTTATGAGAAATTGTATTATGACATAACCAACCTCCTTTGAGGAATCGAGTCAACAACCAATTTGGGTTGATGCCATGGTTGAGGAGTATGACTCCATCGTCAAGAACAATGCATGGGAAGTTGTCCCAAGACCGAGTTGGAAAATTAGTGGTTGGATCTAGATAGATCTATAGGGTGAAGCAAAGGGCGGAATATGGGAGTGTGGAGAAGTACAAGGCTAGATTTGTAGTCGGGGGGATTCTCACAAGTTGAGGGGATTATCTGTGAGGAGACTTTTTCACCGGTTGCGAGATACTCTTCGATTAGATCTATCCTTGCACTCTTAGTGCGTGATGGGGTGGCAGATACATCGATGGATGTGAAACTATGTTTCTCAATGGAGTTATTGAGGAATAAGTATACATAGAGCAGCAGAAGGTTTTGAGATCTTTGATAGTGAGTCGCATGAGTGCAGGACTCAAAAGAGCATTGTATGGGCTGAAGCAAGCACCTCCTTCTTGGTACACTAGAATTGACGGTTATTTCACCGAGTTGGGATTCACCAAAAGTGAAGCGGATGCAAACCTCGTATCAGATTATGGTTGATGGTAAGCTCTTGATTATCATACTTTATGTTGATGATCTAATTTTCGACAGGGTGATGAGCAGTGATAACTTCTTGAAAAGAGGATCTTGCAAGAGAGTTCGAAGTGAAGGACATGGGACTCCTTCACTATTTCCTTGGTTTGGAAATATGGCAGTAGGGATGGTGAGAAATTTGTTTCTCAAGGAAAGTATGCCAAAGAGATTTTGAGTAAGTTTCACATGGAGAGTTGCAAACCCATGGAGACTCCTCTTCCAGGAAAATTGAGGAAGGAGGATACTACTTTAGGTGAGGTAGTGGACGATACTATTCACAGGTAGCTAGTGGGTTCACCGATTTACTTGGTGAACACTGCACCAAACATTTTCTGATGCAGTTAGGCAACCGATTCAAGCTATGGTTAAGCCGACCAAGCTCTTTTTGGAAGGTGGGGAAGCATGTCTTGAGATATCTCGTGGGGCACTACAGAGTATGGATTATGGTACGGACTGTGACATAGGGAGTGAAGCTTTAAGGCTTCACTCGATGTAGATTGGGTAGGGCAGTCCCTTCGGACAGAAAGGGCACATCGAGAGGGATCTTCAAACATAAGATCCATAGTAGTTTCTTGGTACAACGAGATGCAGCGATTTGTGGCACTCGATTCAGTCGAGGCAGAGTACATGGAAACAAGTCGGTCGCATGTGAAGCCATACTGGATGAGGAAGATTTTGGTTGGTTTGTTTTGGTTCTCATATGGATACGACGGTGATACATTGTGATAACCAGAGTTGCATTAAACTCTCGGTTAATCCGATATTCCATGATAGGTCCAAGCACATAGACATCCGGTACCACCATCTTAGAAATTGTGTTCGGAGGCACATTATGTTACTTCAGTTCATTCTCACGAGAAGATCGGGATGCAGATATCTGAGCAAAGGCGCTCACCAAGAGCAAATTCGAATACCATAGAGTCAGGGATCGGGGTGGCAGATAATCCCTTTCTTATTGAGAGGGAGTGTTGAGAAGTCAATAAGAAATGTGTGTCTAATTTAATTTTCCCTTAATTAAATTGGACAATAAAATGTAATCTTATCTCATAACCACTTGTAATAGTTAACTGAGTGTGATAAACTTAGTTAGCTCATAAATTTTGAGTTGAGGGTGGTTGGTGAGGCATGCAGAGTGATTCTATTTGTTATGGAGTTCGAGTTTTAGTTAGTGCATTAGTTTAATGCATGAGAAATTAGTTAACTCTATTTATTGAATTAGAGTCGATTGAACTAGTTGTAATTGTTTGTTGCACTAGTGAGAGATCAAGTGAATTAAATTAGATTTAATTCACATGCGATGATCTTCCATACAACCGATGATTTACTATTAATAGTTGCATGCATGTCGATTCGAGTGGAGACCCAGCTTTGAGAAAAATGTTAAAAGGATGTTAACTATCAGTTGTATAATTAATAGGTTGTCCGCATCCCAAAGTAAGACAACCATAGGATTTCCCATGAGAATTTTGTAGTTTTGGAATGCTAAAATTCCTAAATAATAGGGATTGTATTCCACATGAATTATGCAATCAATGTGGGCCGATTAGAGGGCAATAAATTGGCTAAGTGTTGGTCCATTTTGTCCCTAGGGTCGATGTGGAGACGAGTTGTGAGAGTGCATGAGTCTCTTATGAGAAGAGTGCATTGTAATTGTTTCATGATTCCCAGGTGAATATACAATAGAAGATAGAGGGGTTTTTGAGCAGCAAGCTTTCCCCCATGAAAATATTTTTGTTGTGGTTTTATTTGCTTCATTCTTTACTTGTTGTGATTAGCGATTGTGTTTATTTTTCGCAATTGATTTGTAGAAGGATTCAATATATTTGCTTTAGTAAATTGCTTGATCGGATTGAATTCATTGATATACATATTTTTTGTATAAATTATACGAGATCAAACACCAAAGATCACCGCTCACAAATAGATCAAAAATCAATTCACCAAAGTATTTGATGTGGATAAAACCCTCGAAGGGGGAAATAGTCCATGACCCGAGCCAATGCGACCACTTCAGAAATTTATTAATATGAAGAAAGAAAATTTTACATAAGCTTCTCTCATAAACGGTTACCAAACAAATGACCCTCTGTGCTATTTAAATAGAGATCATGGATCAATTGAGTGTTAAACCACAGATCAAGTGTTGGTAATACTGAGGAGAGAGTGAACCTTCAGATCACTACATATCGTGACCGTCAAATTATAAGTTACAAATGTACATAGTAAAGAAACACACTTTACCTAACTCTACGTTACACCAAGCTATACTTAAATATTTTTTGTGTCGGAATATCCTAACAAATATGAAGCCAATATACAAATATGCTCTGAAGGACTCGCTCGAACTAGAGACGAGACTCCCTCCTAGGGAGAGCCACCTATGTGCCCATGATAAAAAGTTTACAGTGGAATTTCACTATAATATAGTTGTAGTCCTTAATTCCATACCAAATTAGGTTTAAGCAAAAATACAAGATATTTAAAACTCGCATCCAATGCAATGCAAATAAAAACCAAAAAATACGAGAAATCTCTAGTACAAGTGCATCATTTGGGTAATCATGAATCATATGAGATTTAGTATTATTCATAAGGAGTCCAAAGACAGATCCAAATAGGTCGATAATACCATATATGTTTCTCCATTCCATAAAATAGTAACCCATCATCGACAAAAATCATATGAGTAATTATGACTTGTCTAGTAATAAAGATAGTCTATCGATGACCCATATATATGTGCCTACAAGCGAAAATCTACTAAATCCCTCAATAACAATAATGAAAATAAGGGGGTGATAAGGTGCATCCTTGTTGGAGACCCCGAGAGGCAAAAACAAAATTAGTAGGAAGTCCATTAACCAATATGGCAAAGTTTGTAGTAGATACACAGAACATGATCCATTTTGAAACTTGATATGAAATGCCAATTCTGTGTCGAACCAACCAAAGAAAGGTCCAATCTACAAAATCAAAATCTTTTTGTAGGTCCATCTTCATAATAATCACCTTATATTTGATAGTATGTACGATATCTCGAGCAATAGAAATCACATCTTAAATTTTTTCTTTAACGAAGAAACTCTGAATTTTTCTTGAGTGATACCATCCCAAAGAGTGTAGGTTTCAGCCTATTAGAAATCATTTTGGAAATAATTTTGTATAGGGTATTTGCAAAGGGATATAGGATTGTAATAAACAAAAGTTGATGTATGTGAAACCTTAGGAATAAACGTAATGAAAGTGGAGTTAATATCACCGAGGATATAACCGATCTCTTGAGTTTCCAAAGAGTGTACAAATGTCAATGGACAACCCCCCATCGTAGACAATCTTTGATATTCCGGTGACCAATTTCCAAATCTATCCGGGAACTCAACAATAAGATGTCTAATATTATGAAAACCTAGGAAGCAAAAATGAATTGCCCAATAGCCATGCACCTCCTAATATATAAGCCACCACAATTGATCTCCGCCTTTGTGCAAAGCTCAGCAATGAAGTCCACCTCCACCAAAATACATGTGATATGTTTATCTCTCCGTAATGAGCTTGCTTCCTCTAGGAAAGAAAATTTACTAATGGAATTGTTGATCATCATCAATGATTCATGTGACTAAAATATGAGGGGTAAACTAGGGAGTGTAGCCCAAACCAATTTCTTTGATGGAAATACCAAGTATGGATCAAATCCCATATGCCATTGATGTAAAGAGAGGAAACCACGACCATGAACCCAATAGGATCCCGAAATCTTCACAACATCGTCATCATTAATAAAGTGGAAGAAGAAGCATTGATTGTACAAAATGTTGAAGAGAGGAGAGTAATTAAGAATAGATTACCATTGTTATTTAACCCAAGATGTTCTCTAAGAGTCATCCATTAGAAGATAAGATAACTTATCCACCAAAGCTCATTTTTGTAATCCTACCACCCATTCCCAACAAAACATCAAAACCAAAAATGATTTTTTGATAATTCAGATCGACCTTAACTGTCTTATTTTTTCCGTGAACGATGGAAAACTGTTTTCCATGGATTACCACATTTAGGTTCAATAACCGATGGGGATATTGAAACATTAGAATCCACGTGTATAGTTTCATGTAGATAACATGTCCCATAAGGATGGACTTCAGACTTGGGAAACCACTACTCTTTGCCTCAATAGTCACA
The DNA here is from genome assembly GCA_034641835.2 of Pinus albicaulis. Lineage (NCBI taxonomy): Eukaryota > Viridiplantae > Streptophyta > Pinopsida > Pinales > Pinaceae > Pinus > Pinus albicaulis. Next base: position 691,688,015 of record CM076571.1, on the reverse strand, counting down.
TGTCTCAATGCATCGAGTAATGACATGTCACCACACCAGTTCCTTTAGTGAAAATTGATATCCCTATCGATATATGTAAAGGCAAGTTATACTACTAACACCACTGACACTTTGGAATCACGCTTATATGTTCACCAAAGTAGGGAGCATTACCAAAAAATACCTTATGTATTAGTGTATAAAAAAGCCTCAATAAAATATGTAGACAAGGTAAATTACTGTCACTTATCAATTATAGACCCCACACCAGGTAGGTCATCACCAACTCAATCCACTAGGACACCCCTTAAAATACAATATAATCACTAATCATCGTTGACCAATGCCCTTCATAAAATCTCATCAAGCACACAATCGACAAAGATATTAAATGGCGAAAGAAAACCATTATTGGATTGTCCCTCATAAAATTAATGGAAAACTTGGAAAATAAATATCCCCCCAGACCAATTAATGACCCCAGGAGACTCCTTCGTAATCGAATTCAAAATTCAAATATATTACCAACTCCACCAACTAAAATGAATGCACTTACGTAACAACAAAGTTCCTTGGAGATCCCCTCATTGACCAATACGAAAACTAGAGAGGAGCATGAAGATCCACGGGGACAAAGGTCCATAAGAAATACCACACAAAAACAACCAAGTGTGTCTCGGATAGACCACGAGAGAAGACCAACACGTAACAACTAAGATCCTTGGAAATCCCACAATTGACCAATCCCAAACCGGAGAAGAAGCAAGAAAGATCCACAAGATAAAAGGTTCAGAAGAAAGACCACATAAAAAAACTAGCTAGTGTGTTTGAGATAGACCAAAAAAGAATACCAACAACTAGAGTGGAAAACAAATTGTTATTAGTGTAACTTGAAACAAAAAAACCAGGTAGAGATCCTTGATATCATCCGAAATCGGGATAAAAAAACTTAATCTAGCACAGATAATTATGCTTATACGTATTGCAACCAATAACACCAACAACTTCACTAGTTAAGGCTACATTTAATCCATCTACCTCCACACTTGCATTCAAAATTAATGCCATTGTGAATTTTGTGACTAATGCTTCCACAATCCAATATTTTATACTCGAGTGTTTTCTTCTCGCAAAAGTTGTCGTAGATATTTTGAAGTAGGTATATTGTCCGGAAACAGATATTTCTGTAATTTTCCTCCACCATCCTTGTAGAAATTATGGTGTACATTTGCAACTAATCATGAATTTTTTAATCATAATCACAAGACACAAACCTACTCTACTACTCGTGAAAGTTAATTCATAATTTAGAACAAAATTTTCAAACATGCAATAAGAATTAACACACATGCACACAATATTTTTTCCTGGGAAAAGAAATCTGCTAAAAACCCCAATGCCTTCTTACATTAATATGATTAATAGATATGTATTACGGTTTCTTATCTCAATTGAACACAACTCTGCAAGTGAATAACCTATCTCTCTACTCACCGAGAAGCTATGACCCAAACTTAATCAATTTCTGCTTTTTCTTGAGACCCTATTTCCTTGCACAATTCCTTGAGAAATTAGGCCTCTATTATTTAGGAATTTTTTCCAAAATGGATTGTGCAATTCCCAAGGTTGATCACTTGAATGCATGCAACACTTGTACACTCAAGACTAGTCTACAACTAATGTTACATTGCCTTGGAATCTCCACCATAGATGGGGAACTCGAAATTTTCTACATGCACTAGCTATTTTGGGCTAATTGATCAGCTTAACTAGATGATCATTGACTTTGATCGAAGTCCCACTCCACAACTAACCTTCCACTAGTTCTTCCAACAATTGGAACTAGTTAAATGGAAAACAATTTGAGATAAAGTCCTTAATATGGATCCCCATTTGGATTCAAAACGTAGACATAGTTCTTATAACATTGTGGATAATCTGGATAATTATCTTACAAAATATAACCACAGAAGATTGAAAACTAACATAATTTGAGATAACTAACTTTTATTGTGACAAATTATAAATCACACATGCTTAATTGAACTCTAGCACCTCCAACTCGAATATACTGAATTTACTGAATATGTGGAAATTCAAATTTTCTCAATTTAATAAAGGAAAAATCAAATTGATAATTTCTTGCTGCATTTTTCAACAATCCTTCAGGTGAATCTAATCCATGTTGTCGATGACCGTTAGGAGTTCCATCACAACAATGTGTTGATAATAGAAACTAGCGGATAGAAGTAGCATTCAAAATAAATGAAACGAGTGAAAAATCACATATTAAAACACAATCGATGGAGACCTCAAAAAGTACTACAACTATGTTACCATCTATCCATGTTTAGTCAAAGTGCCTCCATCACTCCTCCCACCAAGCACACCTCTTTTTTTGGCCTAGCCATCTCCCTAAATCGCATCAGTTGTTGTTGGCCTCCATCGCTTTTGCTTCCTGAAGAACCCATCAATAGTGTAAAGAGAAACCCTTAATCCTTTACCTTTACCCTTTTTTACTAGGGTCTCGTATTGAATATTTTAAGACAAAAATATTTACTTTTATCTTAAAAAAATTATCTTAAAAATGCCCCCTCTATGTAGTAGTGTTGAATGCAACGACAAACAAGTTGTCTCTAATCGTATCATCAGAGATCGAATGGACATTAAAGGAATTGATGTCCAAGAAATCTTCCCAGGAAAAGTTGTCGTGTTCTTTACAGTCAACTACGCCAAAAAAAACAAAGAGTCCAACAAATTGTTATCTTTTTATAAGATAACATGAATGGTAAGTGAAATAGAGGCTTCGATATCAGCGAGTGTGTGCGCTTTACGGCTGGCACGACTTAGGAACAACGTCGTCACCTTTTGACGGTTGAGACAGTATGTCGAAATGAGCGTATGTATTTAGAAATACAACTCTGCTAATGTACATCGTGTCATGAATGTGAAACCGTTAGATTATATGTTGGGACAGTTGAAAGCTTATATTCAGTAGATTGATCAAGAAAAACAATGGGAATAGTTGCTGTAAATGGTTTAGTTGGTGGAAAGGTTTCTAGGGCTGCGTCTGTCGAGCCCGGTAGGGTGCATCTTCCACATGCGCTTGGAATGCTTCTGCACCTCGCCATCACTGCCGTCGGAAAACGAGTAAGCTTTTAAGAAATCTGAGGCTGTGTGCTAAAATCTTTATTGGAGATGTGACACTCGCGGCTTTGCTCGACTTCTCGCGTAGATCCAAAAGGTCCACGAAAATTGTGGCGGTCGAATATGCATGGGACGGCAGCATGTTAATATCCACCTTTGGTGATACTTTCCACACGCGGTTCCTTCAATACCAAGTGAGATTCACCGGAGAAAAAGAGAAAATCCGATTCATGGAGACTTCTGACTTTCATCATAACTCGCTCACGATGCGGAAGATAAGCCTGCAGTGTGTTGTCACCCGAAAGGGGATGAAAATGCCAGATTGGGCTTAGGGCATCTAGCAGGTTTATCGCGTTGACATACCACCAACAATGAAGCATGGCACATGCAAGGTGAATACATCATACATGGGAAAGCTTGGCTAAATGCTTTTTGCGACTGTGTTTGACTTGGAAAAGCCTATGCCCTTTGTATGCTTTTTCACTACGAACACGACCACGACTCGCTTTAATAATTGCATGTTTGTCTGTGACTGCAGATTCGTGAGATCCTCCTGCTTTGCATGTGGTGTAGTATTGAATATTCTGTGGTTTTGGCATTGTATCTCATCCATGCCATTTACCCAAATGCTTTTGAGGTTGAACGCGCTTGTTTTGTTTTCATGAATGTGGTTCGGATAGGGAACCACGGATGCCACTAGGGCACACGACAAATGAGGAACCCAAGCTCTTGAGTTGCGCACTTTGCATGCCCGGCATCGAGCATTAAGTCATTTAGAGAGTGTTCAGTGCCATCGAAAATGATCATTTGAGCCTGCCATTGGAACCGGTGATTCATACGACTTGGGGGTGGCTTGTGTGAGTCAGTCCTGCATACATCCATGCTTTATTAGCCACGATGTTTTCAACTCTGTGACAGCCCTGCAGGCCATTTGAAACTTTTATCAGCATGGTCATATGCATTGTGGTAAGGTCCAAGAGACTTGGGACACCTGTCCCAAAGGTTATCTAAAGAAAACGAAATGACAGGTAGAGCAACAGGTCCGTAGCATGCCTTTGACATGGCCGGAAGAAAAGCGCAAACCACGTGGCCAAAAGTTATCCAGTCTACTGTAAATTTGCTGTTTAGGGGCACGGGTTGGCTCAGCTGTAAATGGAAAAAACTCCATTACTCACTGTCGAGCCTTTGTTCTCCACCAATAAATGCGGCTCAACGCCTCATGTGCACGAAATGTATCGAGGTCCCTCCTTTGATATTTTTCAGCTGATCCGGAAACCCTACCTGATCCTACGTTATTAAAGAACTGCCGACCGGATATAGTAGATACGTATATACACCATGTAGACAGACATGCGTGTGAAGGGTAAAAGCTATGTCATTCTAGGGTGCCTTTTCATGGTCTGAGGATAGGGTGGGGATTACACGGTCTGTGTTGGGTTGATCGTGAATGGACCAACGTCACTGCCGCCCGGTGCCTTTGTTTGCTACGAGTGAGTTAATCAGCTTCTCGCATGTCTCAATGGAGTTACCAGGGTTGCTTCTTGCATAAGAAAACTTGGAGATGATTGATCTGGGTTATCAAGGCCTGGCTTCAATTCAAATATATGATATATTACTTTGAACACTTTCAAATTTTTTTTTATACTTTGGTTGAGAGCCAAGTCCCAATATTAGATGAAAGAATTATTTGTCATGTAGCTATGATTGATGCATGGTGTGCATTGGGACGATGGCATCTCAAAAAACTGGATCGAGTTTAATGTCATAACTGTGTTTTTTTCGATGTATAAGCATGATTTTACAACAATAATGTTAACCAGCTATTAAGACAGCTTTTGTTTGCCAATACATCAAATATCTTTTATTACTTTATATACGTATGTGCTTTAAACCTAAGTCTCTCGTTTAACCCTAAGACATGCCCTTTTATAAGAACATAAAATTCAAATAATACCATGCTATGAACCCGAAATGAGCCTATAGCGCACAAGAAAAATAAGATTCACACCGTGTAATCTCGAAACTTAATGGTGAAATATCAGCAACTCTTCTATAGTCATTGGCTATCATTCTTCATTCATCGATAAGGTCCTGCCTCATCTTCCATTTGACTACGATGATTAAAACTTACAGTGATGATTTATTTTGTAACTCTTCCGCCGTGACAACAAGATCAAGCAGGACGACTAGTTCGCTTTCAAATATTGTCCAACACCTCAGCCGTAACATTTCGGCGCTGCTTCTTCTATAGTCTTGATGATCACGATCTCGGAGATCGCATTAGCATTCTAAGCTGTTGCCTTCGTATGATGGAAATTCTCCAAGTGAGGGCTCACGTTAACGTCAAGTTCCTTTGTGAAGCTTGATATGAGTGCATGCGAGAGCATAGGACCGGAGAAGTAAATTTGACAAACGTACGAATATTGTATGCAGTGTCGCTTTATCAAAAATATTGTTTATCATGGTATGTCAATTTGCTGACTGTTCTTGTATGTTGTATATTTACGAAAATTAAGTTTTTACAAAAAGTAAAATTGGAGATAAAACAGTAGTATAAGAGACCAAAGGTATGATGTCCATTTCGTTTGTAACCTCATGCGATTCTTAAGCCTACCTTGGATCCTTTAATGTGCTACTTGGTATTGGTTGGTATTTGACTTTTATATTTGTTTGCTCGAAGGGAAAAAATGTTTATTGTGGCCCTCACAAGGCCTCTTTCCAATCTAGTTTTGGTGTACCAGTAGGAACCATGCATTGCATATTTCGCTGTGAAGATGCTTCCGGTGAACATCATATTGATTGCCGTGCGTTTAGATCTAGTGTGTACGCCTGATATGTGTGTCCTTATGCACGTTAGTGCATAAGCATGTGCGCCTTCTATTGAGCAAACTTAGTGGAGTACTTAGTGAATTACTGCATATTATTTCAACTCCATTTTCACTTGTTATTTCGCTCATGGTTTTGTAATCTTGAGAGAAACTTAGCATTACATTTTGTTGTTTGAGCGTAAAACGAGTTACCGTACCATGTTTGATAAGAGACATAAATTTCACAACCTTCCTGCTTGTGGTAACATAGGAAGACAATTTTTAATAGCAATGTGTTTTCTGTGGACACTTGGCAATAATTTCTCCACCGGTATATGCACCACAACAGTTCTTGATAATCGCTTTACATTCATTCATAGCATCTGTAAGCTTGTAGTGCTCGTGATGCTTTTGAGCACCTTTAGATGTAATCATCCATTCAGGTAGGTTTGCTTCTGGACACCTCGGTGGTGCTGCATCATGTCATTTTCTTCAAGGATGAATCCTCTAACATCAATATTCTTTTTCCGTACTTTTCAAAAATTAAAGCAGTTGATGATCACCTGTGGCCTTTGGCTCCAGAGGTCCATTCCATATCATCTTCTGTAATAATACAACATATCACGACATTCATCATCGTGCTTGTATGGCAACCAAGTACAACTTTGAACAGCCTTTCTTTGTAATGACAGGATAAAATTCTAGGGACTTACATGCCTTATATGATTCAAACATGACCGGACGGTGGATTTGAAGCTCTAGCACAGGACCATAAAGTTAATATTTTTGAGGTTGGGCACTATATAGTGTAGCTACCTCATACATATGTACACTGGTATGCACCCTCTGAACTGCCGCATAGTATGCAAAATATTCAGTGGTTTTCATACCTGCTGGAGCTAAGCGAAACAATCTCCACTTTTATATTGTAAAATATTTCAACCAATGCATGAAAACTCGAAGCTCTTATGTTTGCTTTCAGGACCCATGGCAAGGTGCATGCCTATCGATAGTGTGATAATCTGAATGTGAGTCTGGGAGCACAATGCCATTTGGTAAATGCGCGATGGTTTTTATTTTAATTTTAGCTGTATTACCAGTGCACAAGGTGTATCCACTGTCATTGATCTGTCGAGCAAAATGTTTAGTTATTAGTATGTTTAGTCAATAGTTTTATGCCTCGATGCAGGCTGTGAAGAAAGACTATTAAAGAGGTACTCAGTATAAAAAAGGATCAAAGATATGGATTTTGCACTTTCTGATAATCTATAGGACTTGGAAAGTGTCTATAAATCTTTATTGGTATAATAGGCCATATATCTTGTTTATTTTCCTTGTGGCTAATGCATTCTATCTGGATCCAGATATGATACAAAGAAATACGTGATTAGCTCCATTTCCTAGTCGGCAAATATCTTTGCTAACTCTTATTTCATTTTATTCTTCGGTAACTTGGCTCTACTCGACTATGAGAAATGAGATATAATGGATTTTTATGAGATTGAGTAATTATATGAGTTGGCGAGGAGAAAGATGTGTAACCGGAAATTCAAGCTCTATTTGATAATATGTGCACATGATGATGCGACATACAAAAAGCACGATTGTCGTTTCATTTGGAAAAAGCTAGCTAGAAGATTTTAGCTATATGTCCCGTGCTACGTTGTAAATTTCCACAAAAGAGTTTTTCGGAGTAACGCTGCTAATGGTTCAAACATGGGGATCTGGTTTGGCACCAAAATGCCTGGGACATGGAAAAGATGAAGTATATTTTTATCCATACGTACTACCTCGCATTTAACTATTTTCTTATGTGGTTGAAATATATGCACCATTCGTTCATGTTTGAGTCTTCATGATGTACGGTGATCGACAACCACAGAGTCGCTGAATGGAGCTGCGCAGTGTTTAAACGGTGAGGTCTCGGCGCAATATTCGTACATCTTATATTTTCTTTCTCCGCTCCCTTTAAAGGATAAAATGAGCAATTGTTATTAAAACTACATCCTTTCTTTATTTGCACGAAGAGCAGCTTCTTATGTTGTTTCTGCATTTCATTCTAATCTTATCTAAAATTTTGGTATAGATAATAGAAAGAGATTTTTGATTATCTAAAATTATTGTAAATGCCAGATGCCTATTGATTGTCCTAGTGGGGAACTTTGTGGCATTTGGCGTATGGGATTGGTATATTACTGCATGGATTTTGCAAGTTGTTCTTATCCAACTTTTGTCATTACACGACTCCGAGCTCAGGTAGGTTAAAAGAATTTTGGAGTACTAGTCTCTCTCTCTCTTTTATATATATATATATATATGGAAACGGAAACACTCTCAACAATCTACTCGCTTTAGGGGGAAAAACATCTTCTACCACCAACTCGCTTTGGAGAAAAGCATCTTATACCAGAGTAAGGTAGATACGAGAGGTTCAAAAAAGAGCTTGCTCCTTGAAAATCATGCATAGCGAATAATCTCTTCCAACGAAAAGAGATTAAGAGAATCCATCATCGTGTTGAATTCCTTGAAAATGTGAGTGAACGTGATTAATTAGATTAACCTTTTATCTCCATAACTCTTCATGATAGGTCGAAAGTGACATAAAAGGTAAAGTATAAATCAACCTTTTTATCTCCATAACTCTTCATGATAGGTAGAGGCAGTGGACAAAAAGGTAAAAGAAGAGGCGCTATCTTCATGATATGTTCAAGAGAGTGACCAAGAAGTGGTAAGAAGATGTCGCTAATGAGTAAAAATGTGCATTTGACACAAAAATCAAAGATTTTATAATGTTTACTAAATTGACATTCATTGTCATATTTTAAGGTACAGCATTGCTTCCTATAGGGTTTTTGCTGATTCTCAAACATTCTATGGAGGGATGATAGAGGGTGTGAGTTTTCTGCTTGTCCTGTGACACTGTTTAAGTCTCTTTAAAATATATTTTACTTGAATGCACGAATTCCAAGGGAGTGAGTCTCTAAGTCCTCGTGTATGAAGACGTTGAAGCGTGGAATCCAAAGGAAAGGTTCCATGTGACAAATCAAGTTATTAATGTCACCTAATATAATTGGAAATCTAATTGTTAAAAGTATCGGGTAAGGATGATACATTGGAAGAGAGCATACATTTCTTAACTTGGTCGCTAGAGCTTGTGCTTAGGCTCATCGTTGACTTAGTTCTATTTGTCCTTGCAAAACCAAATAGAACCTCCTCACACTTGTCACCATTTAAATTTTTCTTGGACGCCTCGTGCAAACAGAAGAATATGACGACATATTCATGATTTATCGGGTAGTTCTTTCGTGAGAGAGAGCTACCATGTTCTGTAAATGTGCTAGAGGAGATTTAAAATTTGTGGACCTCAACTAAGAACTCCATCTGTCGTAGCTACCTCAACGATTTAGGATTTGATAGCCTTTATATTTTTACTTTTCATATGCTTTACTATAGGAGGAGTTTAACTTTTTCAATAAGCATTTAAGGTAAAGACAAGTGTTTTGCAAAATTTTTGTGTTTCTAACTAGCCATATTTTTCCCGAGTTATAAAAACTTTGGGAGAAGCGCGTCCAGAATTTCTTTGAAAACATGTTTCCTTACAGTGCTGGGCTCCTAGAGCTTGTTTGGTGATCCAAGTAATTAAAGAGCTGCCATGGCCACTTGGTCGATGGAGTAAACCTTTGTGGAACCTACTTCCGAACCCTATTTAGCAAAATTAAATTCTTGAAATAAATGTTTCATGGTTTCAATTTCATCGTGACAAGGGCATATTTATGGATCCGCATCTCTCTGGCTTTAATAGTTTGTGCAAGTAAGGATTTTTTTATGAGATAAAGTCTAGCATAAGATACTGATGTTATGAAGGCTGTCAAGATCCCCAGCATTTTGCCATAACTATGATGGGATGTGGAGTAGAGCACTTAGGATTCATATCTTTGAATGACTTGTCTAGAATGACTTTACCTATTCCCTCTTATCCGATTCAAAAGTTGAAAGAGGTATTGACAGCCGTCCAATTCCATCTTGACACTCATTGGATAAACACATTAGATGTAGAGGTGTATGAAAAAGGAAATTTCACCCACACCATACGACCCGTGACCCCATGACTGAGATATCAGCAGTGAAGGACTACGACTTTGCCTTTGGCATAGCCGTGGTCTGAGGAGGGAGGAGAGATGGCTTTGATTTCAAGGGAGTGGCTTTTCTAGAAATTCTTGTTCCTCTAAATGTTGGTTTTCTCTTTCCATTACCCAGCCTTTTTCGTGGTGAGCTTACTTTTGGAGGACATGAAGAGCATTTGCCATTAGTTTCTGAGATCTACGCACACTCCACTTAGCCCGATGGGATGATCCAAGCCTCTCGTTTCTATCTCCACTTAAGTATTTATAAAACATATTTTTGAAAATATATATGGTAGTCATTGTTCTAAAAGAACTTTCGAAGCAATTTTTAAGGATTTCAAGATTTTTCCTGTCTACCACGTCCTCATGTCTTGCATACAGCGTTTCTCACTTTGCACCAGAGTTGCATGAATATACATGCCAAATGGAACTGTTTCGAAGCTCTTTGCATATGCCATAGTGATCGGATTTGGCCATCACGCCACGGACGATGGCATTAGGAAGTTATGCTCATGGAGTGCATTGTTCTCTCATCATGACTGCTCCTGCATTCTGTTCACGTGAAGATGTCAAAGTCTTCCAATATCTTGGCACGGATCAATTTTATGAGGCCAAGATTGCTGATTTTGGTGTTGCATAAAGGTCTCTTCTAGCTATGCAACATCTAGAGGATTCAACCACGGTGCTGCGAGCATCAGGCATTGCGTGTGCTCGTAAGTGCTTTACTATGCCGCATGCATGTCCATTTTCCTTCCGATTAAGTTTGCTGCAGAAAGCTTTTGCTGTAACCCTGGTGTGTTTTTTAACAGTGTTTTACGGATGTCCTTTGATCTTTAAATTCCTTTAGCATTGGCATTTTGTTGACATCTTCGGCAGTGCATAGAAACACAGGATGGTGCCATGTTTATATATTTTTATGAATATGCATACTCCTTGAAGTGTTACCGAAAAGAGCGATGCTTTCTGGGTAGCCAGTGTGTGGTCTACTGGAGTCAATCATGGCGGCGAGAATGAGCCCATTGAACCGGATTTTGGGGAGAACAAGAATATTGTTTCTTGGACTTAGCAAAATCCTGGGAGGGAACATTTTATTCGTTTACGTTCTTGACTCAAACATTTCCAAGTCATATTAAGGGTCATGAGTCAGTTCTTTGACGAAAAAAGGTTTGTAGTGTCTTGCACACACAGTCTCGCTTGACATACAGCCTTCCACACAGGTAAGTGCAAATGTTGTTTGAATGCGGAGTCTCTGGTTAAATTGCAAGTGAAATTCAACTCCTAAAAGTGGAGGACCTGAAAGCACACACTTATTACAGTCTGGATATACTACGGAACGATTATAAATGGTGATACAGACTGAAGAACACTCACATTGCAGAATATTAGAGTACCACTAACAGACTTACTCGACTAAGGATTCGCCTTTCGCTTTTCGTATGTTCTATAGGATGGATGACCAGCTTGAAAGAAAAATTCAACATAAATGTTGTCATAGACCTCACAGAGTAATAAAGGTTGCTCATGGAATGTATCTTCTAATCATAAACTTGGATTCTTGGTCACTGATGAACCTGCACGACTGACAGCCACCATATATCGGCCCTAGTAAGAAGCAGTTTGTTGCTGATCATAAGTGCATTGTAATATCTCATCATACGATGACTCACCATGAGTCTTTTTTTCTTTTCTTAGTTGTGCTCATGCATCTTTGCACTATAAGAAATGGAAAACACTCATGTGTCTACTTGTATGGGTAGTATTCCTTTATCTCTGGCCACAAAGCCTGCATGAGGCAAAAGGAGTATCAAATTCCTATAAATTTCTGCGCATACAAGCTGCATGACAGGATTTCATCGCTCGACTAGCTTTCTTAGGAATTGTATAGGAACGAAAGTGTAGTGGAATTATGTATTGGGAGACGTAATTGTAAAGTTAATTACTTTAAAGATTTTTCCTTCCCATCTTTTGATATTTCAACGTCTCACTGGAAAAAAATTAATGTTACTTTTAGGGTAGATATCAGCTTTCGTGGTCCGTAACGTACACATTCTACAGCAAATATAAGGTCACATCAAATTAATTATAGTTTCTTTCTTTCTAGCTTCTTCCTTACGGCGTTTCCTTTGCAACATTAAGTGCAATTGCTAGTATTGTCTTAAATTGATATGGTTTTGTCTTAATTTTCAATTGTCTTAAATGAGTTTCATCTTAATTTCCATTGTCTTAAGTGGCCATTGTGTTAAATATAAAGTTTTTTTCTCAAAATATTTTTGTCTCCAATTGTTTTTGTCTTAAATATAATTATTTTTCTTAAAATGTTTCTGTCTTAAACTGTTCTTGTCTTAAATATAATTTTTTTTATTTTTTTTAAATATAAAGTTTTGTCTTAAAATGTTTTTGTCTTATACTTTTTTTGTCTTAAATATAAAGTTTTGGGCGCGCTCTCGCAACTTCGTCCGGCCGCGTTTGGTGGATCCTCGACCGGCTCGGCTCGCCGAGGCGGCGCAGGAGGGCGCTGCGGCCCGCCCGGTGCCTTCTTTTCCTCGCCCGGAGCTCCCTCTCGCGAGCTTCCTTTTCCTCGTCAGGCTGCTATCTCATTTCGGCGGCCGCGGGCAAAGATGGTGGGCACGTCGGCCCCTCCGTGCGCAAGTGCCCGTGGATGGCCGGCTCGAGAAGTCTTGTCGTCAAAGCCCTAGCCAGGCTCGATACGGCATTGCCGCCAGTCATGTGGAGGCCATTTGGGGAGTGCGTCACTCTCCTCCTCGCGCACCGGAGGCGTTACGGTCTGCAGTCTTTAGTTGCCCGGGCCCAAAGCGCCCTCCTGCGAATCTGTGAAGAGATTTGTGAAAAACATGGACTCTATCTCCGGCGATGTCTCTCCCCGAAGAAGATACACAGAGCCGCCTTGAACACGGCGGAAAGAGGCCTCATTGGCTGGTTCGCGGCCTCGTCGTAACGAAAATCGGTCGCAGAATGGACTGCGAAAAGAAAGTCTGAAGCCCCTCGTGAAAGAGGGTCAAAAGTCATGTTTGCTGGGTGAGGCTACTTTTGTTTTTGTCTTTTGAAAATCCGATGATAAAGGTTTAATATTCCGAGAAATGGACCTGAGCTTCATGGGCAGTGACCATACCTAAACAAATGGTCCCCGCATTTGGACCCAACCCGGGGCGATTTCCTTCTGGCCGGTCTCGTTGGGTGAGGCTTTTCCCCATCCTGCCTCTTTCCTGCGAAATCGCAAAACCGCTACGGATCATGGGAAATGCGTTGAGGAGAAATACATAGACCAAAGCCGTTAGGAAGGATCGGTACGCATTTGTCGAACAAATTTATCCAGTGCTAGAAGTGGTCATGGAAGAGGCGGCCGCTAGCATATTAAACTCGCGTGTCCAGGCACGGATGGACATACGGTACGAGGACTGGACTACGGTGCGGACTCTGCCATTTAGCCGTGCGAGACATTGCCATGGCCATGGCCACTTTGCAAAAACAACTCCAGCAAGAAGAAGGCGAGGAGAACAAGGAGACAAACAAACATGAGGCCAAGCCAGATCCTACGTGCGAGAAAAATGCAAACTCAAAAAAAGGTGCGGGGAAAAGGCGATAAGAATGGGAGAAACCAGCGGATCCAAAAACAAACCAAGAGGAGGAGGCAAATCCAAATGGCATAGAGAGCGAGCAAAGAGATCCATCAAGTTAACTCATCGCGGGAGAAGGAGGAGCAAGAAGAAAGCTGCACTTCCAAACAAAGAGGGAGCGGAAGCCACCGCGAGGTGAACCAAACCAGGGCAGGCCAATAAACCGTCATGCACGCTGATAGCCAGCGAGGAGAAAAACCCAATGGAGGTTCGGATCGTCGGAGGACGAAACCTTCGAGCGTCAAACAGAGCGAGGAGGGAAATCCCAGAAAGGAGGGAGAGGAGGTAGGGCGGAAAAGGCCTCAAAACACGAGGAAAGCCACGATCTGCACACAGAAATGTCTGGCTGGGCAAGCAGACCAGGCACAAGGCCTTCCAAGGGAGGCAAAGCATCCAACAAAACACAACAATGAAGCTTTGTCTCTTGGGCATGGAGGACTGGGAATCGCTTCACACTGAGGGCACTTTGTAAGATCTTTGTGAGCGAACTGGGGAGATTCTCATGCTCCAAGAGACAAAAATAGAAGGGCAGGCCCTGCCAGAGACTAGAAGCGGACCAAAGTGGCATAAAAAACAGTGAAAGCCGATCGGTGCAAGAACCTCGACGTACTTGCTACTCTATGGAACGAGATCAAATTCGGCTCGATAAACTACCATGAAAAACCAGCATTGGATCTTTCGTCGTTAGCTCGAAACACAAAGCAAGTAAGTTAAACATTTCTCTTTTAATCTTTATGTGCAGCATCTTTACCTAATCGGAAAAAAGAGAGTGTTGGAGCGTCTCTCTGAGTTTTTAGAAGCAAAATTGTCTCCCATCACTGTTCATTAATATAGCAGTGATCCAACATTGGTACCGAAAGTACAAAGAGTAGAGAGTCAGTGTGCAGGGACCCTTGTCGCCATGACTGGTGGAGGAGCTCTCTCGGACTTGGGATTCGATGGATTTTCAATCCCATTCCGTGGCATGTACACTGTAAGTCCAATAATCGGACGGCTTGGAACACATTCTGCGAGACTAGATCGCTTCTACGAATTTTAAAGTTCCATTGTGATTGAATAATAATAAAAATTATCACCACAAAAATTCGCTGAAAACTTACTTCGGACCGATACAGCCAATCTGCACTCTACTTGAAGAAAGAAGAAGATCTTGGACCCATTCCCTTTTCGATTCGCATTTGCTCGAGACGAAGTTTTACGCCAGATACTGTGAAAAAGAGCTTTGGTCCAAATCCCATCCTCCGGATCCTCCGACTATGTCTGGGAAGCGGAGGATGTGAAAGAGACAAAGACAAAGCCTGAAAGAAATGGATCGAAAAGCCAAGGACATACTCCCCTGATAAAAAGAGGCAGTGCAAACATTGCAAAGAGCGCAAATGACATGGAAGTCAAAGATATCACAACGGATATCCTCGGAAAGCAGAGACACAAGTTCAAAAAGAAACGGCATACCAGTCCTTCGAAGGGAAGAAGGAATAGATGGAGAACCGAGTGCAGAAGTCCGTGGTTTGGGCAAATGGGACGGAATACACCCTTCTTTCACCGCGAACGCACAAGGCAAGACGTCGAGAAACTACATAGCTGACGGTCAAAACGACGTGAGAAGAACAAGTTTGCAAAGGGTTCAACCAAGTCACGGCAACGATGCCGAAGCTTATTACAAAAGTACGCGTGATGCGGAGGAACGAGGAGTAATGAGTGGGAGGAATGCGGTGATTTCCTTTCAGACGTTCTAACTCATCACCCGGCACAGGCACGATACTAAACCTTTGCGGATCTCACAACGAGGAGGAAATCATAAATGTGACCTGGGCCATGGAACCGGACACGGCCGCTGGACCGGACTTCTGGCATCCATCCCAGCTGCAGCGAGCTTGCAGACATGTTATAAAGGCGGACTTGCAGGAAGATGCAAGATAAGAGGATTTACGTGCTAAAGCTAAAGATCGGTGAGGAGACTGAATCTCCTTGCAGGCACTAATAGCACAAAGCATCTCTAATCCTATTTCTCTAGACTCGAGGCCTATTTCGTTGTGTAATGCACCATAATAAAGGTCACGGCTGCTTGCCATGCAGCGAGAATTAAACCTTTCGATAAGGGTGATCTCTCACACTCAAAAGTGGTTTTGTGAGTAGAGCAAATCCTGGATAATGTAATCCGAGGTCCAAGAAACGATCCATTCCGACGGACGAGAGGAAAGAGAAAGGAATGGTGATTAGATGGGCATGGCAAATGCGCTTGGATAGAGTGAATCGAATCCTTTATCTAAGTAGGGATCCTTCGTCCGTCCTTTGGAGTCTCGCCTTATTTTGTTCAACTTATCGAAAGCTGCGCATCGACAGTGACCCAGTGGATAGCACCACTGAAGCTTCTTACGACGCCGCCAACACCAAGCTTCGACAGAGAGGCATTAGGCGGGGATGCCCTCTCTCTGCCTGTACATTCTTGTAGGCGGATTCTGAAGCTACGAGCTCCAATGCCGAGAAAGGCTGGCTGGATCATTTTCGGGCCTCACGTCATCTCCCGCAGACGATTCTTCGAATCATGCTCTGCTCACGATTCTCACTCTTCGGAGGGAGCCTGCTCACAAAGAATAGCCGGGCACTGACATGGCCCTCAGTAAAATATTGCGTTTGCAAGGAGCTGCGTTAGTAGCCGAAAAGCAAGAGTGAAGCGTATAGTTGCAACAGCTCTCAACATGAACTTGAAGCCATAACTGTCTGCGTGCTTTTAGACAAGCTTTCATTGGGAGGAGATTCATAGGGCCTACAGGTCGCCCATCATCTCGAATCATCAGAGATTTCGTGGAGTGATATACTTTCGAAAATCAAAAGCAAGATTAACTTGCATGTGTTGCCTCCTGCTGACCGTATGAGGAAAATTTATGCGGTCAAATCGATCGTCGTCCTGGTGACTTCCATATTTGCGGGGCTTCGTTTCTTTTGGCACCCGTAAATGTTGCAGTACGCGATCTCCAAACTTCCTCGCAGACTTTTCGTGGCGAGGAGGCAAAGGTAACGAAAAATAAATTGCATCGCGGTGAGTTGGGACGTGGGTCGAAAAGGCCCGAGAGAGAAGTCCGGAAATTAGGGACCTGCGGCAACATCAGTTCGCGTGGCGGCAAAATGTGGAATCTCCTTCTTGATCCCACCCATCCGATCAAGAAACGACGCGCGAGGTTGTAAATACGTGCAAAATCAACGATCTCGACGACTTTAAAAAACAAGAGTCACCATTAGTGAGCAGCGACGTTTGGAGTCTGTGCTACGAGCAGTGTTCAATTTTTTAAAACGGTAGATAGAATGCCAGAAATGGAACGCATTCGAGTTAAGGGAAGGACCGCATTATGGGAAACGCACTCCGGAGGGAAAAAGCGGAGAAACATAACGGTGATATGGTCAGCGGCGTGCGGCCAGGTTGACAGACACCGCTACTTTCGAACTAGCGAGTGGAACACGAGAGGCGAATGGAGACTGGGAATTTTTATGAGTTCGTGCGCGACCGCTTCACCAAACAAGCTCGACTTCGAAGAGACGATTAGAGGATGTCGCACGGGTTCATAAAGCCGCTAGGAGATAGTTGGGGTTGGGGCCCAACGGTGTGTGTTCCTCTGCTATGGGTTATAAAGTAATGGCGGGGCGAAAGCGAAAGAATCGACAACAGCGAGCGGACCTCCGGAAAAAGTATGGGATTCGTCTGCCAGCACCCAAAGCGAATCTTTTATTTACTTCGGACGGTGATTCATAACTACACAAAATCCTCGCGAGGAGATAACTGCGGAGAAAAGAAATATTCGTCGAGCCACGATCGAAGCGTGTGATGTGCAGGAGCAACATAGAAACAGTCCAGCATTTGTCCATAGGTTAGCGTGTGGCAAAGAGATGTCCGGAGGATTATTTTTAATGGATTTGCGTATCCTCGCCCCAATCTTTAACACGGCGGCGTGATCTGCCTTCTTGGAGAGGCGACTCTATCCTCATCCCGCTCTATCAGCATTTTGGAGTAAAATTTGGATGCGCATTACCCAAATATGTCTCGGCTGGGCAAAGTGCCCAGGTACAGCACGTAATCAAATGATTTTCAATGAGGAGAGGCATTCCCCGATGAAAATAGCCACAAAAGCGACGCCTTCCCGATGGAAGTTGCCAAAGCAAGAACATATAAAAGAAGACACTTCAGCCGTGCCAAGAAGAAGAAAGATGATGGCTTGGGGATCTCGGTCTCATGCTCCGGGCAGAATCCTCATTCCTCCAAAGTGGAAGTCCGAGATGGCGTTTAAAGAGAAGAAGAGGAAATTTTTCCAAAGTTTGGTGGAGATCACAAAGCATGTACACTATTTTCTGCGGTGGAGCGTCAAAAAGGGAACACGGAAGCGTTTGGAGCGGATGTGAGTCATATATACAGCGCGAGGGATCTTCCAAAAGATATCTACCACTGACTCGAGCCGGAAGTTCCAACGATCAACCCGCGGAGCCTTCGGGCTACTCAAAGCCCGGCCAGACAGCACAGAGACAAAGGCGTCAAAAAGCTTCAAGTCTTTGGAGATTACCGAGCTAATAATAAAAAATTTAAACAAGGAGCTGGGATTCAACAATCCTAGCCTCAACAACACTGTGAGATGGTACCGAAAAGAGTGCTCCAAAGATCTTTGACAGCTCGCAAATTTTGTCACATCCTCGAGAAAATTAAACGAGCTGTAGACGGACCAAATGGAAAGGATAAAGAAGCGTTGAACTCATGAAAGGGCTAATTTTTGTTAACAATGAGCAGGTTATATTCAAATGCCATGAAATTTGTAATAGAGGGAAATAGGCAAGCGCTCTGGAAATATGCAAAATGTACATGGGGATGAGATTGGAAAAGACCCCACAATCTTTACGAGATAAATAAAAAAAATCCTCTATGGCGTTACGAGTCGATATATATATATATATAAAAGTTTTTGTCTTAATTTTTTTTTTCTTAAACTGTTTTTGTCTTAAATATAAAGTTTTTTCTTAAACTATTTTTGTCTCACACTGTTTTTGTCTTAAATTTTATATTTAAGACAATTCAATTGATATTAAATTTCATTGTAAAATAACTAAAATAAAAAGTGACTATTTAAGACAAAAGATTACTTTTGTATTTAAAAAAATGTCTTAAAAGTTCCCTTGGTGTAGTAGTTCTATGTTTATGGCTAATTTCAAAATTCTAGACATTTTACATCCTATTAATAAGCCCATCCTTCATGGCCCAAATTTTCCTACCATGCCTACTAAGATTTTTTCTAATGTTTATAAATTTGAAGGTCAAGGTGGAGAGGGCCCCTTATACCACATGATGAACTCCCACATGTTATTCTGCCAATAGCACAATCAAGGATATTTTTAGGGTTATACTATTCCAATGTAGTCAACTTATAATTTCATCTAAGTTGTTTATTGAAATTTTCCCTTGTAAGAATTTGAGTCATTACCTAAGGTTTGCTTAACTTTTTCAAATATTTGTTTGAAATGACACTAGAATTTAACTCTTAACCACATGTCATCAAAACAACTCCACTACATAATCAACCACACCCATAAGTGGAAATGTATGATAAGAATTTTAAAATTTGACTTAGATGAGAAAATTCACATACATTATTTCTTGAAATTTTTCCTCTTAGCTATTAGGAAAGAGTCACCATTCTTTCTAGAGGAGAAATATATTATGTCCAAATTTTATTTTAGGTGTGACACATCACAGGAAAAGTTCTAGGTGATGTGAAATGGAACATGATTACATTTTTCACATGCAAAGCTTAAACGACCCACAACAAAGCATAGTTCCATTTTTGCGCCAAAAATCATTTTCCCTACATTATGTTACACACAAAATATTTTTCCATGTGTCATATCACATCTAAAATCACTTTTCCCATGACACAATATGCATGACCCCTGATTTCTCTTTATTTGGACACAACATTCATCGCATCTTGTCAATTTATGCTAGTAACATATTAGATTACTCAAAAATTTATTTTTTTGTGGCACATCACATTGCATTTAAAATTTCTTTCCATGTAAAACATTGCATCACTTCAAAAATTCTCTATTTTTCACATTTCACTTCCTAAAAGAACTTCTTTTCATTTTTTATTTGTCACAAACTTTTTATCTCTATGACATGTCACACATGACCAATATTTCCTCCTTTGTGGCATATCTCGTGAGATTATTTTTTTGTGTGATCTGTTGCACCTAAATTTATTGGAAGTACATTTATTTTACCTTTTATGCGTTAGGTTTTTAAATGTTAAAAATTTTTTGTAAAATGAAGAGTGAAATTTTTGAATCTCTATAGTTCTCGTTAGCTCATTATTCAATGAAAACTCCAAAGCTAACCAAATAATTGTTCTAGTTAGCTCCCAAATTCAACTAACTAGCATTTGATAGTTATGCATTCCTTCCAATGACTTCATAGGTTTTTTTTTCCTTGCATTTATTTATATACATAAGGAGCTATATTATATGGGTGAGGAGATGGAACTTATTTTTTCAAAGTAATGAAATGCCTTAATCGAATGATTAGTAGCCTTGGTTGTTTCTATGGTAGACAAACTCCTTTAGCCCAAATAAGAAAACAATCGGTGGGAACCTATGGCAACATATCTAAACCCTATGCCATTTGTTTGGGGATATACCAAAGAAATACGATGAAACATGACCCAATGTATGAATGATCCCTGCAAAAATTGAATTTTTGTTTTTGTTTTTCATAATTTTCTTGTTGTGCTAAATAACCTTCGTTTTCAAACATATTATCTTGCCTATTATGCATTTTTAGAAATGATGCATGATAGCATAAGGTTTGAATTCCACGAAGGTATTGGATCATTCTTATCACATCCTTTTGGATTACCAACTATCTATACTACTAGCAATCAAGCTACCTTGCATCCAGAAATTCTAAGCAAGATGAATGAAAGGTCCATGAGGGTTAGCATGGTACTTGTACCCACATTGTTAGCTTAAGTGTGTGAGGGTGGGGTTGAATTTCCTCAAAATAAGTGATTTTCTATACATAGCCCTATATCAAAACTACACAAGAGAAATAATAAAATACTACCACTTAACCATAATAACATTAATATAAATCTTAAGAGTGTAGGATTTCAAATTGATTCCAAAAAAATGTTGGCTTAAGGGTTTAATTTGGAATGTAAGCGCATAAAATTTTCAACTCACAGGTATTTGAAATCTTCCAAATATTGTTCCATCTCATAAGAAAAATTTTTAATTATTTTTTATGCAACCACTCACTCTCGACTCTACTAATTAACTCAAAAATTTTAAAGTTTAATATCCAATTTCTTCTTTAAAAAAAATCACAACTTATATATTATACTAGACATATAATATGGACACTTCTTATCCTAGAGGTTTTTAAGTTCTTCCAAAAGGATTACATATGGAAAAAAATCCCAATCTACTCGCAATCACACCCCCTAACCAACTCACCCTCCTCCTCTTCCTCCTCCCCCACCCCCTCCTACACACAAAGAAACATAATAACAAATATAACAAATATTTGTCACCTTATAGTTATTATAAATATTGAGAGAATATACTTTGAAATATTATACTTCTTTGTATCATTGATGAATAACCGCCATTATTTACCAACAATGATATGTCCACTCAACTTTTTTCCCTTTGTATTTTTAAAAAATATACATGTCAATAAATGGGTATAAAAAAGTTGTCAAAAGTTCATTTTTGATGATCAATGAAGCAAATTATGGAGGTTAAAATGTAAGCCAAAGGCGTAATTCTTTCAATTGGAAGTGTTTGAAAAAAAAAAAAATCTTTAAATTTCTTAAAATATACATGTAAAAAATGGGTATAACAGATATGTCAAAAGTTCATTCTTGATAATCAATGAAACAAATTATGGAGATTAAAATTCTAAGTAAAAGGCATAACTCTTTCAAGTGGGAGTGTGTAAAAACCAATCTAAAGACTTAAGGAAAAATGTCTTTAACTTCTCCCTAATTTGAAGTTTATTAATTTAACTTTGAGCATTTGTTGAATATAAAAATGCATGTCCCCTTTATTTTGGATTTTTATCCTTCAATAACTTTGTCATATATTAATTTTCTCTACTTTGAAATTTGTAATGAATTTTTTTCTTTCCCTTAAAACTCATGAAACTCTTTAAAATATGCATTAATTAACCGTCCTCTTTGAAAATTAATTTTTCTTTTCTTAGACCAAGTCCCGCCCAATTTATATATTACAAAATTTATCATAAACGAAATAAAACTATGAAATATTTATGCATATTGGTAATTCTTCTAAAATGAAATTTGAGTATGTCGTTAAGACTTGTTATTTAATTACTATTTTCATTTTTCATTAAGT
Source organism: Pinus albicaulis (assembly GCA_034641835.2). Classification (NCBI taxonomy): domain Eukaryota; kingdom Viridiplantae; phylum Streptophyta; class Pinopsida; order Pinales; family Pinaceae; genus Pinus; species Pinus albicaulis. The sequence goes on along the minus strand of CM076571.1, from coordinate 691,665,932 downwards.
TAAGAATTATTTATCCTGGGTGCGGGTGCAAACATATGAAAAGGGGATGATGGGACGTGGGTATAGCAAGTGGGGAAGCCACTTGGCCACCCACGATCCCGCCATTAGAATAAGCTGGCTCGATCACCATACAGGAATTCAAGTCGAGATCATTCCAGGCACACTAAACCACACAGCATTAATTCCCAGTCGTAGTCGAGATCACTCCATTTCACTCGCTTGATCCTCCGTTATGAATGCTCTGCACATCACTGCTGTGAACTTTAATGAGGTTTCAAGGCAGGGAGAGCCTCGAGATAGAGACACTCAGAGTTTAAGGATGGACGCTGGAAATCGAGGTCTAGACATTCCTCCACCACCGTTGCAGAGAATTTGTTCGGCCTTGGAAATGCAACCCTGCGTTCGCACTGCCACTGGAAAATGTAGTCATCTCAGCTGCTATATTGATCTTGGGGACGGGCTCCACCTCTCCCACACAGGCCACTGCAATAGAGCTGCTGTCAATCTGGATTTTCTCCTCTCCCTGTCCAACTCTGTCAATTCGCCTCCCTTGTCGCCTTCGTCTTCGCCCTCCACCATGCCACGCCTGAGACATCGCATGAGATGTCGAAGAGGAAGCTCCAGGGGCCGAGTCCATCGCACACCCTCCACCTCCAACTCGGATTCCTCCTCGCCTTCCTCGGAGTAATTTTTTGATAGATATCCGCATACTCGCAGTGGGCAAGGGAGATTCCACCATGTCAACCCTGCTCAGCATCCCCCTGTCAATTTGTCTTCCAACACTCCTCAAACATCCCAATTTTTCTTTAATTTTTCTTTGAACAAGCCCTGTATCATTGCCTCGATTTCGGTTGTCTTCACAGAAGAACCCCAACAAGCTGTTCCCAGGGAGCTTCAGACAAGAGCTTCTTCAGTTCTTGCTCAGGATTTGGACAAGCCACAGCAGTAGGAACCCAAGGATAAAGGCAAAGCACTTGCAGGAGAGGAGAATGTCGACGTAAAGCACTCAAAGCAATGTGATGACCCAAGTGCGGACAAGAAACAGGAAGAAGATAGTATGGAGGCTTACAGGTGCTTTATCATGGAGGAAACCACTCCTCAGCATGATTCTTAGTCTTTACATCAGTGTTTGTCTTTTGGTTCAGGATTCCCATGTGGATGGGATTATTTTTGTCTTTCATGTTTTAAATTTCAGTAGTCTTAGTTTTTTATTTATCAACTTGGAACTTTACAGTGGACCGCATTATTATCGCCCCTGCGCGGGCAGTATGGTAGATTTCTGTCAAGTCTGGACTGGTTTTCCATCACGAGCAATCTGTTTTGGGCGTTTTTTGCTGAATATGCCTCTCTCATAGGAAAAGACATCGCTGAGACCCAGCTATAAAATATTTTTCTTTTCTTAATAGATTAAACTAACTTAGAAAAAAAAAAGTTAAGAATTATTTATAAAAAAAATCTTGATATACATAGATATCAGAAGAAAAAAGATTTACTAGTGCTACAAGCAAAAAAAAACTAATGAGACATAACAATTATTGGGCAGAATCTTTAGGAATTCACATTGGCTACTCTTTATCTTCATCCAGGAAAAAGAGATGCCCGTGACTACAATGGCTAGCTTGTGGTCTATTATACTCTCTTGCGGAGTCCTCTTGTACCTCTTTATGTTGCATGCAATATTCGAATGATGCTTAACCTTGTGCCCTTAGTGCCATGATGAATGAAGTGATGAAAGCACATGCCAAATATAATGAGAACCTAGAATCCCATTTGTATGATTTGGCATCATATCAAAACAGAAAAAGATTGCCCCCTCATGAGCACCTTCCTTAGAAATATTGTTTGAAATAATTTTTATTATTTGTTATATAAATTCCTAATCTCAATGCTTCTTCATTTACTTCTTCATAATATTTAATCTTAAAACCTAATAGAGAATAAACATCACATAAACCAATAGATTTTATTTACATCTCATAGTTCTATATAATTTAATAAATTAAACTCCTTACTTTCTTATATATTAAGTGCTTGTTTATTTATTTTATCTACTAATGTAATATATGTTTTTGTATTTTTGTTGGAATCTTCTTTTAGAATTTTGGCAAGGTATATAAATGTTTTTGTCTTTTTGTTGACTCTAAAATTTTGACATACAATGAGTGCTAAATGAATTATTTAAAAATAATGAGAAAATAATGAAAAATTTGTATGTTACACTTATTTCTCATAAAAAATAATTATAAATAAATAAATTATTTAATACAATTGAATCCCAAAAAATAATATCAAAAATAATAAATTTTAAAATTGAAAATACAGCATAGGCTAATATTATATCTAGATGGAGGAGATTAAAAAATAGTAATTAAAAATACATAAAACAAAAATTGAATCACTTATTCATACTATGGATAGTTTTATATAATAATCATAATTAAGGTTCGCTAAGACGAAACAGTCGATGAACATTATTTTCTATGCTATTGGCCCATTAATGCGGTGGGCGGTCTTATTTTGCCACCGCATTAATGGGCTTGGCTCTTTTATACGAACACTACTACACCAGGGGCATTTTAAGACATTTGTTTAAGACAAAAGAAATCTTTTGTCTTAAAAAGTTACTTTTTATTTTAGTTATTTTCTATTAAAATTTAATATCAATTGAATTGTCTTAAATATAAAATTTAAGACAAAAATAGTGTGAGACAAAAATAATTTGAGACAAAACTTTATATTTAAGACAAAAACAATTTGAGACAAAAAAATTGAAGACAAAAAAATTTAATACAAAAGTATTTTAAGAAAAAAATTTATATTTAAGACAAAACGAGTTTGAGATAAAAATATTTTAAGACAAAAATTTATATTTAAGACAAAAGCAGTTTGAGACAAATATATTTTAAGACAAAAGCAGTTTGAGACAAAATATTTTAAGACAAAATTTTAGATTTAAGACAAAAGCACTTTGAGACAAAAATATTTAAGATAGAACTTTATATTTGAGACAATGGCGACTTAAGACAATGACAATTAAGATGAAACCCATTTAAGATAGTTAGCAATTAAGACAAAATCATTATCATTCGGAAGTTTGCATTGAAATATCCATGAGTGGATAGTGGATAAAATTATATTTTTTATTTTTGAAAATAGATATTCAAACCACATGAAATTTAATCATGTCATATTTATTTCTTTTATATTATATTTTTATTTTTTCATTAAACCACATTATAAAAATTTAATAAATAAATAGATAAAAATATTATTTTTTGGTTGGCAACTCAAGGGGATTTGAACTTTGAATCTCGTGTTTTAACCATAGGTGCTCCAACACTAATATTCTTGGGCATATTATGTTTTTTCCTGCTAACCGCTCCAAATACAACCTCTAAGAACTAGTAGGGTCCAAGGAAAAGAGCTACAAGTTCCCCAAATCCGATCTGCATTTCATGGACAATCACATTTCCGCCAAATGTCCTCCACATATTTTCCTTGGTGTATTGGAGTTTGAAAAATACATAGGATGCCACAAGTAATCCTAATCATAAGACTCAACTTTCCTAATGACTAGGAGGCCTTAAAAATAAAAATAAAACATCTTAACTTATGCCTAAAATTACTAAAATTTCCTATCCCAAATATGAAATTAGAAATTCTACAAAATTATAGGGCAACATTAAGGAAACCAACTATAAATATCTAAGACCTTATGGAGGACAAATACAAATTTTGAAATAAATTGTTGAAATTATGCTCTTGCATCAATAGCTACCAATGTATCCTTGTAGGCCACCCCCTTTAACAATAGTAATACCAATGTCCTTTACCTAGAAGGAACTCCTTACATAATTCTCTCTTAGATCCCCTTAACCCATTGCAATGATTGTCTTTGATGCCTACCTAGTTGCAAGCACATTAAGAAGCAATGACGTAGCATATTGCTGGTTGAGGATTTCGATAAGTATGTGATTTTGCTGACATCTTGTGACTGTCCCGTATGTGAATATATAAAATCTTGGATGCATGTCGCCCTGACACTATAACATGACTTAGTACTGCCTATCATACCATGTCACTCCCTCCTCGAGACACCTAGAACTCGCTAACACTCCCTGTCACACACTCTTATTCATTCATTTATGAATTTTGACCTAGTGCTCTGTTATGTTTTCCTGGCACTCCCTAACACTCCTTAGCACACATTGGCACACCTTGGCACTTGGAACAACTTTGTATGCTTCCCTAGCACTCTAACATGCCTTGGCACTTCCTAGAATACCATGTCACTCCCTTCTTAGCACACCTGGAACTGGCTTATACTTCATTTCCATGCATTTGAAACTAGTGCCCCCTTGTGTTTCCCTAAAACTTGGCCCTCACACTCCCTAGCATGTGTTCATGCCACACCCTGGCACCTGCCACATCTTGGCATGCCTATCATGCCTTGGAACTACCTAACATGTCTTAGTACTTCTAGGAATTCCTTGACACACCTTGGTATTCCTTAGCTTTCATGTCGTCATAGATAACCTTGCTTTTTTTGTGACTTGGGAACCCAACCAAGTCATTGGAAAATCGATGTTGTGTCCAGCCCAAAGTTTCCCTTTGTCTGAAACTACTTTGTCCAACCCTTTATATGTAACCATAGGCTTACCTCCTACAAGTCTTATTCTGACCTTCCCCTAACACACTTTATCCTTGAGACACTTGGAATTCGTTGACACTACTTGGCACACACTCTTATTCATTCATTTCCATGCATTTTGACCTAGTTCTCCCTTGCAATGTCTTGGCACTCCCTAACAGTCCTCAACATCCATTGACACTTTCTAGCATGTGTTAGCATGCCTTTTCATTCCTTGGCACGCATTGACACTCCTTAGTTATCATGCCCTCACAATTACCCTTACTTTTTTGGAACTTGGGAACCCAACCAAGTCTTGCCTTGACTATAACAACTTGACCAAGTTATGGTTACTACAACTAGATTGTGCCTTGTTCACCTAAGAAATGACTATAACTCCTCACCCATTTAACCCCCTAAACCCTAAACCCCTAACCCATTTAACCCCCTAAACCCTTAACCCCTAACCCCTTAAACCCTAATTCCCGACCCCTAACCCATTTAACCCCCTAAACCCCTAAAACCCTAACCCATTTAACCCCCAAACCCTAACCCCTAACCCCTAAAATACTTAACTGCTAAATCCCCTAACCCCCTAAACCTCTAAACCCCTAACCCATTTAACCCCCTAAACATGTAACCCCTTAACCCCTTAACCCCTAACCCCTAAAATCCTTAACTGCTAAATCCCCTAACCCCCTAAAACTCTAAACCCCTAAACCCATTTAACCCCATAAACCCTAAACATCTAACCCTTAACCCCTAACCCCTTAAGCCCTAATTCCCAACCCCTAACCCATTTAACCCCCTAAACCCCTAAAACCCTAACCCATTTAACCCCTAAATCCTAAACCTCTAAACCCTTAAACCCCTAAACCACTAACACCTAAACCCCTAACCCCTTAACCCCTAAACCATTAACGCTTAACCATTAACCCATTAACCCCTCACCCCTAACCCCTAAAATCCTTAACTGCTAAATCCACTAAGCCCTAAGCCCCTAATCCCTAATCCCTTAACCACTAGCTCATTATTCACCTAACCCCTAATTGCGCCTAAATCCCCTAACACCTAAGCCCCCAATCCCTAATCCCTTAACCAATAACTCATTATTCCTCTAACCCCTAAATGCACCTAAATCCCCTAACCCCTAAACCCCCAATCCATAACCCCTTAACCACTAACTCATTATTCCCCTAACCCCAATCTCTAATCCCTTAAATACTAATTCATTATGCCCCTAACCCTTAAGCCCCCAATCCCTAACCCCTTAACCACTAACGAGAATATACCACAGTGGGCATGCACAAGAAGATACCACAGTGGGCATGCACAAGAAGAAGAACCAAAGAAATCAAATTCAATAAAGGAAGCACAACCACCACTCCAAAATCGCTTCTCTAAAACACATACAACCGCAATAAATCCCACTGAAGCTTACAAATTTATCAAGCCCTAATTAACTTACTAACAAATTCAACAAGCCAACATGCTACAATTTGTTGAGTCACCCCCAAATCAATTAGTAATTATTGCATGAATGTACATTTGTTTGTAATTTTATTTAAAAGGTTGAAATTCTCTCAAGAGTGTATAGAATATATCCAAGAGTTAAAAAAATGGAAATTTTGCTTACCGCCACAAGGTATCATCACACCCGGATAGGTGAAAACATACAAGTCTAAATCTCTACCTCTAAGTCTCAATGGCACTTCAACATGTCAATAACATACTTGCAACAATGCTTAATGAGTTTTTTCTATTGGCTAAAGAGATGTACATCCATCCATCCAAAAATAAACATCTCAATCAATCCAACACCATAAATTGTGCTAAATAGTTCATCATGTTATTTCAAATATTACAATATGGTCTTATATTAGCTCACATATTCCTTGAATATTTGAAAGCCAAACTACCTTAGCATAGTATACCAGAAATATTTGTACTCTAAAAGACAAAAAAAGACAACAAACTAAAATAGGAACTTTAACTCTAATCCAGACACTTCATTCTTAGCAACATGATATCTAATGAAGATGATACATGGAAAAAAAGGCTTCATATATTGTCTATCACATGTCAAACCGAGTGAACAAACACATGCATAGAACACATCAGAAATAGGGTTCATAGATCGACATTTATTATATGGTTTCAAACCCTTCTTGTCTCCTTCAAGGGGGTTTCTGGAGGTCTTAAAAAAGACTTCCTTTTGCTAACCAAATGGATTGTTTCTTTCACACATGTATGGAAACGTACTTTCCAAATCATATTGTAATAGATTCATAAGGTGATATTATTGGTATTAACTACACCTTATTTGGAGACATCATTTTTATTGTAGGGGTTGGTACCTTTCAATTGGATGTGGTTGGTGATGTGAAGACTACTCAACCTCTAGTAAAGATTCATACTAACACTAACAAGCTTATGGATGCTTGTTTACAAATGGAGACGCCTCTAAACTTAACTCATTGGATTCTTTGTTTGTTCATGCTAATTATTTCTCTCAACTTTCCTTCTCCAAGGGGTTGAGACTATTTGCTTCATTTATTTTACATGGCCCGGTGAAAGAAGAAGAATGGAGATTGTCTCCACATCTTTTCCATTTCGCTAAGTTACAAATAAAAAGAGTCAAATTCTATAGCAAATAGACTAATAGCCTCTTGATACACCTTTAGTGAGCTATGCATAGCTCTCACCTATCAATGTAGCTCAATGAAATGACATCTAATAGCTCCAAGACACCATTATAAATGGACTAGTTGTGAAGCTGTTGTTAAATTATCGCCTCCAAATGTTCAATTATCATGAATTTTGGGGGAGGGGGATATTTTGGTGTATTGAACGGGGCAAGGGGACACAAGGGTAGCATGGATGGGTAGAAGTGAGAGGTTCGAGCATGGTTTACTGAGATCTATAATCCTAACATTAGAGAATGAGAAGGAGCCTTAGGGCCTTATGACATAGGGGGTAGGGGACCTATAGGTAAGGCAATGAGATAAATTTATAGTGGAAACCCCAATAGTTTTGACAAGGGGATTAGGGGTCACATTATCACAACCCATACGCACTTAACCCATAACCACTAAAATACCTATCCCTTTAACCCAAAGCCACAATCCCTTAACCCCTACACCCATAACTCATAACAAATTAACCCCTTGATCCCTTAAACCCAAAGACACTAACCCCTTAACCCCTAACCCCTAACTTAGAATCCTTGAACCCCATAAACCCTAATCCCATATCCTCTTAAACCTTGACCCTTAACCCATAACCCCTAACCCCTAAACTCATTAACCCCTAACCCCTTAACTCGCTGACACCTAAATACCATAACCCTTAGGCACTTAACCCCTAAATCCCCTGACATGTAAGCCCTTGATGGTTAATCTTTAACCCCTGAATCCCTTAACCACTAAGTCATTAACCTCTAACCCTTAAACCCCCTAACCTCTAAATCCCATAAGCCGTAACCCTTTACCCTTTACCCTTAACCCCTTGCTCCTAAATCCTTAAACCCCTTAACTCCTCTAAAAACTAGTAGGGTCCAAGGAAAAGAGCTACAAGTTCCCCAAATCCAATCTACATTTTATGGACAATCACACTTCCCCCAAATGTCCTCCACATATTTTCCTTGGTGTATTGGAGTTTGAAAAATATATAGGATGCCACAAGTAATCCTAATCATAAGACTCAACTTTCCTAATGACTAGGAGGCCTTAAAAATCAAACAACATCTTAACTTATGCCTAAAATTACTAAAATTTCATATCCCAAATATGAAACTAGAAATTCTACAAAATTATAGGGCAACAAGGAAACCAACTTCCTCCTATAAATCTCTAAGACCTTCTGGAGGACAAATACAAATTTTGAAATAAATTGTTGAAATTATGCTCTTGCATCAATAGCTACCAATGTATCCTTGTAGGCCGCCCCCTTTAACAATAGTAATACCAATGTCCTTTACCTAGAAGAAGCCCCTTACATAATTCTCTCTTAGATCCCCTTAACCCATTGCAATGATTTTCTTTGATTCCTACCTAGTTGCAAGCACATTTTGAAGCAATTTAGCATATTCCTAGTTGATGATTTCGATAAGTATGTGATTTTTTTTACATCTTGTGACTGTCCTGTATGTGAATATATAAAATCATTTTTTTTGTACCAGTTTAAGGACTTATACCATCAGGTGTGTGTGCTAACATGGATGGAACGCTAACTACATGTTGTATATATTGTAATGTAAATTAATAATCTCTTTTGGAAAAGGCTCCACTCATGATTCCATTTTGCAAATGCTTGCACTCACCAATTGTGGTCAGATTGGTGAGGTAGATTTTAAGGTCTCTTCCAATTTATAAACACATACAAAAAAGCATTGACAGACCTCTTGCTTTAATGCAATGGATACAATGTAAATAATTCTCCATGGAAAAAAAATTTCGGGGTCCCTATCATACCATGTTACTCCCTCCTTGAGATACCTAAAACTCACTAACACTCCCTGTCACGCACTCTTATTCATTCATTTACGCATTTTTACCTAGTTCTCTGTTATGTTTTCCTGGCACTTCCTAACACTCCTTAGCACACATTGGCACACCTTGGCACTTGGAACATCTTTGTATGCTTCCCTAACACTCTAGCATGCCTTGGCACTTCCTAGAATACCATTTCACTCCCTTCTTAGCACACTTGGAACTAGTTGATACTTCATTTCCATGCATTTGAAACTAGTGCTCCCTTGTGTTTCCCTAACACGTGGCCCTCACACTCCCTAAGATGTGTTCATGCCACACCCTGGCACCTGGCACATCTTGGAATGCCTATCATGCCTTGGAACTGCCTAGCATGTGTTAGTATTTCTAGGCATTCCCTGCCACACCTTGGTATTCCTTAGCTTTGATGTCGTCATAGATAGCCTTACTTTTTTTGCGACTTGGGAACCCAACCAAGTCATTGGAAAATCAATGTTGTGCCCAACCTAAATTTTGTGCCCAACACTTTCTGGCATGTGTTAGAATGCCTTTTCAATCCTTGGCATGCACCGACACTCCTTAGTTATCATGCCCTCACAATTACCCTAATTCCCGACCCCTAACCCATTTAACCCCCTAAACCCCTAAAACCCTAACCCATTTAACACACAAAACCCTAACCCCTAAAATCCTTAACTACTAAATCCCCTAACCCCCTAAACCTCTAAACGCCTAACCCATTTAACCCCCTAAACCTTTAACCCCTTAACCTCTACCCCTCTAACCCCCCTTCAACCCACCAAAAATATGTGGATGACACTCTTCTTATGGGCTCTCCCTCGGTTAAAGAAGCCCTTTCCTAGAAAAACAAAGAAAACACTGAATGGAGGGAATGACTCAAGGCCCCGGAATGGGTCCAGCAAAATCACTCTCAGGATTGGACTAACCTAGATGATGAGCTAAGGAAAAGAAAGATTCAAAGGGACAATTAGCCAGGCAAGCTAAGATGGGGTTCTAATGTGGCTGGCCACTTCAACATAAAAGAATCCTACGGCCTCTTATCTAACTCCACTCACATCCCCACTCGGGATATATGGTGTGTCCATCCCTTCACGTCGCCGAAATTTTTCACGTTACCGAACCTGGAAAATCAATGAACTCACGCAACCTTTAGGGGGGTCCTAGTATCTTAAAATATCATTTGTACGGTTGGGCATGCCGTATTTCCTCGTCCATATATGCTTCCACAGTCACGTTCCTCCCTGTGCCCATATCCACCATAATTTTTCCCCCAATACCTGGTTGAGAATAAATGGGTCTCTAAGGCCTAGTCCCCCTTCCATCTTAGGTTTTATGAGGTTCGACCATGCTACCAAGGACCATTTTTTCAACTGTTGGACCCCTCCCCAAAGGAATTTCTTGAATATTTCCTCCATTTTGCTGAAAATTGTTTGGGCGTGGCCATTCCAGACAGTTGGTAAATGGGGATGGATTGTAGGACGAATTTAAGAAGGATGGTGCGGGGAGCCATATTGAGGCCTCTAAAAGTCCAACTGTTGAGCTTGCTTTGAATTTTGTGGATAAGATGACTCCAGCAAACAATTTTCATAGAGCTTTCAGCAAGGGGAATGCCCAAGTATTTAGTGGGAAGATATCTGATACTAAATCCCAACACTCTCGCCATAAAGGTTTTGATATTTCCAACCTTATTAAAGAAGAAGATGGATAATTTTTCATTATTAGTAAGGGTGCCACAGGCTTCCATAAACACATGGAGTATATCTTTAATTTTTTTTGCTTCCTTCAGTGAGACATGACAAAAGAGCATAATGTCTTCAACAAATTGCTGGTGGGTAAGAGGGAGGTAATTTCCCCAGAGCCTAAGGCCACAGATCTTGATATTACGAACTTCCTTATTTAAGAGCCGATCGGGTTTAAATAAGGTTTTGATGTTCATTTTAGATAGAATTCTGGAAAAGTGATCAGTAACACCTTGAATATAAGGAAGGGTTACCTTGGCTAAGGGAGGGGTGCAAGGATGGGTTTTTGGACGGGGATGGAGGCAAATATATCTTTAGTTGATCCTTCAGTTACATCATAACTTAATCCTAATTAACCGAGTAGTGACACATTAAAAATGCCTAATTAATCATGAAATTAAACAAATATGGATATGAGAGGGAAACCTCTAAACCCCTAACCCATTTAACCCCCCAAACCCTAAACCTCTAACCCCTAACCCCTTAATCCCTATTTCCCAACCCCTAACCCATTTATCCCCCTAAATCCATAAACCCCTAACCCATTTATCCCCCTAAACCCCTAAACCCCTAACCCATTTAACCCACTAAACCCTAACCCCATTAACCCCTAACCCCTAAAATCCTTAACTGCTAAATCCCCTAACCCCATATACCTCTAAACCCCTAACCCATTTAACACCCTAAACCCTAAACCTTTAAACCCTTAACCCCTAACCCCTTAAACCCTAATTCCGAACCCTTAACCAATTTAACCCCATAAACCCCTAAAGCCCTACCCCATTTAACCACCCTAAACCCTAACCCTAATCCTTAAATGCTAAATGCCCTAACCCCCTAAACCTCTAAACTGATCCTAACCCATTTAACCCCCTAACCCCTAACCCTTAACCCATAACCCCTTAAACCCTAATTCCCAACCCCTAACCCATTTAACCCCATACACCCCTAAACCCTAACCCATTTAACCCCATAAACCCTAAACCTCTAAACCCTTAACCCCTAACCTCTTAAACCCTAATTCCCAATCCCTAACCAATTTAACCCCCTAAACCCCTCAAAACCTTAACCCATTTAACCCCCTAAACCCTTAAACCCCTAAATCACTAACACCTAAAACCCTAAACCCCTAAATTGTTAACGCTTAATCCATAACCCATTAACCCCTAAAATCCTTAATTGTTAAATCCCCAAACCCTCAAGCCCCTAATCCCTAATCCCTTAACCACTAACTCATTATTCACCTAACCCCTAATAGCGCCTAAATCCCCTAACCCCTAAGCCCCCAATCCCTAATCCCTTAACCATTATCTCATTATTCCTCTAACCCCTAAATGCGCCTAAATCCCTAACCCCTAACCCCCCAATCCCTAACCCCTTAACCACTAACTCATTATTCCCCTAAGCCCAATCCCTAATCCCTTAACCACTAAATCATTATTCCCCTAACTCATAAATGCGCTTAAATCCCCTAACCCCTAAGCCCCCAATCCCTATCCCCTTAACCACTAACTCATTATTCCCCTAACCCCTAAACCCTAAACCTCTAACCCCTAAGCCCCTATTCCTCTAACCCCTAAGCCCCTAATCCCTAATCCCTTAACCACTAACTCATTATTCCCTAACCCTTATAACAATCCTTAAAACTCGTTGGGATTAGCCATTCCAAACGAAAGCTGGTCTAGTTGGGACCTACGATCAAGTTAATTCCCCCTTGTTGGCAAGGTGGAATTTTTGCCCTGTCAACAACCCTATAGTCCTTAATCCCTCTAACATATAACCTATATTATTGTTAATTCATATGAACTTTAATCCTAAGCCCTAATTCCTCTAAAACTTATAAGACCCAATCCTTATAACCCTTTCCACACTTAATACCTAAAGATTACAACCCTTATCCTCTAAAAGAATTTACCTCTCTAACATGTAATACATATAATCATTGACACCTGACCACTATACTCCTTAACACATATAAACCATAACCATAATACTATAACCATTATATCTCTTTACATTTTACCATCATAAACCCTAAATTTTATAACCTTTAATCCCTATCTCTTTTTAAACCCTAAAACCCCTAATATAACCTTATAACCCATATTTAAAATAATCCCTAATGTTTACAAACTTAGTCCTTATAATCCTTGCATTAAAACCCCTAACCTTATAATCCATATTTCCAACAATTCTTAGCCTTCACAACCCTTGGTCCTTATAATCCTTGCATTATAACACCAAAACCTTATCCTTGTAACTACAACCATCACTTAGTGACTATAAGCACCTTATCTTAAGCACAATGTACAAACTTGATCACCACTTTCATAGGAATTATCTTAGTCCAAGTTGACCATTGACATTGGCATGGACCTATAATTCCCCTAGTCATACTTGATTGGTGATCATTGTAGTACCATGGGTTTATTAAACCACAGATGAGATGACCACATAGGGAACTTGATTTGTAGGATTATCCGTTGTTGTTGTAGGTGTTGGAACTTCGTCGCTAGTGCAAAAATGATTGCATGGTGACACAAAACTAATGCAATTTCGTTGGAGTATGTATCAACATGCCATGCCATGCACAATGCCTGATTAAGTAAACACTTAGGTGCATAATAAAGATCTCAATCATAACTACATGTTTATTAAACACCCATGTTCACTTTGTGAATATGGAGGTTAGGGGTGATATTATAGAGCCATTTAATACACCAGTAAACTTCCCTATAGTGAGAAAAATTTGACGACACAGATAGTCATGATTCTCATTCATCCAAAACCACAATGAAATTTTGACAATACGGATTGACCTAGAACTTGGAAAAACTTGTAAAAGCATTGTTCTACTATGAATGAGCTTTGGATCATAGTAGAACTCTGCCCATGCCTAAAATTTCTACCAAATCATTACCAAACGATTAGCTTATTTTGTGACACTAGATAAATTTTAAAGAACTACCTAATCTTATAGCAAACTTCTTTCTAATTGTTGATATATGATGATAAAAAGAGCTAAAATTCTTATTGATTTACAACTTTACTTTTTTTTTTCTTTACTATTTAAGTTGATCATGGACCAAATAGAACTTTTAAAAGATATTGTTTCACCACGAATAAGCCATAAATTGTAGTAGACTCTACTTATATTTACCTTTTCTACCAAATTCTTACCATCTTTATTAGTGGAAAGAAAATCTATATACTTCAAAAACATGAGTTATTTTAATAATTGACCTTTGACTAACCACATGATCTTTATATTACCACTTCATTCTCATTATTCATCTTTATATTAGTGTTTTAAAATATTAACTTAATATAAATTTAGAAATATAAACATAGTTATTTTGTAAAGAACAAGACTCCTATTACGAAAGATCTACAAAATAATTCCAAACTGTACACAATATTTACGAATTGACATTATAAGGGAACAAAAATAATTAATTGTAATATAAATTACACCATGTCTACATGCCACACAACATTTCAATAGGAGTCGGCATATGGAGACTATAGCAATGTTATAAATACCTCTAAATATTTGATCATAATAAATTACAGTATATTGAACAAAATTGCTACAATTCAAAATATATTATAAACTGAGTATGGTAAGGGCGAGAAACCATAGTTTAATTACAAAAAAAAATCATACATTGTATGTTTGCATCACATATTCTCCGTTGAAAAGAAAATCATAACAGATACACCTGATGGGTTTCCATTATGAGAGAAGACTAAAAATTGGTCGAATGGTAAATTGTGAGATTCCTTCTATGTCCAAAAAACTTGAACAAGTAACCTAAAATTCGAAGACCATAAATTTCTTTCCAAAAAATGAAATGAAGTATCTTTATATTAGTGTTATAAAATATTAACTTAATATAAATTTCTTGATACATAGTGACTTAGTGATACATATTGACTTAGTCCAAACTTTCTTCCGAGTTTTGATTCTGAAAAAGATGATTGGTATGCGAAACTGCGCGAAATCTATGGTGGGAACGAAGAAAATAAAAAATAAGGTTTTTAGATTGAGGTCCCTTGACTATGCCAACAACGTTTAGTGTCTCTATGATGGCGGAGGACTTCAATTCCCAGTACTTCTCTCAGCTTCTCGTAGGACCGCAGATCGAAACCCGCAGGGCCAAGAACAAAACCTGAAGCCCTCATCACCTGCGGGCTTTAATGGCAGCAACATCAGCAGCATGAGAGGTAAGGATAATGATCTTTTTAGTATTTTAGGTTGTTTGCGACTGGATTGGATTAGTGCCGACGAGAGGTTTTGGGCAGGCCATAAACCGCCTGCGAGGGCTGGTGGCGGAAATTTTGCAGAGAGATTGGCTACCCGAGGGGATTCAATGCACCCAGATGAAATACAACTCAGTTAAGTGCTTGTCGTCTGTTTCTTCACCTGGTGGGGTGAGATCTCCTTATTTGACCATCCCCCTGGTCTCAGCCCTACTACAGGATTGGAGGCTTCGGCTTTGTAAGTTCCTTTAAGTTCTCCATAATTTGTCTAAACTCTTTATGCATTTCACTTTTGCTTTAATGTACCAGTGGGGTCTTTTTATGAAATCCTGTAATGCATTATTTATACATGATTTTTCTAGCATCACAATGCAACCTCCTGGTTCGATTCAGTCTACAGGTTCCTTCACAAAATCAAGAAGCCAAAGCCATGGAAATAGTGACGCTTACGGAAGAAATTCAAGTCAGAAAATGCCCAGTAAGAGAACACTGCAAGTTACCCTGCTGTGAAGAAAAAACAAGAACCTAGGCACCTCTGTTTTGGAGAAAATTTCTTCTGAACCTTCCAAAACAGGGCATCCTCCATTTAATTCCAATTTGGTAACAGCGCTCTTAAAGCTCAGCACTGAAGCTGGTAGAGAAGAGAGAGTGTATTATCTGTTGCATATATTGAGAGCTAGTATTTGACAAGTATCTCCATCGACTGTGAATGTTATAGAGCAATGTTTCAAGAGAAAAGTGGCGAAAGAGGTGGGTACTACTAGTTGGGATACTAGAAAAATAGAGAAGCCAGTGTAGCTAGAGGAGGAGGGTGGCACGGGCAGGGCTGGTTGAATAAAGGGGAATGGAAAATTAGGCACACCACTATGACCTATAAGGGGGTTTGCAGATGCTACAAGGAAAAATTAGTTACAATTGATATTGATCCATCAGAGACTGAAAATTTTTCCAAATCTATTGTAGCTTTAGCTCTTGAGAGGGAGCCCAAATTCGAGTTCACCACATATCAGGAGTGGTTGGATAATCATGGACCATATGAACCTATTATTGATGGGGAAAATTCCAGCGGTTCAGATTCCAGAGGTTCCTTCCAATGCTCTGCTTTAGATTCTAGCTGTTCAGCTCCAAATAATGGGAGGAGGAACCGGGCAAAGGCAGCAGAAAAGGAACGACACGAGCGCCTTTCAAGAACATGAAGATGGGCCGCTTCTGGTGACTGACGTGTTTGTGCAGGCACTTTGAGCTCGAACAATCAATCATACAAGTAAGCATCATTCAGTCATTCATTCTGTACTTGTTATGTTTGTGTTTTTTCTCTCCAGTATTATCAATTATTTTGTGACTGAGATGGTTGCATGTCCTCTGAACAAGGAGATTATATCGAAGAATGGTGCAATTTGTTCTTCTGAAATAATTCTGAACTCTATTTGAAGTAATATTTCTGCTGGTTTTCAAAGGTTGCAGGTGCAGATGATGGGTGCTAGGGCATTGCCTATGGTTTTTATGTCTTATTGTCGATTGCTGCACTCATGGATAATGATAGTACATGAAATGGGCATTTAAAGTCTGAACTCCTGACCACCAGCTGGCATGTCCTTCACAATACCCATTAGGTCAACACATATGCTTATCTTTCGCATGAAAGTAAAAAAAATCACGGAAAAGTGAAATGGTGGAGGCCTTTAGCTTCAAACCGGCTATTTTTCATTCTCAGTGCCTCAGCCCTTTGGTTTGTGGTTGTTATTCATGTCGTGTTTGTTATTACAAACTATCACCAGTGTTATTTCCCTATGATAGGGTTCCCTTCCACATTAATAATACTTCTTCCTAGACTTGCCATGGCTGTGTTGTGAATGATTCTACATGAATAAATTTGGAAGACATAGTTGGTTTATAAGTTACTACCTGCACTATAGGCTTTGCCAATTTAGAAGTTGACTTTAGGGTGAAAATCCTTGGGTTGATGTGATAGTATCGTCCATTACCTCTGTACTAAGATCCCCAATGATTTTGGTGTCAGCCCTGTTGGGCCCTTCAACCAGGGATGGAATTTGACGGGCAATTCATGGGCGATTTTGCCTGTCAAATACTGCCAAAAATTTTTCATGCCCGTCAACATTATTTGTTAAAATCATCAAAATGGGTACTAGAGTTGCAGGAACTGTCAAATTTGGTGGGTGTTTCAGATATGAAATCCCTACCCTACCTTCAACTTATATTCCTTATATGCTTATCCATGCTCTGTTTGTTGTTATATAGTTATACCACTATGCAGTTTCCCACTGTGCATATCCATTATTTAAGGTGCATGATAGCTATGCAAGACAGAAGTGAAAGTGAAGAAAACATATTCGAAGCATACCTTGATACCTTTCTGTGGGTTTTATCTCACCTTATCCCAGCCTGCCTTTGCTCTGTCTATCACAGAGTGGTTTTTCATAGTCATTAACGGGGGTGGCTTCAATACCACTCGAACATCAAACTTCTGCAGCAAGGATCAATTGGGTAGCTACTACACCACTCCAACATCAGATCTTAGCAGCAGTGATCAATGCACCCCAAATATTTTTGCATTGTCTTTTAGCTTATGATAGTCAGTTGCAACTTAGGAATTAACAGCCAATAAAAAGCCCCTCTCATTGGTTGTGACAGGATTTATCTTGTGCGTGCAGGAGTGTGTGGCTAGTGGTCGCCGTCCAAAAACTAGCAGAAAAAACCTTCGTCATACATACAATTCCATTTGAACATTTTCCCAGTAGCTTGTGATTGCCACCCAATATAAGTTATAACTATGAATCAAATTCATCTCCTCCATGGTTCTATGGCATATGTGGAAACTTGCACTTGTGCTTGCCAATCCATCATTTCCCAACATTCTTGGCATGAATCCCACTTCAAGCACTGCTGTCAGTGAAAATGTTGTATGCTCGGGACAAATAACTAATCACCATAGAATTTGGTTTGCAGTGAAAAGTCAATAGATGCCAGGTTGCCAACGTATAATTTCTAGGCTGTAGTGGCTGTGCCTTTGCTTGTCTGCATTAGTATTTGAACTCATAATTGCAGTTTGATAACTGCATCAAGATTCTTATCAATAATCACTAGAGTAGTTCATTTCTGTTATGTACCTCTGAAATAACTAATGAATAGAGAATTTAGTTTGCCGTAAAAAGCCAACAGATGCCAAAGTTGCCAACACATTATTTCTAGGCTGTAGTTGCTACGCCTTTGCTTGTTTGAATTATGATTTAAACTTATAACTGCATTTTGATTACTGCATTAAGATTCCTCTCAATAATCAGTACAGTACAATTTTGTAATGTGTCTTGTATACTAAATCATCAAAATAGTGCCTAATGGTTTAGGAGTAGTTCAATTTTGTAATATATCTCATATACTGATTCATCAAAAGAGGGCCTAATGGTGTGCTGCGATTTTCCTTTAGCAATTGATTACTTATAGGTTTCGTTTAATTCCAAGGGAATGCCCAACAGGGCTATAATTTGTCTAATAGAAATCAATTATCTAAAGGATAATGCAAATCGATTTGTCTTGGGAGTAATTCAACTCAAAACATTCAACCCAAAGGATATTGACTCTATGTTTTGCATACGATAATCACAAAATAAACTTTGCTCAATAATTCTTTCATCAACAACGATTTATTTAAATATAAGAATGACAAGTAAAATTTTAAACTAACGGCTCTTACACAGGCAGCAATTCATCCTTGATATCATATGAGTTCAACCCTTGATGAACACAAAATTTACAAGAAAATAATGGCATTTATACAGCCAAGTGCCCTTCTGAGCAGTGATTTACTTGTCACATTGAAACTTTTTCTAGGAGTCATTGGCATATTTCTTTAAATACTTTGCAAGCATGAGTCATGTATTTATGCAAAGAGCCAAAGACTATCTTTTGGCCTGCAATTAGTGAGGCTCATTGATCTATTTGAGTAGAAGGATACAGAAATGGTTGTCAATCCCTCTCAAACCTCTAGAAATCGAATTGATATTGGTTGCCACAAAGTGAAGCTTGTGTTGATTAACGTCACTAAAGTTTGAGGCCTGATAAACCAAGATACCCAATATTAGTGCTACAAAATTTTGACAAAGCAATTTAGTATTGATAGTAAATGAATATTGTTAATTTAGTATTGAATATTATCACCAACAGTCACCAGCAGTCCTAAATAACGACTCTAGTATAGCCCTAAACAATAGCTCAGATACAAAGTTGAGCAACAGCTTTCTCTTGGTGGGAACAATTTCGCCACCAAGATTCATTCTCCCTACTCCATATGTGATGTCCTCATGGAGAAACAATTGAGTATTTCCTTCACTGTGGACATCAATGTCTCCTCTGGACTCCCCCACCTTGATGACATTTTGCATTTTGACAACCTAATAGGATGTCTGTTATGGATAACGTATCCAATGTGGAGTTCAATTCATCAAATGTCTTTGATGGGTATGAATTGAGATGCCCATCTAGTGCAATGAAGTATATGCCAGTTTTGTTAAATATTTTGGATCTCAAATTTCTGACAATGCTATCTCATTTTTAAGGGAACTGATACTTTGTGGCAATCTCGAACTACATATCGTATCCTGATCCCTTTTATGGAAACTATGTCGTAGCATATGGTGCACAAGTGATTTTTGTAAATAGTTTGGTTGATTGGGTTGAAGTCAGTGGTTGAGATATCCCGTCCACTTATGATTTCCTTGCAGATGTTGGATTATGGTATTTGGATGCCAAAAATTGCCCTCCTGGCATTTTGTCCTCTTTATGTTTTAGGATGTTACAAAATCAACTACTTCTAAGAAAAATATTATGATTTATTGGAGTTTCCTAAATGATAAATATTGTGTAGATTCCTCCTCATATTACGGGTAACTTGTCTCTATCCTCTTCTTTTTATGGATGTCATTGTCTCCATTCTTGTTTTTCTCTATGGGATGTGTCATGGAATTTTGTTATTTATAATTCGTTCAAAAAAATATTATCTGTTTTTTCAAAAGATATACTTTTATTTCCATCTTTCTGCCCTACTTCCTATATACATCACTCATTAGTTATGTCCAACAATGATCCTCATATTCACAATTACTTTTATTCCAAATTCATTTTCATTATTTACATAGACACAAATTCATGGCATATTCATATTTACATAGACAATTTATATTGCCTATCTAGGGATGACACAAAAAAAATATGTTTCACAGTTTAAAAGCCAATATTCCATATCATCACAAACTTGTTCTTTTCAGAAAATTCCCCTTTCAATATCAGTGTCAAATACAACCAAAAATACAGCCAAAATTTTTTCATGCCCGTCAGCATTATTTGTTAAAATCATCAAAATGGGTACTAGAGTTGCAAAAACTGTCAAATTTGATGGATGTTTCAGATATGAAATCCCTACCCTGCCTTTAACTTATATTCCTTATATGCTTATACGTGCTCTGTTTGCTGTTATATGCCACTATACAGTTTCCCTCCGTGCATACCCATTATTTAAGGTGCATGATAGATGTGCAAGATAGAAGTGAAAAGTGAAGAAAACATATTCGAAGCGTACCTTGATACCTTTCTGTGGGTTTTATCTCACCTTATCCCAGCCTGCCTTTTCTCTGTCTATCACAGAGTGGTTTTTCATACTCATTAAGGGGGTGGCTACTCATTAAGGGAGTAGTTACCACTCGAACATCGAACTTCTACAACAATGATCAATTGGGTAGCTACTACACCACTCCAACATCAAATCTCAGTAGCAGTGATCAATGCACCCCAAATATTTTTGAATTTTCTTTTAGCTTATGATAGTCAGTTGCAACTTAGGAATTGATAGCCAATAAAAAGGCAAAAAAGAATACGAATCTTTGGTCATCAACAAACTGGAGTGTGCAGAATATTCAGTGCACTCCTAACCTCGCCCCTGTCATTTCTGCTATAGATAGTGCGAGGAGTATTTTCTATTGTATGGTAATAAAGGATTTCTAAAAATAACAAATATAAAGATAAAACTAAAAACTAAAAGAAGAAGAAGAAAAGAGAGAGTGGGATATCCACCTTGCCCATACCCTTGTGTTTATTATTTGGTTTATATAATTACATTTTGGCAATGAAATCAAGAAAAGAAATATTTTTCATTCTATGAGTTAAACTTCTTGTTGTGGTGATTGCACTCAATTTAGTAAATAGAATTTATTCTGAAAGTTATATTCTGGATGTGAAATTTTTTTACCACAAACTTTAAAGCTGTTAAAAGTCACTTTTTACAGTTTCTTAGTTGATTTAGAGGTTTAACTTAAACATTATCTATAATTCCATTTCCAGACTCGCAATAGGAAAATTGATTGATTAAGCAGCTATGAGGAAATTCCTCCAAAACTCAGAACCCTTGTTCTTTTCATTTTCCTAGTAACTGTGTATCAGTTGTGGTACACCACAGCTTTGTAGGTGATACCACCAGTCTAGGTAGCAAACAATAGATATCAGTTGTGCTACTGCCACTTCAGGCAGCATACCATAGGTATCAGATGCAGTACCGCTGGGTCAACCCATGATGATGATACTCTTAGAAAAATTGCACAGTAAACTTTGGTGCCCAGGAACTGAGAGTTTTCTTTATCAGAAGACACATGTTAACCCAAACCAGGCATTAAACCATTGGCAGTCCTACGATATGATTTGTTAACTGTTTTTGCAATGGATGTGTGTGAACACACTTTATTGAATGAAAAAAAATCACCTTGAAACCCAAACCCTAATTAAGAAAACAATAGCAGAGAATAGAAAAATTAGTGATCTGATTAAGAGTTGGAGTGGGCACATCCACCCTCCCACCTCATAAATCCGATTAAGAGTTGGATTAGGCAGATCCACCCTTCAATCACATAAATTCAAAATGTAAGAAAGCCTAAACATTGACAAAACCCTAAGTTATCCACTCAGACAGTCGTGTGTATCTTCATGATGTGGTCACTTTAGCTGTACAAGTGCCAACTTAATCAATTTACCTGAAAGCTTACACATACTATTACTCAATTAATTCAAAAAATGTCTGGTTGAATTTGGATATTAGTAATAGTGACACCACACTCTTATTGAAGTGTCTATTGGCTTCTTGTAGAAACTTTAATCAGCGCAATGTACCTCACTAGAAAAAATTGTTGGAAGACTAATGTTCACTATAATGCTTATCTTCAATATCGCTCTCGAGGAGAGGAGTAATTGTCTGCACTTTTATGACCTAGTTATACAACAAAAGGGTGTAGCTATTGGCTAACAACATGAAAATATACATACTACATAGAACACACTATATAAGAAAGCCACATAGACATAGAATCCCAAGTCTAATATGAAAACATTATAATTATCCAAAACAATTGGTAACTTCAAGCTAGGATTGTGATATGACAAGGCAAACTAAATAACCGTAGTGCTTACTCTTGTCAGCTTTCTACTAAATCAAGCAATCTCAAATACCTTATTGGAAACTACTAGCCCAAGGGGAAATGGTAATATCCACTCAAAATACTAGCCTCGAGTATACACTTCTGCACGAAAGACTCCTTGCTCGAAACTACAGTCTGAGGGAACATCATGCAAACAAGCTCTACTCAACCTTGCCAACCTACGATAACATAAGATCAGTTGCTAGACTTCACAACACCAGAAAATGGTTGCTCAAGACTTCTGTCAAAAAACTTTTGCACTCAAGAACTTCTTGCTAGCATTTGCTAGATCAAGGGAATGAACAGCTAATACCCACCATTGCTAGTAGCAACAAGACCAAAGAGAAAATATGCAAAACCTAGAATTTCATTATTACAGCAAGACTTCCAACATACATCTCTATTCATGTAGATGATGCAGACCTTCTTGGTCACTAGAGCATTAGCAAGCATATGCCTGCTCTATTTCAAGAAGTTCTTCATATCACACAAGCAGAGGCTTCTCGATCCAGTAACGTAATGCTAGCAAGACTCAATCATGCATCAACCTTTATATAAAAAGTAGTCAATTTATAAAAACAGGCTACAATAAAGCAAAAAGGAAGGCATAGGATTTACGACATGAATCCCAGTAATTCACTAGACAGAGATTGGACTCCATCTGTCAGGTCACAACTTTCCCATTAATTGTCCAAGACAATCTCGACTTTTCAGTTATTAAAAAGTGAACTCACACACAATGAAAAGCATTAAAAATTTAAGATGTGCTTGCATCCTGCAACAAAGGGTGACTTTGAACTTGAACTCCCACTCTTACAATAATGTGATGTATCTTTGATTGGGTCCTTCAAAAGTAAGGATCAAAAGATATCTTTGTCTCTGTTTTCGGTTAATTGTCAAGATGTGGGTATGCATTCATATTCACTGTATCTGCCCGACTATTTCCAGCAAAATTTAAATGTCGTGGGCACAAGTATTTGCATGAGATATATTATATTGATCTTGTGATTATCTTAATTTGTTTTCATGTGCTTCAATCTAGGTTAGTCCAAATCTTGCTACACGATACTATGGATATTTTGCATTTTCTGTTTGCAGTGGTGTTCTATTGCTTTAGCCAATACTCAAACTGGGCCATTCTAGCAAGCTTGAAGCTAATTTTATTTTGTTAATTTCCAAATTTAATTATGGCTTTAAATTTGAAATAATGAATTTCTATTATTAATCATTGATCTTTAGTTAATCCTAATCTTTTTTTGGCATGGTTTCCTTTGGACTCTTGTAGGCTAAGCAATCCTAAAAGTTTGGAAGTTGCTGTGGAAGCAACAACAGAATTTCTAAATGCAGCGGTGAAGACAATGTTGGTAGGTGGTCCAAAGATGAGGGTTGTTTATCATAATTCATTTTTAAAATTAAAATATGAATATTTATATACTAAAATACAAATATTAATTAGGCCGATAGGCTTTCTCTTTTGAATCAATACACTTGCTTTTTCGTCTACCTTTCTTCTCTCCAAATGACACGTGTACATGCATTTTTTAGACTACTATTTTCTTGTACCACTTTTTGATTTAAAAATCCTATCGGCCTCTCTTTCCACCTTTTGGGGCAACTGCTAGTTTTATTTGTGAGATTTAATTGCAGTATGATTCAGGAATTTTGAAGCATACTAAAGTGCACTGATCTGGGTATGCATAGTACTATACTTAGTTCTCTTTGGTTATCTTGTTTTGGTTTCTGATTGATATTTGTTTTGATCACCTTTTGTCCTTTGGGATTAAATGAGATCCGCTGTGTGCATGCCTTCATTTTGTCTTGGAAAGAAATGTTATGGAAAGTACCTGGCATGAAATTTGTTTTATTTGTGACATCTAATTGCAGTATGAATCAGGAATTCTGAAGCATACTAAAGTGCACTGACCTGGGTATGTATCTTACTGTTCTTCTCTTTGGTGGGTTATTTGTGGTTATGGTTTAGCAGTATGGTTGTATATCCATGCTATTTTGATTCTTTTAATGTGGTTTGCGTATTCTGATTTTTATTCATCAATTTTGGGACACCTGTGTCTCTTGTGTGTAAATTTATACTTTGATGATCAAATATCACCATTATCACTATTCATCATCTGTGTTTTTTTTAATTGCTTGATGTAATTCTAAATTTGTTTTCTGTGGCTTCTAATTTTATAGCTTCATGGCCATCTCCTGCTCTTGTGCCTGTGGATTCTATGTTCATATTTTGTGTCCTGCAAAAAACAACAAGAAAATTTTAGATATGTACTTGTCTGTTCCAATCTTTTGCCCTCAGCGATGTCTGTAGCTTTTGTAGAGTTTAGTTCAAGGGATATATCCTCCAATAACTTCCTACTTACAAAGTAATCTTGGGCACCATTCTAATCAACTGTGCCAAGTTGGTGGAAACAAAAGGAGTATTTGCTGCTGAAATATCTAAATCAAAGTGCAAGTGAAGGACAATGAAATTTGTATAAATTTGACTTTTTGAAATGGAATTTGGATTAGATTTGACATCAAGTTTATCCATATACAAAGAGAACATCAATATTATTGCTGTTACCCCCAGCCATTGACTCATCATGAGCTAGGCTTGTCATCTTCTGTTCTGTTAGTTGTCTGTCTTATGTGCCAATGGTTGGTCCCTGGTTGTGGAATGTCCCATCACCCACCTTATTGTTCCAGTTATGCCAGACACTAATGGTTTTTCAGTATTAACAGATCCCTGACTGCTTCATGCCAGGTAGATACAAGAAGGTCATGGAGTGTAAAGACATACTTGTTAGCGTTGTGTACCTACACAAAAACTTAGTTTATGATTTAATGATTAGCTAGTGAACGTCATTCTTATCCTAAAATGTCACGTGCTTGTATTTTAAGCCGAGCAAATATATAATATCTTATTTCAAGTTGGGAATTATGTGAATATATATAATATCTAATGGCTAGAAGAAGTGGAACTATGACAAAATCATGAGTTGTTTTTTCTACATGATTAGTCAAGTTCTCTTTATGCTGTACATTTGATGACATGAATGATTTATGTAGTATGCTACATGTAAACAGTCTGACAGCAAGGACTCAAACTTGCGACAAACAGTTCACAAATACGTGTGGAAACTAAATCCATATGCTTGCGCTTTTATCCTTAAATTGTGAGATTTCAGATAGTGATTTATGCTTACGGCTAAGGCACCGTGTTCCCTTAATGTAATCCTTGAAATTCAAAATTTAGCTTGAATTTAATCACGGTGTTTTGTTCTGACATTATTTGAGCATGAACATGAACCAGGTGACTTCTTACAGGGACAGTGATATACGTATAATGTTATAGGTAGTTGTCACTTTTGCAATTGGAATAGGGAAATAAAGAAAACTAAGGGTTCTTGATTTTAATATCTTTTATATTGTCACTGTAGTTTGGCACTATACTTTACTGTCTGTGCTGTTATGTTGCAGAGAGCAGCAGCGGAGCGGATATTGCGAGATTTACAGGCTCATCCAGATACATGGCTGCAAGTTGTTAGCATTCTGCAGAACTCGCAGAATTTGAATACAAAATTCTTTTCACTTCACGTACTGTTGTGCTTTCTTCTTTTTAGAGACTTCTTAGCGCATAATTCTAGCCCAAGATGACTATATTGCATAACAATTGAAAATGCATAGGACTGTTGCTTTGTAGACCCTGTAAAAGCTTTTCACATGGTTCCTAGGTGGACTACCTATGGCTTCTATTTTACATTAGTAAAATTAAATTTCATTTTCGACCTTGTGACTTTAGCTAATTGAAGGTGCATACGGCTTTTAGTTACATTAGTAAAACTTCTAATTGCTAGCTTAAGTTAATCTTGTTTCTTGTGATTTTAGGTGATTGAAGGTGTAATCAAATATCGATGGAATGCTTTGCCAGTTGAACAATGGGATGGGATAAAGAATTACATATCAGATCTCATTGTTCAGGTCAATCTAATGCATGTGTCTTATGTTATTTGGTAAACATTGATTATTTTTTTTATTATATACATCTTGTTTACGTTTGTATTTCATTGTTTTTTTCCAGTGGATATATTAACTTCTATATGTATTGTTATTCAACTTTCAAGTAACGAAGCTTCTTTTCGCAATGGGAGGCTTTATGTAAACAAACTTAATGTAATCTTGGTTCAGGTAAGTAATAGAATCATCTCGATGTTTCTTTTTCTCCACCTTTTTGTTTATGACTTCTCAAAGCTACACTTTACTCACTGAGGTTTTGTGTGCATACTTTTGTTCGCATTGATCAATGTGTTATTTCCCATGTGTCTTATCTTCATTTAATTTCATCTTAAGGGAGTTAAGTGTATCCTAGATAGGAAAATATAAATGTGGTAGCGTATGGTTTATTTGGTTAATTAGTTAAACCATTGTGCATGTTCATTTTGTCTGTTTGTTTGCTTAAATATTTATCCTTTGCTCTTCTTTTTTTTGTAAATTTATTAGCTTGTCCATGCTCTTTGAGAGGGTGTTGTTTGTAAGTAATTTCTAGATATTGGCAGCTTCTCTTCCTACGTTTTGAACATGTATCCCATTTTCCAGGTTGTAGGTGATTGAAAGGTTAATAGTAAATACTAGGATGCTTATTCTTTTCTTGATTAAATAGATAATGCTAAAATAGTGTTGCCAATGTTGTAGGTGTTGAAGCATGAATGGCCAAGTAGATGGCCTGGTTTTATTCCTGATCTTGTTTCGGCTGCTAAGAGTAGTGAAACAATATGTGAAAATTGCATGGCTATTTTGAAGGTGAAATTTTTAACAATACATCAAGAATCATTTTACTTCTTTCTCTTTGATTGTTGCCAATATTTACTTGAATTGGTTGTATACTACTTATGCTCAGCTCCTTAGTGAAGAAGTTTTTGACTTTTCTAGAGGTGAGATGACGCAGCAGAAAATAAAAGAACTCAAGCAGTCCTTGAACAGGTAAAAGAAAATGTTTTATGTGTGCCTTTTATTTATGTAAACTGACTTATATGTATTTGGTGTTCTGCAGTGAGTTTCGGCTCATACATGAGTTATGTCTTTATGTATTGTCGATATCACAACGTCCTGAACTTATAAGGGCGACTTTGGCCACACTGCATGCTTTTTTATCATGGATCCCTCTTGGTTATATTTTTTAGTCTCCTCTGGTTTGCACCTTATCCATTATATTATTATGTCTGCATATTCCAGACTATTTGATGTTATAAATGATATATATTGGAAGCTAGCTGTATAGATTGATGCTTTCAATGAGTTGAAAACACACTTTTCTTTTTCCTTGTATCTCAGTTTTCTCAATTCTGTGTAAGGTCACTAACCATATGTTTTATTTTTGTTACTGTGATTCTTACAGCTTGATACCCTACTAAATATTTTCCCTGCGGCTGCCTATAGAAATTAGGCAAGCATTAAAAATTAGAAGACATTTTTTTTTTCTCAAAACTGAAAGAGGATTAATGTCATTCTCATCTCTCTTCAATTTGATACACTGGAGATAAGTAATTTTAACGCTGATATGAAATGTTGAACCTTTATTTTCTGATGAGGAAACCTTTACTTTGCCTTTTAAGCAGCTGCTGATTATGAAGCCCTACTTTAGGATGAAGAGAAACTCTTCCTAAGACTACTCCTACAGTAAGAGATTCATACTTGATGAAGTAAGAATTTTGATAACAAATGATGACTTTCTTTACTGTTGGACTACTCTTATATCACAAGAATTCAACGACTGTTTTGAAGAGAATGCCATTGAGTATAGATTTAAATTCTACTTCTCATACTTAATGAAACATCTTTAGGAGACATGGCAGCTTCATCAATCTAGAGGTAGGCTTGGCTGGGACTTCAAGTAAGCGAATAAGCTACCAACAGTTGGTCCAATTCCAGGCATTGAAATTTACTCAAGATCTGTTCATAATAATTGCGAAAACATACCTCTAAAATTTGCATTGTCAATTTCTGGAGAACAACGATTTTCATGTTATTGACTCATTAGTATATGAAAACTAGCATCTGCAAATTTGGTTCAAAATGCAAGTTCCACCATTCAAAAGATAGGTTGGCAACCTTAAAATCAGAGGAGAATGTTGATGGAAATGAAGTACTCAAGTCAGCCTGTGTTTTCATCCATTATTTTTTGTCTTCCATTTAATATGATATGTAATCAGTCCTTAAATTTATATGCTCTTGCCTTTGCAGGTCAAACCTGCTGTTGTTTCACTACTAGAGAGGCCTGGGAGCCTGAGTGCACTATAAGATACTCAATGATGAGTTTTGTGTTTTCATGTTCTATAGTTGTTTCTAATTGTATTATATTTTTGCTTTTGGAACTATTGGTTTACTGAATTTCTTGTTGTGGATCTCAGTTTTTTGTCAAGAGAGGTATTTGCAAGTATATGGTGCCAAGTGTAAGTTTGATCTTCCAAAGCACAAAGGGGAATCTTTAAAAATATTAGAACACAAAAGGGATGGGGTGCTGCTGTAACTGTAGGAACATAGGAACAAGGGGTTTCTGGAGTTGTAAATGGAAAAACAATGGTCACACCTATAAAGCTTGCTATCATGCATAATTCCAAGGGCATACCAATTAGACCTATGAGTATTTCTTTGGATTTATCTAGTGCTTAATGTATAGATAAAGGAGTCTATCATCAGTAATTGCGAATTAAATTTTTGTCATTTCAAAGTCACTTTGAGTTACTGTGTTATAAGGTTATTAGTGTCGTCTATATCTCTCCAATGATGAAAACCTAGGTTGGACATCCCTTATTTGTTCTGCTTGACGTAATTCATTGGAATCTAGTTGGCTTCATTGCCTTCTGTCTATACTTGTGGTTTTGTATTGAGATTGTTCGGGCTTGCTGTTAGTGTTTTTCACTTCTAAAAATGCTTTGGTTTTGTTTTTCTCTAATTATGTGTTGAAATTTTTTAAAAATCAGTGCTTCTTATATAATTTCAAGGACTGTCATAACTCCTCACGTAATTCTTTAAAGGGTGATAGCTCATTGGAAGAGCACCTGCCATGCAGGAGGTTGGTGGTTCGATTCCACTGTACCCTAACATGAATTATTCAATGATATTGTTGATTCTTTTAATTAAATATTTTTATATTGATTTATTTTAATGGTGAGATATTCTTCTGGGTTCATTATTTTATATTGTCTCTATAGAGACAATAGATAGGATTAAAGACATTGTCTCCATAAAGACAATATGTCTTTAATTCCAACTATTGTCTTTGGAGAGACAAAAATGAAATTGTTTCAACTTAAGACAATTTACCCAAAAATTCTCTTAAAACCCCCCTTTGTGTTGTAGTGCAACTATTGTCTTAGAAGAAACAAAAATGAAATTGTCTCTCGAGAGACAAAAATGATTGTGTTATATATTGTCTTTATAGAGACAATATTTTAAGACAATTTAATTTTAAAACGATTTAATTTGAGACACCGGCTTAAAGACAATATTTAAGACAATACACAAGTTTTCTTTTGTGTCAAATTAAGACAATTTACCCAACAATTGTCTTAAATATTGTCATAAAACCCCCTTTTATGTTGTGTAGTGAGAGTATCAATCGAAATTTTTTAATTTATTATGCCATTCCTGGAGTATCAAAGGAATTTTTTTTATTTATTATGCCGTTCTTGGAGTATAAGAATGAATCATACAATCTGACGAGGTAAAATTTGAAGTTTATAGTGTTTGAACAGTGAATTTGGAGTCAGAAATGGATTTATCACCGTAAAAAAAGCTTTAAAATTCTATAATTTGATAGCTGTAAGCAGAATTTTCCAGATTTATTCAAAATCCCAAAACCCTAACGATAAATGAGAATGCGATGAGCATAGAGAGAATCCGGCAGTTTGGCAGTGTGTGAGGTAATGATTTACATTATCGATAAGAATAGAAAGTGGGAGGATGGGATCTGGCTCGATAGGAAAGGCTTTGGAGGTTGATTGAAACGCTTAGAGGTTAAAGTTTCCGTTAATAAAGCTCCTAGATATCTTTATTTAATTATGTTTCTGCTTTAGTTTATCATTAAAAGAGCTCGTGGATATCTTTATATAACTCTGTTTCTGCTTTAGTTTATTATTCTTTTCTTTTCCATCCATATAGTAGTCTGCGTCGGTTTTGAGGATAATGTGGTTTCTGTGTTGATGTCTATTCTGTGTGTGGGGCTTGGATAGGCCTATCCAGAGGTGCTGTTGTGGTGCGTTGGTCCATGTCACGTTGTCAGGTTTGTCTGTGTCTGTTCTTAGGGTTAATTGTGGATGAAGAGGAGATGGAGAGAAGATAACAGATGCATCAATTTCTATGCAATTGGAGCTCTACGCCCAGGCCGCTATTGGTTTTCACAGGTAACTTAATTCTTTCTTTCTGTTTCGGAAATTCTGTTGATGTTTTCAAAAATCATTGACGTTGCTACTGAAAAGCTTTGATCAATTAATTTGTAAGGCTTATTTGTGATGTGGCAGAGCAACTATGAAAAGATTTTCAGATGAAATTCCAAAAAGAGCTAGCAATAATGAGGTAATTACCACCCGATTTTGTTGATCATTAATTAATGAACGGATTTAGGTCGGTTTGTATTATATCTTGAATTCAAATTGAGCTGTGCTACACAAATTGACCTGAAATCCGCAGCGTGTCCCCGTAAATTAGTATTGTAATCGCAATGTATACCTAATGTATATACAAACCCCATGGTATATATGCGGAATGTATATAAAAACCCCAATGTTTATATGCGGAATGTATTTTAACGCATTGAAGTGGATGGTGGAAACCCCATCCATCGCTCACCAAAGCATAAGCATTTTGGGATTTTCCTTTTATTTGCACATATTCTGTATTGTCTTTAATTTCTATAATTTGGGTATAATTTTCATGTTATTTAATTACAGTTTCTTGATTTACATCAATTTAATTACTATAATTACGTTATGATTTCCCTTCTGTCTTTGCTCTGTTTTTGTTTTTAATTTTGAATGTGTAATCTTTGTTTGATTTTCCTTTGTTTCAAGTTTCTTCGATCTTGTACTGTTTGATTTAGTTGATTCTCACTTTATAATTATAATGTGTGTCTTCTTCTTGATTCGCACTTTATAATTATAATGTGTGCTTTCTTCTTTTGGTATCAGTAGTTTTGTATTTTTATTTATTTAATTATGGTATAATTTCCCTCCAATCTTTGTTCCATTTTTGTTTTTAATTTTAGAGGTAATTTTTCTTAATTTTTCTGGTTTCTTCAATCTCTTGTATTTAATTTGGTTGATTCTCACTTTATGCCATGCATGTATAGATCTCTTGTATTTCACTTGGTTGATTCTCACTTTATGCCTTGCGTTTTTTTTTTTCAAAACTATTTTGTATTTTTATTATTGGGAAATTCAGCATGGCTGTGTGATGTGATAGGGAAGATTAGCGTGGCTGTGTGTGACAATTTTCAGAAATCTGCTGATCAAGAGTTTTCCAGGATTATTTGCCAAAATTTAGCCAGAAATAATTTCTATAAATTCTATTTTAAATTTCAAAAAATTTCTACAAATTTTTGTACCTGAATTCCCATGGTTTTTCGCCTGGTGGGTTAGACTAGGGCATCATTTTACCTGAGACATAAGGCGGCGATTTCAGGAATCTGCGTTACTGTGCGGCCAAGGACATCAGAAAATGTGGGTTGCGGGTGTAAATTCATTTCCCGAGACAGTCCACGTTAAGATAAATTCGACAGTGACCTCAGGAAGGACAGGTGGCAACACCAACTGCATAGTTATTTGTTAGGGTGAAATGTTCACCCCCATTTCTATTTAAGGAATTATTTAAAACTCTAATTAGAAGTGGTATATTTAAAACTTTAATTACAAGTGGTATATTTACCCTTGAGGAATTTTTCACTACTATTTTTCTAAGTTTAATTTTGATAAAAATTATTTAACTAAATTAAAATAATAATAAATTATAAATATTAAATATGTTTATATATATAATGATGAACTACATTTCTTGATGAAGAATTTTGTTGATAAATATAATTTAAAATTACATTAATAATGTTAAATATAAAAAATTTGAGTCATATGTAGATTAATGTTTTTTATATAAATAAATTTAATTTGTATATAAATTCATTTCCCGAGAATTATTAATGAATTTATATACAATAGCTATTATTTTTAATGTTTATCTTTGCGCAATGATGTATCCTAACTATTTATTCATTGAGATCAATCATATTTTTTCACATTCTTGATGAACCACATTAGATGGTTTGAAATGTGACCTAATCTTAGATTAGTCCACCTAATCTTAATGATGTGATTAATCCGAAAGACATTTATCTAAATTTTTATTTATTAATCAATTTTTTATATTATAATTAATATAATAGGAATATAAACTAATTTGTTTAATATATTAATTCAACAAATACATATAAAATACTATTAAATTTAAAAATTTATTTATTAAATATTTATATAATTAATTATTAATTTTCCCATCATCCAAATATTTAGCAAAAAATTTATTCAAAATGTTAAATATATTTTATATTTATTTATTTTTTAAATAAATATTTGATTTGTTTTAATTTCTTTTAGTTTTGATATGACTGGGACTTCTAACTTGTAGCTTGAATAGCTTTTACCTAGCGACATCTAAGCCATCAAAACGACTCAAGAATCTTACACAACCCTTAGCATAACCAAATTTTGCCAAAAAAATTGGAATGAATTACTTCACCACATATTATGTTAAGAGTGCACCTTGTCGTTAAATCTATTATATTATTTGATTTGATATTATAAGCCAAGACCCACCGAAGTTGCAAAGGAAACGCCGTAATGCGTAAATTCGAGATGCATTGTGACATATAAATTCGAGAAACATTGTGAAATTGGTGGGTCCTATTTTATTTAATTTGAGGATATTTTATTTAATGTTATGCATCATATATAATTCATTGAGTAAGTAATTAATTTTAGAAGTTGTAATATATATATATATATATTTTTGGTGCCATTTTTGTCTACCTAAAAATATATATAATTTATAAATTAGGTGGTTTGTGTAGGTTATAATTTTTTATAGCATTTTTTTTATTTTGACAACTCAATTGTTAAATTCAAGATGCATTGTGACATATAAATTTGAGAAACATTGTGAAATTGTTGGGTCCTATTTAATTTAATTTGAGGATATTTTATTTAATGTTATACATCATATATAATTCATTGAGTAAGCAATTAATTTTATAAGTTGTAATATATATATTTTTTGGTGTCATTTTTGTCTACCTAAAAATATATATAATTTATAAATTAGGTGGTTTATGTAGGTTATAATTTTTTATAGTGTTTTATTATTTGGACAACTCAATTGTTAATCACTCGATTATGAAGTATTATCTACATTATGAGATTCAAAATTTTGGTGTCATTTTTGTCTACCTAAAAATATATATAATTTATAAATTAGGTGGTTTGTGTAGGTTATAATTTTTTATAGTGTTTTATTATTTGGACAACTCAATTGTTAATCACTCGATTATGAAGTATTATCTAAATTATGAGATTCAAAATTTAAAATTTCATAGGTCAAAACATCAAAAAAAAACAATTTTATACTCAACCTAGAGTCTGACTTCTGCATGACACTAACTTACAAAATTAAACATAAAAAATTAATATGCTATACTTACTAGATTAAGATCTCAAATCCTAAAATTTTATTTAAGAGAATTGTCAATATTTTTCTTATCATGTGTCATGAATTTAATAGCTTTTTGAAAGAGCTTGGTTGTGGCTAGGAAAATGTGTAAAAAATTGTACTCAATTTGAAGTTAACACAAAAGTTAAAGAAATATAATATTGAATAAAATATTTCAATATTTACTTTAAATAAAATAATTTTATTCAGAGAAATCAAGCGTTGTTCAACTTAGCAACCACTTTGGTTCCCTCAAAGACAGTGTGCTTGGTGAGCTCCCCAGGAAGAACAAGCCTTACAGCAATCTGGATTTTCCGCGAGGTAATGGTCGGCTTCTTGTTGTAGATCGCGAGCTTCGATGCCTAGCCAGCCACCTTTACAAAGATGCCATTGACAAAGCTGTTCATTATCCCCATGGCCTTGCTGGAAATACCGACCTTAGGATGATCTTGCTTCAGAACCTTGAAGATATATAGTTTGTAGTTCCGTCGTAAATTTCCAATTTGACTTGTATATAGTCGAACCAATTCCATCATTGACACAAACAACTTAATGGACAACCAATTCCATCATTGACACAAGCGCATAATTTTGGGAACCCATGGGAAATTGACACAAGCGCATAATTTTAGAAATTAAAGAAAACCATGGGAACCCATTTGGGTATTTTTCTTAATTCCATCATTGAGACAAACGCATAATGAAAGGAGGAGAAATTAAAGAAAACCATGGGAACCCATCTGAGTATTTTTCTTATAATTGTTTCACAAAGTAATTTAGTTCAAATTACTCAATCAGGAAGCTTGTCTTGTTCCTGATCTTTCAAAAATGATTTCATATTGCACGCTCCAAGATTAGAAAATGAAATATGGTTTCATACCGCTTGGGTATTTTTCTTATAGACTAAACCAGTGAAAGCAACAGTAGAAGCTTTGTTGGGCTTCATGTCGCCTTGATCAGAGAAGTTGATGCTGATGTTCACAGCGTTTCTGTATGGGATTCCCATATAGATCATAACAGAGCGCAAATACAGTTTCATAAATTAGGGAAGTAACATAGTTTCTTTCTGTTGCTTTAGTTATTGAAACACTTCTCACATAGAGAACACACAGACATTACACTAGTCCAGCATCGAGAGAAATTTTTTCAAAAAAAAACATTGAAGCCCACTCGGATATTTTTCAGAGTAAAGGGCGATTAAACCTATTTTTGCAGCTTTGAGTGGCATCATATTGCCTCAATTGGTGAAGCTGGTGCATCATCTCTTCCTTGAAACCAAGACTCCTTCCATGCTTCTGCAGGTAACCTTGATCTTGATTTCAACTCCATTTCCTCCCATCTTTCCACCCCACCAGTGATTGTTCTCATCTGCTCACCTCTGAATGGGGACTCCCACTCTGTGCAACCCAAAACATCATCTGCCTTGTCCTTCTCTTTGCTTCCATCAAAATGCAAAAACTGCGAAGGGAGGGCTTGGGAGCCAAAATTCCCATTTGGGTGGGCAGAAAAGGAAACCCTTCTTGTTCCTTTATCCACTATGAAATTATTTACAGTATGCACCGTTGATGTCAGAGAAGGAGATGCAGAAGAAGAAGAAGCAGCAGAAACCCCATCTCTATGGCCTTCGACAAATGAAATAGAGTGTTGCATAGATTTCTCTTCTTCAGCATCTCTTCATGCTTTCAATGCTTCCTTTAGACTATTAATGGATTCTGCTTTATTTTTCTGAGCTTCGGCATTTTTCCACTCACTCAGAAGCATATCCAAGGCTAAATATTTCTCTAAACAAAAGAATTGATTTCGAATCAATTCCATGTTATTTGAAGTTACTATTTTTTGGCACCCAATTTTTGGCTCTGCAACACTACCCAGATGAACAGATTCAATCCTAAGGACTTCAAACCCATCTGGGCAACCCCATTTCAGAGCCAAATCCCATGCTCTCAATCCATTACAATCCTCCACATCCTTATCTGCACCATTCTTTAAAAACAGCTCCACCATATCCAGCTTGACATTCTGTTCTGCATAGTGCAGTGGAGTTCTCCCCTTGGAATCCTTGGAACTCACAGAGGCTCCACTCTTTATCAAAATGCTTGCGAACTAAGTCCTACCCCCTGCACAAGCATAGTGCAACGAAGTTCTCCCATTCTTATCCTTGAAATCTATGAGTTGCCTGGATGTGTTCAGCAGCAGATACTTCAAGGCCTCCTCATGTCCTAAAACAGCGACCCAATGAAGGGGAGTTTGACCTATTGAATCAGAACACTGTATTGGGTTTCCTTCTGCCAGGAGATTTTTCACCATACCCACATCATTTGATCTGCCCAATGCAATTATGTTATTGAAAACTCCATATCTCTGCACAAAATCAACACCAGAACTGCAGAACTCAAAATCTCCAAGACTAGACTGTTGAATTCAACAAATAAAAATGCCAATCCCTTATAATAGCCAAGCAGGTGCAGTTGCACAATCGGCAGACCATCCTTAAAATAGGCACATTTGCAAAAGGATTAGGTACATCATGCATTATGCATATAGAAAATAGACCAAACAAAAAAAGACTCTGCAGTCAAAGCAATGTTTTCACCTAATAACGATGGGTGAGGTTTCTGGAAAGGGACATGAAGGACAGAATAAGATTTCAAAGTGTATGATCGATTATATATAAAATGTACTAGTGACTGGCAGCCCTCCTTATAATAGCCAAGCAGGTGCAGTTGCACAATCGGCAGCCCATCCTTAAAATAGGCACATTTGCAGAAGGATTAGGTACATCATGCATTATGCATATAAAAAATAGAGCAAACAAAAAAAGGCTCTGCAGTCAAAGCAGTGTTTTCACATAATAACGATGGGTGAGGTTTCTAGAGAGGGACATGAAGGGCAGAATAAGATTTCAAAGTGTATGATCGATTATATATAAAATGTAGTGGTGACTGGCAGCCCTCCAACTAATATCTGCAACCAGGATAATCGTTAATTTATAATATAATTAGAGGCTCGGTAGTTGGTATAGCACTCTCAGGAAAGAATATGAAACAAAATCGAGTTCCCTCGTCAAAGTCAATGGTCTATCGATATTCATTAAAGAGACAGTAAAACGGTGGAACAGATACATCTAAGCGACACAGGCTGCCTGCAGTCAAGAAATTTAACAAATCTCATCAGATATTTTTGTGTGTCTGGTGAAACCAAATGTAGTTGAAATAATAAGAAAAACATACCCAATTCTTGCCGATACCGATTTGCTGCCGCTACACTTCTTGAGGCGGCCGCATCGATCATTTGATCCACAACATCATCGACGTTGCAACCCTTATGCTTTGTCAGAATGCATAATGTCTACTGCCAATTTTTCAAGATTCTTTGCAAATTGCTGTGGATGTGTCTGAAACTTGGTGGGTATAGCAGGATGGATGTGGCGTTCTAGCTTCATGGATGATGAAGAGTAGGCGGGGATGATGAACACTGGGAAATTCACAACTGTCCCAACGGCCTCACAACTGTCAACCGTCAGAATTCGAATCAATGGCCGATTATGATTTAATCGTCTAACACAGAATCGAATGGTACAACTTATGATAGCAAGGCACTCAGCAAAGTTGTTTTCAAATAAATACGCCTTACGGCGTAAATATTTCTAAAAACGATTTAAAACTTTTTTCACCTAAAACAAATATATTTATAGAAAAAAGTATATGTTCAGATAAATTTAATATTTTAATATATATGTGGTTGAATGGTTTGTATGTTTCCCAAATATGATTGAGAGAATTTCTATTTATTATATAAGGTTTATATCTAATCATGAGAATACTTTTTTTTCTATTATATATTATTTAACTTATAAAATCAAAACATTTCAAATGGTTTTTTTTAATTTTAATATCCATTATTATCATGGTAGTGTTACAAATTCTCATAATTAAAAATAACACATAAATATATTAATAATTATAAACATTAATCAATTATTTAATTTATATAATTATATTTATACTATACTATTTATTAAAAAACATATCAATTTTATAATTTAAACATACTACAATAAATAATAATATTTATACGAATTATATATTTAAAAATAATAATATTATAGTAAATATTTATAAAATTATATAATACAAATAATAATAACATTAAAATTAAATAAATTTTTACTGTAATATCTAATATCATAAAATAACGAATAAACCGTTTTGTATTATATTAAATTTTCATGATACCGTTTCAATTGCGGCGAGCTTCATTTTATCTCCGGTGAATGGTGTAAGATAAAGAGGCAGAAACAATAATAAGCTATTTTATACTTTATTTTTTTAACCATACTTCCATCTTCTTGTGACATTTGCTTCTTTTATTCAAAGGCTCTCTTACTCTTGAACAGAATCTCAAATGCAAATGTGGCTCTCTTACTCTTGAACAGAATCTCAAATGTGAGGTCGATATAAAATTATTGTTAGTTGAAGGTTTTCTATTTTAACTTCATGAGGATAGTTTTCTATTTTAACTTCATGTGGATGAAGATGTGGATGTGGATGTGGATGTGGATGTGGATGAAGAGGTATTGTGTATATGTTGATGTGTTTTTATTTTTATTTTTAAATTGATTACCTAGATTGATTTTTAAGGGAATATGTTCAACATATGCTTCATTTGAATGTTTATCAGTAATTTTAGTGTGTTAAAGAGTTTGTTAAATTACTTTGAATTTTAGTAAATTTAAAAATTTTGAATGAAAAATCTGTTAGCGCCATTTATCATGAGTTAATGCATGTGCACTTATTCCATTGGCAAAGGCATAGTAGTAGTATGAATTAAAAATGCAAAGGAAAAAAAAACCCTTGATTTTTCTACAACATGTAAATCTCGTCAAAGTTTGTCAATCTTGAAAGCCTTGACGACAGGGTTGGCCCTGGCAATCGCTTCATAACCAGCGACCTTGAAATCGAAGGAGAAGATGTGTTTCTCGTCATATAGATGTGTGCCACATAAAGTATTTCAAAACCGACATTTAAATCCCACTCGTTTCCTGCATGAAGAACACTGGTTAGGGTTTCAGCAGGAGGCCACCGAGAGGAAGAAGATTATCACACAGCCGCTGGCCATATGATAAAACCCTTCGAAACTTATAATTGTAATTTTTAAATTGTGACATTGAAAGAAATCAATCAGATTCACTATTTCATTTTGTCAGTATTTTTTTTTTTTTGATATACCTTCAATAGAATTTTATTGTTTCATATCCGTGATATACCTAGAGTAGTACTTTATTTTTCAGTATATGGAATGATGTATGATTTTTCCAAGAAGATTTAAGAATGATGTCTTTGGCTATATCAACCACATTTACTGATGTAGGTGTGCTAGTTTTATACAATGATATAGGTTACGGAGGTTTGTTCATATAAAATTGACAAATGATTTTATAAATCGCGCTTGAGCCAAAGGCGATCTAGGATGGGTGACTTCCCGGGAAGTCCTTGTTGCTAGGTGCAAGCCCCGAAAGTGATGATTGACACTATGTGATTCACTTCACTAGTTTCAATCCCACTTCTTCACCCGGGTGAGCATCACCCGATGCAATGAGTGCTAAGTGGACTATTAAAAAATCATGAGAAATTAGTCAGTTACGACTACCTATCATGGAAATGGTCATAGTTGAATGACTTAATTAACACAGTTGAATCCCAAAAAATGATATCTAATATAATGCACTGCGGAAACCCCTCAATACTTAAATGATTTTGTGTTGATATTTAGGAATTTTAATAAGGAAGACCGTTCATACAAAATTAACATATAATTTTGGGTTGATGTTTAGGAAAGGAATTTTTTGTTTAACAGTGTACAATGATTTTACACAGGCTCCAGAACAATTTTCAAAATTTGTCACAATTTTTTAATAGTTCTAACAAAATGATCCTGAACTTCATATTGAAGTTCAAAATTCCTCACAACTTCTTAATAGTTGGAACAAAAAGTTGTCAAACTCCGCATTGGATAGCTGGATAAAATCTCTAGTCAAACCCAAATCCAAAAATTACCAAACCATAAATAGAGTGAGAGAGAGGATTGTAGAGTCAACTGAGATGAGGAGCAAAGAAGAGTTGCATATGTTGGAAATCCCTTAGTGATGCATGACACTCACATCATCAATTGATTGAAATCACTATGAGTGCTTTTTCTCAAACTTTAAAATCTTGCATCATCCATCATTTTATCTCTGAAATATTTCGGATAACTTCTCGGCCGCTCATTGGTAAAGACCAACCTTCATACTTGGAGAACAAATGAAAATAGGGAAGCTTATCATATAGAAATTTAATATGTGTAATCTTACGCATTCATGGGTCTGTATATGTGTGTGACAATTAAGCTTTGCATTGACAATTCTTGAACCTACATCATTAGGAAAGGATTTTTGTGCATTGGAATCTTCCATAAAGGAATTTAGTGTGATGTGCAATATGTCTTAGCTTATAATCATAAATAACTTGCTCATGATGTTACACCAAACTTTTATCAAAGTTTTATAAGCACACGATGTGATCCTTGGCCTCTGAGCTCCATATTAGTATAATCGAGATAAAAGTGTCATAAGATTTTGTGGAATTTTTCTCAATCCTATAAAGAATGAACATTAGCCATGTAATTTTATATATCTTCCTCAAGCATATATACATGAATTTTTGTATTAACTAAGCATGTACATATACAAAATTTCAAGGTTATAGGCTTCACGGTAACATGATTTCTTGTGAAGTAATTGGAAATAATACACACATATGTATGTGTGCACATGCTTCAATGCTTCAATTGATGTTTAGGCCTATGGAGTCCAAAGGCTTTTGTTTTTTTTTTTTTTTAATTCCAAATGTTTCATCTTATGAGGCATCATTGGAACACCTAATCCTCTATGGGTAGGTGTGGAATATGAAAAGTCACAATGGAGTCCAAGTGACCTTGGAATGTGAAACCAAGAGTCACACCATTGTACTATAAATGTACATCTTTGTATAATGGAAAAAATGAGCTACACGTTTATCCTTCATTGTGTTGAGTCTTGTGTGTGTGTTTATCTTTCCCCACACCATGTGTGTTTAACATGGTATCAGAGCACCGGGTTTAGAGGTCCCCATTAAGCTTCTGAATAGTGTTGGCCTGTGTTACATGAGTGAAATCTCTACATCTATGTTTCGTTATACTGTCCGCAAAAAGAACGAGTGTGGTTCTCACGGCTGAATGAGTATAAATGTTGGATTTTATGTGTTGATACTCGTTGTTAGACTGTGCATATGATGGCCTTTGTGCGTTGGAATTTGCATTCAAACGCTTTAGTTCCAGTAGAATAACGTATCAA
This sequence comes from Pinus albicaulis, assembly GCA_034641835.2. Taxonomy (NCBI): domain Eukaryota; kingdom Viridiplantae; phylum Streptophyta; class Pinopsida; order Pinales; family Pinaceae; genus Pinus; species Pinus albicaulis. The sequence goes on along the minus strand of CM076571.1, from coordinate 691,624,197 downwards.
ATTCCATTGGCTCCATTCATTTATTTGATTGAGCGTTTTCGGTATTTTGAAGTTTGCAAGTCAGATAGCCTGCCAACCTCTATTTTTGGTTCCCTGTCCCACTGTCTCCTCTGTCAATTCAGTGCGTGAAACGCCTCTGCGTGGTTTCCTGTCCCACTGCGTGGTTTCCTGTCCCACGGTCTCCTCTGTCAATTTCAGTACGTGAAACGCCTCTATGTCAGCTCTGAGCGATTCTGTTTTTTGATTTGAATGGATTTGGGTATTTCGGTTCCGCTGGAAGCACTGAACCCCATTTCCATAACCGAGTGAGATCCGATGGTAATTCTGTCAATAGGGAATGTGATTGATTGGAATCTCTCTTGACATATAACGCTCCATACTGCCAGACATTTCTGCCGTATCAAAGCCGTGGACCTTCTTCTTTGGAGCTGGGCGAGTCCTTAGCAAATTCTGGGCTGAGTTTCTTGCTCATAACTGGGCCAAGTTCCCTCAAATAAAACTGGGGAGTTTCCTTGAGGAGAGCTGCTAAAACCAAGGTCACTTTGTGGAGCAGATTTATCAGGTTCCTCTGATTCATTTAAACCTCAGTTTATTTGTACAGTGAATTTAATGGGACTATTTTAGCTTGTTTTTATTATGACAGAAATTATATATCAATCTAGCAGAAGACTGAAATGATTTTCTGCCTGAAGGAGCCGTGGTGTTACGGAATAATTGTGTTAGTGGTGTTGTGGAATAATTGTGTTAATTGTGTTGCGGTGTTGTGTTATTGAGACGTGGCTGCATGTTGACACCCTACTGCAACTATTGATGCGACTGTCACAGCATCGACCTCGGCCCTTTGGCCCTCGAACATGCACCTCACACCCCTCCCAATGTGCGTTAATAATCAAAAAACCTACCACTGCGCGTTATATGACTTCAGGTTAACACCAACACCAATTTGACTCTCTCACAGTCGTCTGGTTCCCAACTCCTACGCATTGTTGGCTCCGTCCCCTACGCCTCTTCGCCTTCTACCTTCGCGGGCCCCTCCACCTTCCTCCGCTCAGCTGTTGGGTCTGTTCACTCCATTCGAAGCTCTCCCTCCTAGAATTGAGCCTGAATTGTTCAGATATTCACTGCGGTGACGAAATAATATGCACGCAGAAACTGGTAGCTAGCGTCCGACCAAAAATAAAAGATATCAAAATGCTAGATATTGTTTATTATGTGACTACCGCCATACTCAGATAGCTATAACCCTTTTCCAAAGCTCCAGAGAACGAGCATGGATGAAACAACGCATTTTCTCCTAAGCGCTTGGTTTTCCAAACGTGATCATTTGCATTAGAGTGATTGGATGCTGCATGCGTACTGCTATGATGTGAGGGTGTTGGTAGGCAGTGACCTGTTGTTACACCTGAACATCCAATCAAAAGTTTATGCAGGCAGCTTGGCAGGCTTGATAAGTGCCACGGAGTGGTACACGGGCTTTGAGTACTTCTTAAAGGGTGCACCCACCTTGAATTCTGCCGATCTCCAATGGAATTTTACCATCAGTCTTACACATTTCTTGAGGTCTGTTTCAGAGCAGCGTGAATGACTTTGAAGTACATTATTCCAGCGGGGCTCCTTTTTCAAAGTGCATTGGGGAGCGTATGTTATTTTTACATAGAATAATATAACATTTTTAAAGGTTAAAAATATTATAACTAGAGCGCTTCCTTTCTTACAGTGACATTGTATTGTACTGCTTTCTAGTTGATAGCAGTATAAATTTGAGTTGTTGAGAAAAATGGCTGAAATTGATGATGCATTGGAGTTTCTAAACACTCTTATACATTCCACTGTTGATAAGATTAGTAAAAGTGTCTTTTTTGACATTAAAAAATGCCTGCAAAATTTACAAGAAAAGATTGAGTTTTTGCAGTTGGAATCTCAACTTCAACGAGATGAACTTCAGCAAAAGAGTCACCATTCTGAACCTGTTTCTGTTCAGAAGATTGTGAAAGACTCCCATCAGTAGCAAGTCAGTAAAGTTGAAGTCGATTCCCATTCAGTTCATTGCACAAGAGCAGATGTACATGCAGATGCAGCAGTTCAACCTGCACTTCCTAAGCCCATCATCAGACCTTGGGAAGAGCTTGTCCACAACAAGCACAGGACTGGTCTTGGATATGTCAAGGATGTGTCCTTTCATATTCCAGACTACACCAAGCCCATCATATTTCAGAGTGCCGGATTCCTGTATGACAGTTCACCTGCAGCTATTCCAGATCCTGTTCCACTTCCACAACAGATTGAGAAATGCCAACACTGTGATCGAGTTGGCCATATGAAAGATCACTGTTTTGATCTTCATCCATGCAAGCAATGTGGTCGGCACACCCATTCTTCAGACAGATGCTTCAGACACAAGCCTCCTGCAAGAACCAAGATTCATCTTGGATGGATCGCTTCTTGGCAATGGGCATCAACATCCAAGAAGATGTTTACGACACATGTTAGAACTTGTTCACGGATATTGAGCAAACTTGCAGTTGAGTTTTCGCCATCATCTCACCTTGTCCCTGACAGGGGGGAAAATGGTGGTCATGTACAAGCTTCGACGACAGATCAAGCGAGCCTGGGCCACAATCTCTCATTCCATGTTCAGAGTTGTAGCCAGCAGTTCAAGCGAGCCTGAGCCACAATTCGTCATTCCGGATTCAGAGATGTAGCCAGAGACATGGATGCCCATGAGCATACCTTCGGTTGGTGGATAACCTAAAACCATCATCTTTGGTTGGTGGACAACCTAAAACCACCACAAGCGAGGAACACTTCCTCTAGCAGAAGCCTTCAGCTTAGCAGCCCTTCAGCTTCTTGCCAGCATTGGTTGAGTTCCAGGAAATGCTACAAGCATTCCAGAGTTGTTGGTAATCCTAAAACCATCACAGGTCGTAGACCTCCCTTCTTTTAGGTCGAAGGTCTCCCTTTTTATATGAGGGACAATTCCTCTAGCAGAAGCCTTCAACTTCTTGCTAGTTTTGGAAGAGTTTTGGGAACTGCAACAAGTTTTGCGTTCCAGTGTTTGTGGTCATCCTAAAACTACCTCTTTTTTCCAACATTTCAGAGAGTTGATTCAGCCCAAGTGCTGCCATGTATACTTTGCAGATTTGTATTACAACTCTTTTCTTGGACTCACACATACCCCTTCGGATTAAGGGGGGATGTTGGAACACCTAATCCTACATGGGTAGGTGTTGAATGCGAAAAGTCACAATGGAGTCCAAGTGACCTTGGAATGTGAAACCAAGAGTCACACCATTGTACTATAAATGTACATCTTTGTATAATGGAAAAAATGAGCTACACGTTTATCCTTCATTGTGTTGAGTCTTGTGTGTGTGTTTATCTTTCCCCACACCATGTGTGTTTAACAAGAGGCATCTTATAAGCCTCTAGAAAAGAAAATTAGTCTTTAAAATCTTGATTAGCTTGATTGATGCATGGTGATTCTGAAACATGTTTTCAATTTCCAAAGTGCCTTTAGACACTGGAAAAAATCTTCAAAACATCTATCTAAGGCTAGAAATGCATGGATGATTCTTGGTTATTTTCAAAAATTGTTGACACTAGTTTTTGTTAGTTTTTGCAAGTTTCTAAAATTGCCAACAATGTCCATTCTTCTTTGGATTTTTTATTAATTATCCATTTTAATAAGGAAAAAAAAGTCTTCTAAAACCATAATTGAATCACTAACCCTAAACCAACACTTTAAAAGAAATAATATGCATTAACTAAGCAGACACACATACATAAATTTCAAGGTTATAGGCATCCATATTAGCGTGATTTGTTGTGAACTAATTGACCATACTACGCATACATATGCATGCATGCACAGGCTTAAATTGAATTCTAGACTTGTGGATTCCAAAGGCTATCTTTTTTGGGCTCAAATGATTCATCCTATAGGCCTCAATTATCCATTCTTCTCTACATTTTTTTTAATTCTCTATTTTGAAAAAGGAAAGAAAAACCCTCTAAAACCATAGTTGACTCCACTAACCCTAAAACAACACTTTAAAAACAAAAAGCTTAGAAAGAAAAATAAAGAGAGACATTTCTTCAAATTTTTGTTTATGTATTGAGATTCAAGTTATAAATTGTGTTTTATTATAACAATATTTGAGTGGAATTATGAATTTGATCGATGATAGCTTCTATTGAAATGTTTTCCATTTTAAGAGACCACTTCCTTGCTTATCCTCTACTCTAACAACTTCATAATAAGTCTATTCAATCTTTGTGATCAACATTTGGTTTCTTATCATTTCATTTTTCCTATTTTTATCCTATGTCCTTTTTTAGTATAGATAATTCCCATTTACTTATACATTAGTAGTAATCCATGGGAAGTTATTGACATAGTAATATTAAAAGATTATTTTGAAACATGCATCCATGTAGCATTGGTTTAGTTTTAGGGTGGAAATGTTTGGATGAACACTAAGTATACCAGCATGCATGTGAGAAGCATATATGTAGGTAAAGAGATGAGTGAGCAAAAAGAGATAATTGATTTTTCATAAATTATCGTTTATCATTTATAATATTGAAATAGGATTATACCAAGTGGAAAGAGATTATAATATTACATTCCTCCTATATTTCTTAGAAAGGGAAAATCCACTTTTAGAGCATAAGTTGAACAACATGAAAACTTAATTTGAAACATCTATGACCAACACCCTTATTAGTTACTTACAACATATTGGACATTATCAAGAAACATCCATTTATATAGCTTGCAATGCATTGTACTTTATCAACCAACATCCCACTATACTCCATCAATTTAAGTCAATTTGGATGAGATCTAAATTGTATTTTAATTCTTTCCATGAATGGTTTAGATGTTATCCATTAAAATATAGAATAATACCACAATAATACTAGGGTAACAATTTTAAATTTTGTCCATAGTTTTAGCTAAGTAGGTGAAAAATGTTCAATGAATACCAGTAATAAATGGATCTAACCTTATCCACGGGCGTCTTAGATAAGTCTTACAAGGGATAATCATTGATAGTGTTTTATATACACAATCCCTTCAAAAGGTCATATAGGTTATAACAACATATAAAAGCATGCCAATATTTCAACTTCGTATATAATAGTTGGTACCAAGCTATCTTAAAGGGCCTCTATCTTCCCAAACTCCTCCAACTATGCTAGAATCATATTTCCTAAGGTCAGTGTCTGGGTTTATGAGAGTGCATGTTATAGTTAAGTCACCTCTTCTCCCCAAAGAAATAAAGTGAATAAAATAATGTAATATAAGAAAATGCATGCTAGTTGTTAGCTAAATTCTCGACAATAGTATCTATATTGACCTGCATATCATCCAACAATTGTATAACTTACTTGGTAACACCCTTTAATATGATTCACCCCAAAGTATTCATTTGAATCCAAAATACCATATTCATAATCATTTAAACCATATAAAACAACATCTTTCTAAAGTTTCTAGGAAACATTTAAGTTTCTCTCAATCCCTTGAAAAAATATTGCACCTACAAGTAAGTGGGAATAATCAAGGATCCTTTTGGCTTCAAAATTTGTAGAAAAATCCTTCAAATATGATATGATCCATACTATATGCATTTCTTTGTGGACTATTGATCTTATAAGTAGTGTAGATCCATTTTGATGCCTATTAAGTCTTGACACCTCAAAGTTACCATGAAAGTTTTCAACTATAATTTGGGCGACTTCCTTAGAGGGACCTCATAACATAAAATTTTACAAGGTTTGTAATATTCCCAATTAGCAACAGCTAATTGGAAATATTAATTTTCGACCAGTTTACTTTTATAAAGTTAAGTCAGTTAATAAATTGGGTGAGAAGACACTTAGCCTACACTTAGGAAATAAACATTCCCTAAAGTCACTTGAGCACATTATTATTTGACAGCGTGGGGCCCAGGGGTCGAAGTGGCACCGTGAGGGAAGTGGCAGCATGGGCAGCGTGGGCCCATGATAGCGTAGAGAGAGAGGGACAACGTGGCCAAGAGGGACAACACAATTTTGGTGGGGCCTAGGTGAGAGCAAGGCTCTCCAAGCATAAAGAGAGGAAGAGGCTCCTCATTCATTCATTCGATTATGCATCTATATTTTGCCTCTCGATATTGAGCACACTTTTTCTATTGAGTGAAGTTTTCAAGTGTTGTTCAGCACACCGGATGTCTCCGAGCGGAGATCCCAACCTCAACCCTGGGGGACTTCCAGTGTCTGCTCGGGTGAGGAGTTCTATCCATTTATTTTTCAGGTGGGAGCCATAGCATCTTCAGCCAGGGATTATGCACTTGCTTGGACAACGCAGTCATGAGGAGAGATCACGTAGTTCTTGGAGGAGGTAGTGCAGGAGGTGGAGATTTATCAGGGGATTCAGCCCAGAATAGTGAGAAGGGATCAACCCTTAGCTATTCCTTCATTTTGGTAGAGGAGGTGGCCACCATTTGTAGAGATACATTCAGGGCTAGTGTATCCCACTGGGATAGCGTTATTTCTCAAGGGAGGTGATTTTTCGGGGTCATTCATTCCAGAAACCCTTTCTGGGCTTTTCTGGGTATTAGGAAGAGAACTCATTCCCAGAGTTTCGTATTTTTTTAAGCAAGGGAACAAGCCCAAAGAGGCATCATATTCTAGCAATGGCAGCAGTCCGGCAACAGTAGCAGCGACAGTTTGGAAATAACGCAGTCACTGATAGAGCAGTCGTTCCAAGAATATTTCTGAGAGTATTTCCAATTTGCCTTGTGCAGGCCAAGGTGCCATAATTCTTGTCATGTTTTTACTCATTGTATCTTTCATTTATATAATAAAATGGCTCAACGTTCTCCATATTTTTCATTATGTATGTGATGTCTCTTTATTTTTTGTAGTTTCATGTTTATGTTGCTTTATATTACTATTAATTTCTACTCGGAATATTACAGTGGTATCAGAGCTCATAGACTTGGCTCAGCCTGTGGAGCAAATTGTTTATGACACCAGTTACTGGGGAAGGAGGTATAAGGACCAAGAGCGAAGGCTTGAGGCCACTTTTGGAGAGGGTGACTGCATTCCGGTTGTGGACGCAGAAGAGGAGGAACCAATGGCAGAAGAGAAATATGAAGGGAAGGAGTTCAGGGAACTTCTCCTAAAGTCTGAGCAGGCGTTGTTGAGGAGGATATAATAGATGGGGCAAAATTTTACTGCAGGCCAGAGACAACGTGAAACCCCAAGGGGTTTCCACACCGAAGAAGGGTTCAGCACCTCCCATCACTTGCAGAAGCAACTCACAACGTAGCAAATGGCATCACTTACTCCTCCACGTTCCACGATGCCCACGTTTCTAGCTACAGGCACTGGAGCAGGAGCACCTCAAGAACTGGAACCAGTTCACATGGGGGACTATTTTGTCAAGTATTATTCCTACGGGTGAGAGTTTGGTGAGGCTCTCACCTTCCATGACTTTGTGCAGCTCAAGAAGGATAACAGACCCTGCAACCAGAAAAGAGAGGGTAGATACACACAGGATGGGGATATGCAATGTACAGTGGGCAGATTTTTCATGCCAACATTTGACGGATCCTCCAAGTGTTCAGCAAAGGCTTGGGTAGAGAAGCTGGATATCTATTTCCAGCTCAATCAGATGGCAGAGGGAGAGGCCATCAAGGTGGCAGCGCTACACCTAGAGGGAGAGGCCCATGATTGGTGGTTCCACGGGATGGCCACACTGGGTCACTCAGCAGTGACATTATATGAAGAGTTTACACGGAGGTTGGTAGAGCGGTATGATTAGAGGGATCTGAAGGAGAACTTTATTGAACTGACCAAGCTCAAACAGACCGGGAGCCCAGACACCTACATTTCTAATTTTTTGAGACTGTCTGTGATGGCACCTGACTTGTCTTCGGCCAGGATGATATACATGTTCATTTATGGGTTGGCAGAACCTCTGAGGGGGTTAGATAGATCTACAAGTCCGGCTACACTTCACGATGCAGTTGGGAGGACCAGGGATTTGCGGGATGCCCTGCCCAAGACCATAGCTCCTTTCCCCCAGAGACCAGCATTCCAACCGAAGGGGAAGGACACGAGGGTTCCACCTCTGAAGGGGAACCAAGGCCGGGGGCCTTTGGACGATGAGACCCAGAGAGACCTGAGATGGAAGAAGCTATGCTTCACATGCCAGGAGGCGTGGGCACCGGGCATCGTTGTGCCACTGGGAAGGCACACTACATAGAGGTCTTCTCCAACAGTGATGGGAAAGAGGATTCTTATGAGGAGATGGATGCAGGAGGCAGTGGTGTAGTACCGAGGGGAGATCATCCACCACCTCCACCACCAAGAGCAGGAGGGGTAGCGTTCGCACCTACTGGGGGAGTCCTTTCTTCTTTGCGAGGGGTTCCCAAATACTTGACACTACATGTCCGGGGTACTGTGCAGGGGCAGCGTGTTTCAATATTAGTGGACAGTGGGGCTACCCACAATCTTATTAATTCACAGTTGGTAGAGCGGAGGAGCATACTGACAAAGAGCTTTGATGGGTTTTTAGTGCTGGTACCAGGTGTCAGAACCATGCAGTGTGCCAGGTATGTGCCAGCCATGGCAGTGACTATGGGGACTTACACTCTGACGGATCATTTCTTTGTGGTGGACATTCTGGACACCAATGTGATACTGGGAGTGCAGTGGCTGATCACGCTGGGGAAGGTCACTACAGATTGGGAGACCTTGGAGATGGAGTGGACAGACAAGAAGACCAGGAAGCATGAGATGGTTCGGGGCATGCAAACTTATCCGCCACAAACAGTTTCAGCACACTGGATGGAGGCAGACTTCCGGAAGGGAGATATAGAGTGGGCATTAGAGCTGGTGTTTCAGAGTCAGGGTCTACAGGGTAGGCCATACACCCAGATGTGCTATCGATTTTGGACAGATATACCACAGGTTTTGGGGATATACCACTAGGGAAGCCACCGAATCAAGGGTTTGAACACACCATCGAGCTGGAGCAGGGAATCCAGGCTATGATTACTACACCCTATAGGCATCCTAAATCCTATAGGGATGAGATTGAGAGAGCTATCCATGAGCTCTTAGCACTAGGACACATTTGACCCAGCACTAGCTCGTTTGCTTCTTTTGTTGTACTAGTAAAGAAGAAGGATGGCACACTGAGGATGTGCATCAACTATCGGGCTCTCAACAAAAAGACCATGAAGAACTGATACCCCATCCCACGGATTGATGAGTTGATGGATGAGTTGAGGGGATCGAAGTTCTTCTCGAAGATTGATCTGAGATCAGGCTACCATCAGATCCACTTGAGGGACCAGGATGTTCCCAAGACCACTTTCAGATGTCACTATAGCCACTTCGAGTTTCTGGTGATGCCCTTTGGGCTAACCAATGCACTAGCCACTTTCCAGTCTTGCATGAACCACATATTCCATGGTCAACTGAGTTAGTTTGTGCTGGTATTTTTCGATGACATCTTGATATACAGTCGGACGTGGGAGGAGCACCTGTAGCACATTGAGGTTGTATTGCGCATACTAGAGGAGCAACATTTCTATGTGAAGCTATCCAAGTGCGAATTTGGATTGACAGAGATGCTCTATTTGGGGCATATCATTGGTGTGGATAGAGTGAGAGTCCACGAGGAGAAGACCAGGGCCATCCGAGATTGGCCAGAGCCGAAGAATGTGACTGAACTTCGGGGGTTTGTAGGCATCTGCACCTACTACTGGAAGTTTGTGAAGGGATTTTCCCAACTTGTTGCACCCCTCACAGATCTTACCAAGAAGTGGGCATTTAGTTGGATGGACACAACACAGAGGGCTTTTAACAAGCTCAAGGAGGTGATGAGCGGTTGTCTAGTTTTAGTGTTGTCGTGTGAAGGGTATGAAAAATATTTGTGAACTCTATCACATCTTGGTCCCTTCCATGCCGCAGTGTGGTCCATTTTATGTACTTATCTTCACAGCTCCCAATAGGGTAATATTGTTCCTAGATGACGTTTCGAAAAGAATCCCAAGTGGGTGTGGCTGGAAATATTTAGTGTTCCCTCTCATCTTGCTCACAGTAGGTTTCCCACTAGTCCTTGACGTGGGGGGTGACCTTGAGGAGTGCAAAAGTAACATTTTCCCTATTGGAAAAACTATTGACAGAAAAATATCCTTCCAGTAGATTCAACCATTTGGCTAGAACATATGCATATATTTGTCCTTCAAATATAGGAATGTCAAAATTGACTTGTACCTTGACGGGGGTGGAACCCCTGAGGTGGTTTTCGAATGAATATGCTTCGCCTATTGATACTCGTCGAAGCATCTGGGAAAAGTTATCCATCATCTCATTCCTTTGTCGCTCGAGGTCTTCTTCGAGCAATATTTTGAAAGGACATCCTACTCCCTCTTCTTTTTTTCTTCTGCCATGGGAGGTCGTCAAGGTCAATGAGGCTGGTCTTGCAAGGGTTCAACTAGTTCAAGCCCTAACTCCTTATACCTCGACCTTGTTGTGGACATGCACAGAAAAATAGAGAAAGAACAAACCACTCTAATACCATTGATCCAGGTTTATGCAGGAACAAAATGAAGTACATATTCAAACAGAAACACAGAGCTACATTGAAAACTAAACTTCAATTCATTAACAATAAATACTAAAAATTGTTTACATGCAAAATGGAAATAAATGAGGTCGGGCAATGGTAGCTTATCTCTGAGAAGAGATGTGACAAATGCATGCCTTCTGAACTATGTTATAATGAGGCTAAAAGGCCTTTTTATTATTGAGAAATAAGGTAAAACCTTAAACATGCAAAAACCTAACACTAGGAGATGAAGCGCCAAAATTTTGTGGGCCCCGTTGGGGTTAGTTGGAACATCAACTTCTCAGGATCATAGTTTTGGCATATGATATTTGTTTGATGTGTATGATACATTGTTCTAAAGGACTATCTACAACTTTCGACTACAAACCCTTGCCATTGGAAACAAGTTTGCCTATTAAAAAAAATGTCGTTTAGGGCATCAAAACGGCTCTGGAAGTTCAGGACTCGAAAAGCTGCCAAAAATAGTAAATTGTGCTACAATGAAGAAAATAGAAAGAAAAAATGTTGGGGCTCCAAGAAGATAGATGGGTGACCACCAATATCCACCTCGATCAATTTTACCTAGCATACCTCCAAACATGATCTCACTGCTAGTTTAAGAAAACTCTGTCTTGAATTAATTCTTCCAACTCTATATCTTTAGTTGCAAATTCCCTATTTAAAATCGGGGTTTACAAAGTGTTCTATCTTTGATACCAAATGATGTCGATAAAATTCACTAATCCCAATAATATGGTAGATTGGAGCTTCCTTCAACCCAAATTTGTGGATTCCACACACACACACACATACATATATCCTGGCCGCATAAATAATTTACGAACCAAGGAGGAGGGGAACTACCTTTTCAAAAACTACCGGGCTCAAGACTTTAAATACCATATATATGTATGTGGGAGAGTTAAGCCTTAACACCTACATTTCCAAGGAAGACCACACACCCATGTATGTGACCAAAACTTCAACCCATGTGTTTTCATTGATGCACAATCCTTTGCACTAACGCTTGTAACAAAGTGCTTATATGACCACACCCTATGATTGTAATCTCATCCCCTGGTGATTTTGTACCTAGTAACACCCAAAATTTTGTACCAAGTACCCCTTTTTATTTTCGGGGAAATACTTCCACGATCAGAATTTTCATGTCTTGTACCATTCTTCCTATTTTTGTCCTGACAATAAAAAATTCCAGACCTTTGACACCCTCAATGAGCAATGATTTTTGGGATGGAAATTTCTATGGCACTTGATGACTCAACTTTCCATCTCCTGTTGGGAATAATTTTTACCTGACAATAAAACCCCAATCAATTGTGGATATATCTGGGATGGGAAATTTTTCATTTATGTCAATTACCAATTTTTTCCCGACGATTAAAAATGAGACTATAAGGAAAATCAACTAGGAAATTTTGTCTTGTGATGGGAATTGGTTATGTCTTTCGATTTCCATCAATTGACAAACTCCTATAAATTACAAGAAAAGTAAGTCTTAGCACTTGTGTTATGTTCTAAAGAAAAAATTGGTTCTTTTCTCCATTATACAATGAACTCCTACAGACTCAGGCAAACTAAGTCTCAACCCCTTATGCTTTATTTTTGCTTAATTGGTTATGTCGCAGTATTTTACAAGAATTATACAGGAATTTCATGTGCTCTCCTTCCATTAGTCTTGATCATTGATCATGCCATTTAATCAATGATCAACAACATAATATTTCACCTGACTATGATAAAGGATTTGACCTTTTTCAAGGAATTTTAACCTTCTCTACATTGATTCCTGCACACTCTTTAAAGTCACTCTACCTCCTGAGATTTATTTTGATGCATTTGCATTACACTCGATTCAATATGAATTACAAAGATTCAAATTTACAGGATAACAAGGCATTCACAACAATCCTTCAATACTCAAACATAGTACTTTGTATTAATAAATATCCATTGTACATAAATTTCAAAAGGCCTCTCCTTGGCTTGATCTCGCATTATTGGCTTGGTTCTTTATTTGAAGGCCAACCTCTCGAATGCCTTTTAGAATTACAAATTATACACACAGACATTGAACTATAATATTTTCAGATTCACAAGTCTCTCAATTAATAATCCTTAAGGATCCTCTAGATCCACAAAATCCTCACAAGGTTTATTCTTATCCTAAATCTCTCTAACAAACACAAATTCTTGATATCTCTCCTTCTTAGCAAATCTGGTTACACACAAATTTCCATAATAATACAATCTTTATAGAATTTCAAACTAATTAAATAATTAGGTAACCAACTCCCTTTGCAAATGTCCAGACCCCTAGGTCTAACCTATGGGTTTGAATTTGAGAGTTTTATGTTCTGACATTAGTTCAGAAGGATCAAATGTCTCAAGGTGCAAACATTGCAAACATTTTCTCAAGTTTTGCAATAAAAAAGAGATTTTCACATTGAGATATTTGATCCCTCTAGAAGAAGTTTTATGCTAATTATAAATTCAATTAAAAAAATAATAACAAGTATTTTGCACATATAAACATATATTTATAATGATATACTAATATATCAACTTTTATTATATTTATAAATTTTAAAATGTTATTACTAAATATCAATATTTACCATGTCATAGCTGTTGAGGTCTATTTCTATTTATTAATAAATATGATGTCCATTAATAAATTCAATTTAAAAACCATAAATTCAATTAAAAATTGATAAAAATATTTTACCCATATATATTTATAATGATATACTAATATATCAGCTTCTATTTACATTTATAAATAGTATAGAATTATAATATAAAATGATTACTAATATTAATATTAATATTTACCACTCCAACTCATTTCTATTTATTAATAATTATATAAATTATGATATAATATTTTAATATAAATATTTTTATTACAAATTTAATCATTATTGTAATTTTTGTTTACATATTGTTAAACTAGTAATAAAGACATTTATCACTAACTGCTATCATTATAATTCAGTGGTTAAACCAATAATAAAGACATTCATCGCTAACTGCTATTATAATTAGTAAAAACATCTATCACTAACTACTATAAACTAATGCCATTATCATTATAATTCAGTTGTCAAACCAATAGTAAAGACATTCCTCACCAACTGCTATCATAATTAATAAAAACATCTATCACTAACTACTATAAACTAATACAAACTATCATTATAATTGAGTTGTCAAACCAATAGTAAAAACATTCATCACTAACTGTTATCATAATTAGTAAAAACATCCATCATTAATTACTATAAACTAATGCAACCCAAACTAACCTTAAGTTATCCTACTCCATTTCAAATATATTTTAAATAAATCTCCTTTAAGCTGGTCGCTTATGCAAACTTAAGTTAACCATTTTGGTTAATATACACGTGTTTGGACAATTTATCATCCCACATCTACCTCTTGAATAAGGAACACTAATCCATTTTGACCCGTTTGAACACATTTATATTTTATAATTTAAACCAAAAACAAATTCAAAATCAGGATGGCGCCAAACAGTATTACCACTAATTTGTCTGCGGCTATGCGTTCCTCCAATATAGCCGTGAATGATCTTTATTTTGCCATTCCTGGAGTATCCCTCTAATATAGCCGTGAATGATCTTTATTATGCCGTTCCTGGAGTATCAACGGAAATTTTTTTATTTCTTATGCTGACATAGTAATCATAAGAATGAATCATACAATCTGACCAGGTAAAATTTTTAGTTTATAGTGTTTTAATAGTGATTTTGATGTCAGAAATGGATTTATCACGGTAAAAAAAAAGCTTCCAAATTCTAAAGGCTTTAAAATTCTATAATTTGATAGCTGTAAGCGGAATTTTCCAGATTTATTCAAAATCCCAAAACCCTAACGATAAATGAGAATTCGATGAATGCAGAGAGAATCCGGCAGTTTGGCAGTGTGTGAGGTAATGCTTTACATTATCGATAAGAATAGAAAGTGGGAGGATGGGATCTGGCAATATAGGAAAGGCTTTGGAGGTTGATTTAAACCGTTCAGACTTAAATTGTCCGTTAAAAAAGCTCTTAGATATCTTTATTTAATTATGTTTCTGTTTTAGTTTATCATTATAAAAGGTCCTGGATATCTTTATATAAGTCTGTTTCTGCTTTAGTTTATTATTCTTTTCTTTCCTTCTCGTTTCCATCCATATAGTAGTCTGCGTCGGTCTTGAGGTTAATGTGGTTTCTGTCTCTGTGTTTTATATGTTGAAGTCTATTCTGTGTGGGGCTTGGATAGGCCTATCCAGAGGTGTTGTTGTGGTGCGTTGGTCAATTTTATGTTGTCAGGTTTGTCTGTGTCTGTTCTTAGGGTTAATTGTGGATGAAGAAGAGAGTCCATTAATTAATGAATGCATCAATTTCTATGCAATTGGAGCTCTATGCCCATACCGATATTGGTTTTCACAGGTAATTTAATTCTTTATGTTTCCGAAACTCTGTTGATGTTCCGAAAAATCATTGACGTTGCTACTGAAAAGGAGTGAAAATTTTGATCCATTAATTTGTAAGACTTATTTGTGATGTCGCAGAGCAACTATGAAAAGATTTTCAGATGAAAGGGATCGATGAAGATTTTCAGAATTCGAAAAAGAGCTAGCAATATTTGAGGTAATTACCACCCAAAATTGTTGATCATTGATTAATGAAGGGATTTAGGTCGGTTTGTATTATATCTTGAATTCAAATTGAGCTGTGCTACACAAATTGACCTGAAGTCCGCAGCGTGTCCCGGTAGATTATTATTGTAATCGCAATATATACCGAATGTGTATAAAAACTCCATGGTATATATGCAGAATGTATATAAAACCCCCAATGTATATCTGCCGAATGTATTTTAATGCCTTGAAGTGGATGGTGTGAAACCCCATCCATCGCTGACAAAAGCATAAGCATTTTGGGATTTTCCTTTTATTTTCACATATTCTGTATTGTCTTTCATTACTATAATTTGGGTATAATTTTCATGTTATTTAATTACAATTTCTTGATTTACATCAATTTAATTACTATAATTACGGTATGATTTCCCTCCTGCCTTTGCTCTGTTTTAGTTTTTAATTTTAGATGTGTAACCTTTGATTAATTTTCCATTGTTTCAAGTTTCTTCGATCATGTGTTTAATTTAGTTGATTCTCACTTTATAATGTGTGTTTTCTTCTTTTTGGCAGAGCAACTCTGAAAAGATTTTCAGATGAATGGGATCGATGAAGGTTTTCAGAATTCGAAAAAGAGCTAGCAATATTGAGGTAATTACCACCCGATTTTGTTGATCATTAATTAATGAAGGGATTTAGGTCGGTTTGTATTATATCTTGAATTCAAATTGAGCTGTCCTACACAAATTGACCTGAAATCCGCAGTGCGTCCCGGTAGATTAGTATTGTAATCGCAATATATACCAAATGTGTATAAAAACCCCATGGTATATATGCAGAATGTATATAAAAACCCCAATGTATATATGCGGAATGTATTTTAATGCCTTGAAGTGGATGGTGTGAAACCCCATCCATCGCTCACAAAAGCATAAGCATTTTGGGTTTCTCCTTTTATTTGCACATATTCTGTGTTTTCTTTAATTACTATAATTTGGGTATAATTTTCATGTTATTTAATTACAATTTCTTGATTTGCATCATCTTTGATTACTATAATTAAGGTATAATTTCCCTCCTGTCTTTGCTCTGTTTTTTTTAGATGTGTAATCTTTGCTTAATTTTCCTCTGTTTCAAGTTTCTTCGATGTTGTGTTTAAATGAGTTGATTCTTGTGTGTTTTCTTTCTTCTTCTGGTATCAGTGGTTTTGTATTTTTATTTATTTAATTAAGGTATAATTTCCCTGCGATTTTTGTTCTGTTTTTGTTTTTAATTTTAGATGTGTATTCTTTTCTTAATTTTTCTTGTTTTTTGAATTTTCGATCTCTTATATTTAATTTGGTTGATTCTCACTTTATGCCATGCGTTGGGTTTTCTTTTCAAAGCTGTTTTGTATATTTATTATTGATTGTATCGATCTCTTGTATTTAACTTGGTTGATTCTCACTTTATGCCCTGCGTTGTGTTTTTTCGAAGTTGTTTTGTATTTTTATTACTGATGGGAGCACATGTTGATTCAGGTTTCTTGCATTGATTTCACATGGATAGATGAGAAGTAATTTTCACAATGGAAATATAATATAATCATGCAGGGCCGTGTTCAGATGCCATGTTGGGAATATATTTAAAGCTACTTGTCTGTCATAATGACTTACTTTTGGACCTTGGTTGCAGGGTGGGAAAATAATAATCACAAATGTTCCATGAGAGGAGATATGTTGAGAAACCAAGTTCACACTGGTAAAGTTTTCTGCAAGATATTATGGTCTATTTCTCGATCTGAGTTTTGTTTTCTCTATAGAAGAAAATTAATTTAGGTGGTTGAAACTTGATATACAGACTATTGATAGCGGTGCAGTAATGTCATTTTCTATTGAGAGAAATGGGAGGAATATTGTACTCGAGGAGAGCACAGAGCTGATTGATATACAGACGTTGATAGTGGTGCTGCAACGTCATTTTCTATTGAGAGAAATGGGAGGGATATTGTACGCGAGGAGAGCACAGAGCATTGTATGTAACTGAGTCTTTTTTGAATGCTATTTGTTTGATTCAGCCATGATTTATAGTGAAAATGAAAGTAATGGTTCCCAAAAGTTAATTTAAGTGAAATTTGCAAGAGAGTGTAGGTGTTTTTTTGTCCTAAATGTTCCCAATAATTCAAGTAAAATTTGCGAAGAAATGTTATTAGTGAAAATGAAAGTAGATTTTGATGTTTTTTTTTTTTAAATTTTAAATGATATCCAAAAATCAATTAAGTGAAATTTGCAAAAAATAAAAAATTAGGTGTTTTCTTAAAGTTCCCAAAAATTAATTGAAGTGAAATTTGCAAAGAAATGTTACTTGGAATTATTATTATTGAATTATAACTTATTTATTTAGTCGGCGATTCTGTTATCTTTCAAGCACCACGAGAAATAAATAAATATTAATTCCATTTTGTACTTTCCATGACACATAATGAGCCGGTTAAGGGAACTTCAGCATGGGTGTGTGATGTGATGGGGACGATTATTGCACCACGAGAAATAAATAAATATTAATTCCATTTTGTACTTTCCATGACACATAATGAGCCGGTTAAGGGAACTTCAGCATGGGTGTGTGATGTGA
This sequence comes from Pinus albicaulis, assembly GCA_034641835.2. NCBI lineage: Eukaryota > Viridiplantae > Streptophyta > Pinopsida > Pinales > Pinaceae > Pinus > Pinus albicaulis. Next base: position 691,606,303 of record CM076571.1, on the reverse strand, counting down.
TAGGGACGATTATTGTGGCTGTGTGTGACAATTCTTGCCAGCTTATTTTCAGAAATCTGTTGATATTTATTTCATTATGACTTTTCCAGGATTATTTTAGAAAATAGAACAGGGACTTGGTTGTGTAAAATTGATAACCGTAAGGCTTATGATTATTGACTTTGTAGTAAATTTGTCGCCAAAATCTGGCAAGAAATCCTTTCTGGAAATTCTACTCTAGATTTCCAAAAGTTTATGGTGAATTTTTGTGGCTAATTTCCTATTGATTTTCGGAGAAAAACAAGTGGCTTAGACTACGGCATCATTATTTAAGCTGAGAGATAAGGCGGCAGATTTCAAGAATCTGCGGCCAAGGACATAAGAAAATGTGGGTGAAGGTGTAGATTCATTTTCCGAGATAGTCCTTATGAATATAAATTCGATTGTGACGTCGAGGAAGGACAGGTGGCAACAGCAACTACATAGTTATTAGTGGAGTTACATGTCGTATATTTCCATTTAAGGAATTACTTAAAACTCTAATTACAAGTGGCATATTTTCACTCGAGGAATTTTCCACTCCTATTTTTCAAAGTTAACTTTGATAAAAATTATTTAATTAAATTAAAATAATAATAAATTATAAATATTAAAGATATATATTTTTATCATTTTAAAAAATATAATTTAAACTTAATTAAAAATTACATTAATAATGTTAAATATAAAAATATTGAGTCATATGTGGTTTTTTGTTTTCTATATAGATAAATTTAATTTTTATATAAATATTTATAATTATTATAATAATATATTTTATTTTATGATTTATTAGTAATTTTAAATAATTTTCAATTATTGTCTTTTCTTTGTTCGCAATTTTGCCTGCTATCTTTTCTCTCTTGAGCTTTTCGATGCCACGTCACCATAGAATGATGTGTTGTTGGGGTCGTGGTTGCAGCCATCCTTCCCGCCCTCCTCTTCCCCTTCGCGATAGAATGATGTGTTGTTGGGGTCGTGGTTGCAGCCATCCTTCCCGCCCTCCTCTTTCCCTTCGCGAGGATTGCCCTGTCGATTATGCTTTGCGCTGGTTTACCCATCTGGGGCAGTGCTTCTCCTAAGACCTGGTATAATTTTTGAGCTAGTTTCCCCAACAGGGGCAGTCCCAATTTTGGTCTTTTGAACACTCTTCCTGCCAGAATTGGCTAGTACATCAGAATTGGCTAGTACAGTAGTTCAAGTGGGAATGTTTTGAAATGTACCATATAATAGAAATTAGACTTACTTACAATATATATATATATATATACCATTTTATATTATATTAGATTTTCATGATATTGTTTCAATTGTCATGAGCTTCATTTTATCTCCGGTGATTCGTGTCAGATTAAGAGGCAGAAATAATAATAAGCTACCCTATTCTTTATTTCTTTTTGTGACATTTTCTTCTTCGTAATTCAAGAAATCTATGGTGATTCGTTGTATTCAAAGGCTTTCTTACTCTTGAACAAAATCTCAAATTTCAGGGTGATATAAAAGTATTGTTAGAAGAAGGCTTTTTATTTTAACAGTACAAGGCTTTTTATTTTAACTTCAAGTGAACCAGGATATGTTGATTTTTTATTTTTTTTAATTGATTATTTAGATTAATTTTCAAGGGAATATACTCAACATATACTTTATCTAAATGCTTATCATTACTCTAATAGGTTAGAGAGTTTATTAAATTACTTTGAATTTTAATAAATTTAAAAATTTTGAGTTAAAAATCTGTTAGGGCCATCTATCATGAGTTAATACGTGTGGGCTTATTCGGTTGGCAAAGGAATAACAGTAGTATGAATAAAAAATGCAAGGAAAAAACAACCCCTGGTTTTTCTAAAACATGTATATCCTGTCAAAGTTTGTCAATCTTGAAAGCAAACAATAGTATGAATAAAAAATGCAAAGGAGAAAACAACCATTGGTTTTTCTAAAACATGTAAATCCCGTCAAAGTTTGTCAATCTTGAAAGCCTTAACGATAGGGTTGGCCCTCGTGATCGCTTCACGACGAGCGGCCTTGAAATCGAAGGAGCAGATGTGTTTCTAAGCATATAGATGTGTGTCACAAAAATATTTTGGCACTGACATTTAAATCCGGTTAGGCCCACTCGTTTCTTGCATGAGGAACACTGGTTAGGGTTTCAGCAGGATGCCACAAAGAGGAAGAAGATTACCACGCAGTCGCTAGCCATACGATAAAACCCTTCGAAACTAATTTTTTAATTGTGAAGTTGAAAGACATCAAACAAATTCACTATTTCATTTTGTCGGTATTTTCTTATTTGTTTATAGGTTACGGAGGGTCATTCATACAAAATTGACAAATGATTTTGTGTTGATATTTAGGCATTTTAATAAGGAAGGTTGTTCATACAAAATTAGCATATAATTTTGTGTTGATATTTAGGAAAGGTATTTTTGTTTGACAATGTACAATGATTTTACATAGACTCCAAAACAATTTTCAAAATTCGTCATAATTTTTTTATAGTTCTAACAAAATGATCCTGAACTTCAATATTCAAAATTCTTGACAACTTAATAGTTGGAACAAAAAGTTGTCAAAGTCCACGTTGGATTGCCGGATAAAATATCTAGTCAAACCCAAATCCAAAAATTACCAAACCAGAAATAGAGTGAGAGAGAGGACTACAGAGTCAACTTGAGATGAGGAGAAAAAAAGAGTTGCATGTGTTGGAAATCCCTTAGTGATGCATGACACTGACATCATCAATTGATTGATTGAAATCAATATGAGTGTTTTTTCTCAAACTTTGAAATCTTGTGTCATTCATCATTTTATCATTTGATCTCTGAAATGTCTGGGATAATTTCTCGGGTGCTCATTGGTAAAGACCAACCTTCATACTTGGAGAACACATGACAATAGGGAAGCTTATCATATAGAAAGTTAATATGTCTAATCTTACATATTCACAGGTCTGTATATGTGTGTGTGAGACAATTAAGCTTTGCATTGGAAACTCTTGAACCTACAACATTAGGAAGGAGTTTTGTGCATTGGAAACTTCCATAAAGGAATTTATTGTGATGTGAAATATGTCTTAACTTATAATCATAAATAACTTGCTCATGATGTTACATCAAACTTTTATCAAAGTTTTATAATCACACGATGTGATCCTTGGCCTCTTAGCTCCATATTAGTCTAATCGAGATAAAAGTGTCATAAGATTTGTGACATTTTTCTCAATCCTATAAAGAATGAACATTAGCCATGTAATTTTATATATCTTCCTCAAGCACATATACATGATTTTATGTATTAACTAAGCATGTACATATACAAAATTTCAAGGTTATAGGCATTCACACTAACATGATTTCTTGTGAAGTAATTGGCAATAATACACACACATATGTATGTGTGCACATGCTTCAATGCTTCTATTGATGTTTAGGTCTATGGAGTCCAAAGGATTTTATTTTTTTGGGTTCAAATGGTTCATCCTATAGAGGCATCCTATAAGCCTCTAGAAAAAAAAAGTCTTTAAAATATTGATTAGCTTGATTGGTGCATGGTGATTCCAAAACATGTTTTCAATTTCCAAAGTGCCTATAAACACTGGAAACAATCTTCAAAACATCTATCTAAGGCTAGAAATGCATGGATGATTCTTGGTTATTTTCAAAAATTGTTGACAATAGTTTTTGTTGGTTATTTCAAGTTTCTAAAATTGCCAACAATTTCCATTCTTCTCTGCATTTTTTTATTAATTATATATTTTAATAAGGAGAAAAAAAGTCTTCTAAAACCATAATTGACTCACTAACCCTAAACCAACACTTTAAAAGAAAAAATAAGCATTATTTAAGTAGAAACACATACAGAAATTTCAAAGTTATAGGCATCCATATTAGCGTTATTTTTTGTGAACTAATTGACCATACTACACATACATATGCATGCATGCACATGCTTAAATTGATGTTTAGACTTGTGGATTCCAAAGGCTATATTTTTTGGGCTCAAATGGTTTATCCTATAGGCCTCTAAACATCCTTTCTTCTCTACATTTTTTTTTAATTCTCTATTTTGAAAAAGGAAAGAAAACCCCTGTAAAACCATAGTTGACTCCACTAACCCTAAAACAACACTTTAAAAGCAAAAAACTTAGAAAGAAAAATAAAGAAAGACATTTCTTCAAATTTTTGTTTATGTATTGAGATTCAAGTTATAAATTATGTTTTATTTTAATAATATTTGAGTGGAATTTTGAATTTAATAGATGATAGCTTCTATTGAAATTTTTTCCATTTTAAGAGACCACTTCCTTGCTTGTCCTCTACTGTAACAACTTCATAATAAGTTTATTCAGTTTTTGTGATCAACGTTTGGTTTCTTATCATTTCATGTTTCCAATTTTTATCCTATGTCCTTTTTTAGTATAGATATTTCACATTTACTTATACATTAGTAGTAATCCATGGGAATTTATTGACATAGTAATATTAGAAGATTAGTTTGAAACATGCATCCATGTAGCATTGGTTTAGTTTTAGGGTGGAAATGTTTGGATGAACACTAAGTATGCAATACACGCATGCATGTGAGAAGCATATATGTAGGTAAAGAGATGAGTGAGGAAAATGAGATAAATGAATTTCGTAAATTATCATTTATTATTTATAGGATTAAAATAAGATTATACCTAGTGGAAAGAGATTATAATATTACATTCCTCCTATAATTCTTAGCAAGGGAAAATCCACTTTTAGAGCATAAGTTGTGAACAACATGCAAACTTCATTTAGCACATTTATGACTATAACCCTTATTAGTTACTTACAACATATTGGACATTATCAAGAAACACCCATTTATATAGCTTGCAATTCATTGTACTTTATCAACCAACATCCCACTATATTCCATCAATTTAACTCAATTTGGATGAGATCTCAATTGTATGCTTATTATTTCCATGAACGGTTTAGATGTTATCCATTAAAATATAGAATAATACCACAATAATACTAGGGTAGCAATTTTTATTTTGTCCATAGTTCTAGCTAAGTAGGTGAAAAATTTTCAACGAATACCAGTAATAAATAGATCTAACCTTATCCGTAGGTGTCTTAGATAAGTCTTACGTGTCTTGGATAAGTCTTACGAGGGATAATCATTGATAGTGTTGTATATACACACTCCCCTCAAAAGGTCATATAGCTTATAACAACATATAAAAGCATGCCAATTATTCAACTTCGTAATAATAATTGGTACCAAGCTATCCTAAAGGGCCTCTATCTTCCCAAACTCCTCCAACTATGCTAGAATCATATCTCCCAAGGTTAGTGTCAGGGTTTATGAGAGTGCATGTTATAGTTAAGTCACCCCTTCTCCGCAAAGAAATGAAGCTAATAAAAAAATGCATGCTAGTTGTTAGCTAACTTCTCAACAATAGTATCTAGATTGACCCGCATATCATCCAACGGTTGTATAACTTACTTGGTAACATCCTTTAATATGATTCACCCCAAACTATTCATTTGAATCCAAAATTCCATATTCCTAATCATTTAAGCCATATAAAACAACATCTTTCTTATGTTTCTAGGAAACATTTAAGTTTCTCTCAATCCCTTGAAAAAATATTGTACATACAAGTAAGTGGCAATGAACAAGGATCCTTTTGGCTTCAAAATTTGTAGCAAACTCCTTCAAATATGATATGATCCATACTATATGCATTGATTTGTGGACTATTGATCTTATAAGCAGTGTAGATCCATTTTGATGCCTAAAAAGTCTTGACACCTCAAAGTTACCATGAATGTTTGCAGCTATAACTTGGGCGACTTCCTTAGAGGGACCCCTCCTAACATAAAATTTTACAAGGTTTAAGGAGATAAAACTTTTCAAAGAAGTCACTTTAGTTTGTAATATCTTTAGGAAAGATAGAAGGAATAGAGTGAATTTGTTGTTTTCTCGAGATAGTTTTTGTTGTAGTACTTAGTGGAGTAGGAATACTCTTCCCTAATCACTCTTTCAACACCACCTTTACATAAAATTTTACAAGGTTTCAGGAGGTAAAACTCTTCGAAGAAGTCATTCTAAGTTGAAATATATTTAGGGAATATAGAAGGAGTAGAGTGCATTTGTTGTTTTCCAGAGGTAGGTTTTGTTGGAGGAGAAATCCTCATCCCTAATCACTCTTTCAATTCGATAATCATTGAGAACTTTAATATCTACCTTGGTTATATTTTTGACCATATATAGTTTTTCAACCAATTAGGAATATCACGAGTACTTTTCTTATAGAAAAAAAAATGGTCGTCTGGACTTTGGACCTATTATAGAAAAATCTCGTACTTCTTGAGATAAAGTCCAAAATCTCAAGTGTGAGACCCACTGTACCTCAAAGGGGGGCATTGTCACCTCACCAACTCTCTTCTCACTTGTAGCTAGCTTTCCTCTAGCTCAGGGTGGGTTCTCCCTGGTAGAACTTAGAGATCTAATGCCCAGTCAAACCAAGTCAAAATCCCCTAAGGATTCTACTTCAAATACCACCAATCAAATAATTGCACCATTTGGGGTTCAAGGTGGATAGGATTGCTATGATTCCTTTGGTAATTTCAAGGTTTGAGTTCAAAGGGAAATGTCCACAAACACACAACCAAGGAATCACTAGGAGAGTAAAACCCTAACAAAATGCTTTAAATGGTTTACAAGGAAAAAGGGTGACTGAGGATAGAATCACTAGGATAGTAAAACCCTAACAAAACTCTTTGAATGGTTTACAAGTAAAAAGGGTGACAGAGGATCGAAAATTAGTGCTTTAGATTTCCAATATATTTTTGGGGGTATGTTGAGTCAAGGAGAAACACACAGAGAGAAAGAATATAGATGTGGTTTCAAAGAACCAAGGTAGACTAACTTGTGTCCCTTATACCTCAAACCCTAGTATCCTTCAATCTTCAAAGATGGGATAAGGGAGTGAGCTTAACTTAGGTCATCTCAAAAGAACTTAATGAGGTGTTCAGGAAAGTTTCTAGCAAATTTACCATCAAGGACTAGGGAAGAATAACTCATGTACCCTTGAGGCTTGGGCTAGGCACCTTACAATTCCAAGGATAAATAAGGGAGGGAGCTTAACTTATGTCACCTCAAGAGAACTTAATGAAGAACCTTGTTCAAGAGAATAAATAGATAAAAACATTGTCAAAACCATGGAGAATACTTAATAACCCTTATCCATAAAAAATAAACACGATTGGAAGGAGATAACTCACATTGAAGATCACATTGTCATCCCTTACAAGCCCTAAAAAGTTTTCATCCACATTCCAAATTAATCTCTAGAGACAACCTCAATGATCCTTTCTCAAATGGTTGTTATATTTTATTACTTCATCATTTGTGCCACTTGGGTTTCCCTTGGTCACTTCATTGAACTCGATTTAAAATATGTTGAAAGGGTGTAGTGCGTCTAGAGTCAACAACCCGCTTATCAACTATTTGTATGTGCAATATGTTACCCACCAAAATGGGTAACCCTATAAGAGAACTTTTATCCTATTCTTCTCATCTAGTCAACTAGCCAACAACCTCGATAAACACCACTAGTCGATGACAATGTGCCATTATATCTCTACCACCTGCATTAGTCATATACTTCTCACCCATTCGGCAAGAGAACATGTACGAAGGTGGTATTCCAATCAAAATGTATTTTATTCATTTTGCAATCAGGTGCTTATGCTTATTTGTGTTTTTTGTTTTGACATGGATTATGGGGTGACCTGAAAGAAAGAGGGGTTTTCACTGTGATATTGTTCCCTCGACTTAAATGGGGGTTTAATCTTTGATCCTATTCCAGTGGGACCTCTGCTAATGGCCTAAGAGGTATAGGAGGGGCAATACTTGGGAAACCTTGATTGAGATAGCATAGTCCCATCTACCCTTATTCCATACTTACCAGTTTGAATATTACATTAAAATCCCTTAGTTCACATTCATTCTTCGGTTCAAATGACCATTGGCACTCTGGAATATGGCACCCATACATCCTCATACCTAGGTAGGGACCAAAAATTTTCCTTGGGAGGTTGATGCAGCTAAAAGAACACGAAATCACATATAATGACCATAAGAAAAATAAAAGAAAGAAGATCAAAATGAAAAAAAAAAAATTTCCTTGGGAGGTTGATGCAACTAAAAGAACACGAAATCACATATAATGGCCATAAGAAAAATAAAAGAAAGAAGATCAAAATGAAAAAAATGGTTGGGACATACACATTAGCATGTGGGAAAAATTCTAACATGAGCTCTACCTAACTCATTATGGTCATCACCTGGTTCTTGAGCACATGTCGCTCTTGCAATCATGAAAAGGAAACCTTGTATGTCTTAAACCCAATGGGTGATGAAATTCCTCATCATTAAGGGGTAATACAATTGTTATACATCATAAAAAGCAATCTCTAACGCTTTGAAATATGAGGAATAATACAAAGAAAAAATAAAGAAAAAGTAAAAGGTGCACAAGAGGGGTGGAAAAACAAAGGTTGAGTTGTTAGCTCATGCAGCCATGATTTCTCCCTCCTCACATCTATGCACTCTGGATGAGCATCCCCATCATGTTGGTCCCTTTCACCATGGCACTTGGTCATGAAGTCTTCTCCCCCCCATTCCATCATTACTATTCACTGACGCCTGTCTCTTGAAGGGTCGACCAGGGAAATATTACTTCCCCTTAGGGGCTGGAAGAAACTAATAGGGTTGTCCTTTAGCCACTCCTACCTAGGGAGGTAACACCATTGTGAGTTCAAGGCCTTAATTTTGGAAGAGAAGTCTTATTTGAAGTGTTAAGAAGCCCATTACTTTCAAGATTGGTTCACTTAGATACAAAAATGATTATTGTACCTAATGACTAGATGCTTTCACTAGAATTTATGTTGTGATTGTTAGGTGGTTCAGAAGCCCAGGTCTTGGGCACCTTACCCACATGTACCCAAGCCATTTGAGGAGAATATTGGCAACCACAGGTAAAGTGTTGAGATCCGGGGGTCTTTAGGAAGTAGCAACATATCGCTTGCAACCTTAGACACCTCTTGCACTTAGGACTTTCCATCGCTTTACACATTATTTGATGATTCTTCAGGATGATGCACCTGGACTAGTACGCCACCAGGCCAGTAGCACCTTTTGAGGAATGGCAGTTGATTCAGGGTCCATATGAGGATGGTCTTACCTTCTGAGACATGGGAGCTCTAGTAGCACCTGGAAAGCCCTCAACGTTGGAGCAAATATGGGAACTTTGACCTGTTGGAGACCTAAGAGACCACATTTTGACCCCCAAAAGTGAATTTTGGGGTCCATAGAGAGATTTTGACATAAGTGTGAAGTCCAACCTTCACATCTTGATTTTGGAAGGCTTATACACCACTCATGGCACCTTGAAGCCTCAACGCATGCCATGTGGAGCCCAAAGCATGGATGGCATCAGCTTAATGGCTCACACGTGTGGGAATTTGATGGATTTTATGTCTAAGCTAGTGGGTTGGCTTGTAACCAAATGCATCTTTATGATTTTACTTGTTTTCCTAGGGGATATTTGGATAATTAGGAATAATTCCTCCTCATATAACTAGAGGAGAGGACATATCACTTTTCATCATCATCACTTGTGAACTTGACCTCTCTTGTTGAGAATTTCAACCTCTTTTCCTATAGGAGAGATGTGATCTATGGAGTAAATATATTAATGGAGTTATTGTCTTGTATTTGGAGAAGTTACCTTGGATTTATGATTGGATTGTACATGCATATTATCTTTCCAGTGCTTTTTCATTGCAAATTTTTTATTTTATGTCTAATGTATGGAATAAGTTGGTGATATAGGTTAAATATTGTGCCCTAAGTTAGTTGAATATCAATTTTATGGAAGCTAAGCCATATTATTGGATGCATTACTCATAGTGTAATATGTGAATTACAATCCCCTTGGTGATCTTACATTGGCTCTTCCAAGTGACTTTCAGTCCCTCACAAAGGTGATAGTTAGGGTTTTGATGTTAGGGCATGAAAATATCGTTACTCCTTTGCAAGTTTTAGAAAACCTAAAGAACCCATAAACTCCATCAAGTCTAGGACTAGGCACTAGCTATCCTTTGTTGGTGATCAAGTCAAGCTTTATCCATAATTTTTTAATCTTTTCTCTCGCTTGGCGCTCTCAAGGACAAGCACTCACCTAGGGCCTATTGCAAATTCACTAGGGAGGAAGATGTTGGGAATTGGAAAGTCTAAATATCAAGGGCGAAAGGGTTTCTCAAACTCATCCTTATTTGGTAGGCATTCATTCCAATTTCATCCATAATTTTCCTTTCCCTGGTTGTTTTCCCTAGGGTAAAACCCTAGTTTGGTTTAGCTTCAACTTGGGGGCTTGTTGAGGGTTTAATGTGTTATATCCTTGCTAAAATACATTGTGGGAAACCCTTTCTATATACCTTGATCTTTGGCCATCCGAACTCTCTACCTATCAATCAATCCCTAGGTCTTATGTTGCATAAACTTGGCCTCTATAAGGAAAGAGAATTGCTTTTATTCATGGGTTGGATCCTTTTACTTAATTTATGCTTTTCCCTTAGAAGCTTCTTGGTCATATTATACCTTATATACTTAGAATATCCATCATAGGTGACCTTATATAGAGACTCCTTTCAATGGTGAAAATCCATAAAGAGTCGGGGGTTTTGGTTGTAGTGATAGTGGGCCATCACCCCATTGTTGTCACTAGGTCTTGTGTTTGCCTCATAGGGTAACCCTCTACACGCCTGCTAGATTTTGCAGCGACACAATGCATGTATCAATATATGAGGCCAATCCAATCACGATCAAGATAATATTGAAGTGAAGAGTGTGGACAAAATCATTGCAAATGCAAATTTATAGGTGTCATGAGACATATATATAAAATAAGTTAAGTTGGACATAAAGTTTTGAGGAGGAATATTTTCTACAAGCAGAAATTAACATGTAATCCTTCATTGTCTCCTTATTTTCATACCCACCAAGACCAACAATGACTTAGCCTAGTGACCTCAAGGTCTTACCCAAAAAAGGTGGGTAGCATCTTGCTCCAACTTGGGGGCGTGTGCTCCTTAATTGAGTGCATGAGAACCTCATAATCTCAACTGTTATAATTGTCTATTAAGTTCCCAACATAATGCTTTCTTCCTCTATGTCTGATTATCAGGCTAAACCTAAATGACCTTTCTCAAATTGTTTATTTTCCATTAGTTTATCATTTGTGTCACCCAGGTTTCCCAGGGTCAACTTGTTTAATTGTGATTTGAAATATGCCAAAAGGGTGTGGCCAAAGTCAACAACCAAGTTAGAAACTATTGTATGTACAGAATGTTGATTTTTTAGTAGCTTGGGAGGTACTCCAAGTCCTAGGGTTCAGGGTTTAGAGGGCAAAGCGCCACAAGAGTCACTTGTGGGCTTGGAACCCAAGCATTGGGTGTTGCACCCGTCAGTATTTGGGCTCAAAACCATGAAGAATTTGAGCATGAGAAAATTTGAGGTGATAGAGCTTGGCGTGTCGATTTCAATGCTTCGAATATCACTCAAATCAGAGCTCTAGAAATGAAGTTATGAATTGTTGAAGTCAAAGTGTGGGTTTGTACAATAAGTGTCAAGTTCGGTCTAATGTTATTTAGGCTTGTGACAACTTGTCAAGCCCCAGAATGACGTACAAGGGAACCCTTCTTATGTGTATTTATAGGAGGTGATGGAGGAATTATTTCCTCATCCAAAAGTGCAACACAACACAAGAAAAGAGCTCTTTGAGGAGAGAGATATCCATGTTTTGGCCACAACAAGAGGAGAGCAACCAGCGTGGGAGAAAAGAGTTTTTATGAAGCCCATTTCAGAGGACCAGATTGCTATGTGGAGGGTCGAGGACATGTTCTTGAAGGCCAAGGCTAGGGTGGTTTGTTTGAGGGTTTGTTGAGGGTGGACAGTCCTTAAAAGAGGCTGTCACAGGCCTGTTTCAAGTCTTGTAGGGTGCCGCTATAATTAAGGGACGGAAGGTATGTGTTAAGGGCTTGAAACTTCTCTAAAGTTACAACGTGGAAGGGCAACCTACCATTGAAGGACAACCGTGGTCCTAAGGAAGAAATATGGGTTGAATTGGAGGGTTGAAATGACTGTTGGTTTTCCCTAACCAGGCCTAGGTGGACTGTAGAAAATAAGATCTCAAACAGTGAGCTGAAGGTATGCATTTTGGTGCATCTTGTAGGTGTTGGATCCATGTTTTGAGGGTTAGTTTGGATCAGATTTTTTAGCAGCCTGTGGGTGCCATTTGGAGGAATTTTCATGGAGGGCAAAGTCCATCCTAGGAGCAGAAGTTGCAGTGAAGTATTGGGTGACATTGGTCTAGTGGAGGGCAGTGTGTTGGCTACCCAAAGTATCCTTAGACAAGCTATCTTGAAGTGACGAAGAAGAGCTGAAGGTTGGGTGAAGATTGGTACCGAAAGTGCAACACTTTGATGGAAAAATTGACTGCTAAACTGACAGATTGGAGCTCGGGAAGTGGCCAGCCTAGAGAGCAGATTCGATCATCCCATGTACACCAAGCAGAAGTGACTTGCAGTAGTGTTAGGTGGAAACCCTCATGGAGTCTCGATGTGTTTTCCTTTGAAGGACTAAGGGGTAGCTAGTGAGCAGTACAAAAGGGAAGGACCAACAAGAGAAGATACGACATCGAGTCTGCGTAGCATGTTTGTCATTGTATATTGTATTCCATAGACTGTTGTATTATTCAGGTTGATTTAATATAACGAAGATTAGGTTGTACATTATTGTACATTTTTGTTAAAAATCGTGTATACTTGTGCATGTGTGATTTACTGCTTTAAATTTTGCGCTGTGCAAAGTAGTTTTGGTTGAGATACTTGGTTTGGTAGTGTCGGCGATTTTAAGACTCGAACCTAGATCCAAGATCGTGGAAATTCAACATGGTATCGGAGCGTGTCTGGGCTACTTTGGAAGTCAGTGATTCAGAGTTGTGTGCATCGAAGTACAACGTGAGAGGGATTAGGTCACAATTTAAGTGAAGGGCTCACTACAATGTCGAAGTTGCAGATAGGTCTCTGGTATGAGGACAAGTTGGAGGGGTTGTCCAACTATAGTCCTTGGAAGGAAAGGATCAGGTTGGTCTTGCAGGTCAACAGGATTTGGGAGTTTGTCAAGAAAGCCATCAAGAAGCCAATCGACCCTAAGGAGCTGGAAATATATGAAGATTTGGATACGAAGACGAGATTGATCATCCTAGATGGTGTAAAGGATGCCCTAATACCTCATTTTTCTAGGAATAAAACTGCACATGAGATGTGGATGGCTCTTCAGAATTTGTTCCAGAAAAAGAACGAGAACAGGGTACTGGTATTGGAGGATAAGTTGAATTCCACCAAGATGATAAATGGTGAAGGGGTGACTTTATATCTGACGAGATTGTCTCAGGTCAGAGATGAGCTTGATGCCGTCGGTGTGACTATTTCAGATGGAGATATGGTGAGGATTGCCTTGAAAGTGTTCACCGAGGAATGAAATCCCTTCATCAAAGGGATCGTTGCTAGAGAGAAATTGCCAGACTGTAATAGGCTATGGGATGACTTCATTCAGGAAGACTTGCAAGACGAGGATCTTCATCCAACGAAGAGGGTAGATGAGGACGTGGCACTTGCTGCACGAATGAAGGGTAAGAAAAAGAAGGACTTGAGTAAAGTCAAGTGTTACAACTGTGGCAAGATGGGTCATCTTTCGTCGAGATGTCTAATGAAGAAGAAGGGAGATGACGAGAAGAGGAAAGGAAAGAAGGTCATTGGTGTTGCCACTTCAGCTAAGATAGATGATCTCTCCAGGAGATTGGAGGAGGAGGACTTTGCTACGATCTCTCATTTCTCGCAAGGTATTGTCAATGAGGATGGATGGTATGTGGACAGTGGTGCGACGAAACATATGTAGGGCCATAGGAGGTTTTTGAGACTCTAGCTGAATGGGACTTGAAGTTGCACATGGTGTTGGGCGACAAGATTCAATTGGAGATAAGAGGATCGAGTGTTGTGCCATTCAAGATGGAGATAGGACGAGTAATGTGGGTCTAGGATGTACTGTTTGTACCAAGACTCAGATATAGCGTGATTTCTGTCTCGATGATCGAGAAGAAGGGGTTTGAGGTCTTGTTCTAGGATGGGAAGGCAAGACTCAAACCTAGAGGCTCTAGTTCACAGGGATTGTGCTGGGAGTTAGAGAGCATGGTCTCTATAGGTTGATAGGCAAGCCTGTGGATCATGGGAAGAAGAAGAAGGTGGAGCAGGTGCAGGTGCAAGATTTAGAAGGGAAGGTACAGGTTCCAGTGAAGAAGGTCCAGATTCTAGAGGCTCAGAGGGAGTCGAGTTCTAGCGAGAGCTTACAGGTTCAAAGGGAGACTTTGCAGCCCAAGAAGAGTGCGTGGTCAGTGGGGAGCAAGAGTGCTCCTACAACTGCCAAGAAGGAATCATGAAGAGATTGGAAAGTGATACAAGAGAAGAAGAAGAAGCAGGATGCTTCCAGCAATGAAAATCACACTTTCGAGAGAGGCATAGTTCACAAAATAGGGATTGCTTCAATTGTGAGTGCCAAGAGTTGGGCGAGTGTTGCAAGTAGTGAAGATGATGACGAGTTACTTCCTAGACTTGGAAGTAACTCCCTCGCTAAGAGGGAGTGTTGATTTTTGAGTAGCTTGGGAGGTACTCCAAGCCCTAGTGTTTAGGGTTCAGAGGGAAAAGCGCCACAAGAGTCACTTGTGGGATCGGAACCCAAGCTTGGGTTTTTGCACCCATTAGGATTTGGGCCAAAACCATGAAGAATTTGAGCATGAGAAAATTTGAGGTGATATAGCTTGGCGTGTCGATTTCAACGCTTCAAAGATCACTCAATTCAGAGCTCTAGAAATGAAGTTATGAATTTTTGAAGTCAAAGTGTGGGTTTGCACAAGAAGTGTCAAGGTCGGCCTAATGTTATTTAAGCTTTTGACAGCTTGTCAATCCCTAGAATGAAGTCCAAGGGAGCCCTTCTTATGTGTATTTATAGGAGGTTATGGAGGACTTATTTCCTCATCCAAAAGTGCAACAAAGCACAAGCAAAGAGCTCATTGAGGAGAGAGATATCCCTTTTTTGGCCACAGAAAGAGGAGAGCAACCAACGTGGGAGAAAATGGTTGTTTTGAGGGCCATTTCAGAGCACCAAATCGCTGTGTGGAGGGACGAGGACCTATTCTTGAAGGCCGAGGCTAGGGTGGTTTGTTTGAGGGTTTCTTGAGGGTGGACAGTCCTCAAAAGAGGTTGTCGCGGGCCTGTTTCAAGTCCTGTAGGGTGCCCTAATTAAGGCTAGGAAAGTCTGTGTTAAGGGCTTGAAACTGCGCTAAAGTTACAACGTGGAAGGGAAATATCCCATTGAAGGACATTTGCAGTCCTAAGGAAGAAATCTGGGTTGAATTGGAGGGCTGAAATGACTGCTCATTTTCCCTAACCATGCCTAGGTGGACTGCAGAAAATCAGACCTCAAACAGTGAGCTGAAGGTATGCATTTTGGTGCATCTTGTAGGTGTTGGATCCATGTTTTGAGGGTCAGTTTAGATCAGATTGTTTAGCATCCTGTGGGTGCCATTTGGACGACTTTTTATGTAGGTCAAAAGTCTATCCTAGGAGAAGAACTTGCAGTGAAGTATTGGGTGCCATTGGTCTGGTGGAGGGCAGTGCGTTGGCTACCAAAAGTAGCCCTAGACAAGCTATCTTGAAGTGACGAAGAAGAGTTGAAAGTTGGGTGAATATTGGTGTGGAAAGTGCAACATTTTGATGGACAAAAGTGACTGCTAGCCTAGCAGATTTGAGCTCGGGAAGTAGCCATCCTAGAGAGCAGATTGGATCAGCCCATGTACACCAAGAATAAGTGACTTGCAGCAGCGTTAGGTGGCAGCCCTCTTGGAGTCTTGATGTGTTGTCCTTTGAAGGACTATGGGGCAGCTAGTGAGCAGTACGGAAGCGAAGGACAGACAGGACAAGATACGACATCGAGTTTGCAACGTGTTTGTCGTTGTATCTTGTATTCCATAGACTATTGTATTATTTAGATTGGTTTAATATAACAAAGATTGGGTTTTACATTATTGTACAATTTTGTTAAAAATTGTGTATGCTTGTGCATGTATGATTTACTGCTTTATATTTTCTGCTGTGCAAAGTAGTTCTGGTTGAGATTCTTGGTTTGGTAGCGTCAGTGATTTTAAGACTCTAACCTAGACCCAAGATAGTGGAAATTCAACATAGTGCATGTGTCCATCTATGAGGTCAATCCAATCAAATATTAGGAGAATATTGAAGCAAAGATCGTGGACATGATCATTGAAAATGCAATTTTATAGCTTTCATGAGACATACATATAAAAGAAATGTAAGTTGTACGTTATAGGATTTGAGGAGAAATATTTGCTACAAGTAGAAATTAACATGTAATCCTTCATTGTCTCCTTGTTTTCATACCCACCAAGACCAACAATGACCTGGACTAGCGACCTTGAGGTCTTACCCAAAAAAGGTCGGTAACATTTGGCTACAAATTGGGGACTTGTGCTCCTCAATTGAGTGCACGAGAACCTTAGAATATTAATTTTTATCATTGTCCTCTAAGTTCACAAAATTTTTTCTTCCTCTATGTATGATTGTCATGCTAAACAATGATACATCATATTCAAGATGTTTACATGTTGGAATCTCTGTCACTATAGACGAACTAAAAAATAAACCTTGGCAAGTGTCCATCCATGATATTTTCAAGTATAAGCAGACATGGTTTGAATATGCTACAGGCTTCCTCTATGTATTCTTGAAGAGAGTTCTTGTAGATCTCAATATGAATATGTCAATAGCAGATTCACTTGAAATCTATATTAAAGGGTTATTAATATCTTTCCTTTTCCACTGCTTTACATCAAGATATGTTGTTAAGTTTTATGGTATGTTCTATGCTTGCAACAATTGTTTGATATCTTATTAGCTTGGTAACAATTTCACTTTAGAATCCAATAGAAATCACATTAAACTTCAATAATAGCTCATTATTGACAATAACTATAGATAGAACATCAACAACAATATACACAGGAAGACAAGCCACGACAATAAACATAGATATTTAGGCTAATGCCAAGGGGGAAAACCCAACCAATCCTTATTGATAGATATCAAATGTCCAGTAGAGAGAGAAAATCCAATTTTTTACAATGATGACAAAGTCAAAGTCAAAATTTTGACTATCCAAAGAAAGATGACCAACCGGAAACAATGCCCAAAACAAGAAACCCAATTTGATACAAATATGTCTTTAAAAAATATGAAATTCTAAAGTTTGTCAACAATAGTCAACTTGCCCTAACTAGTCCAGCCAACTGTGATCAAACAACTTGCAAACAATTCAGTCAAACTAGCTAAGAACTCGACCTCTTTATCAGGTCAAAGTCAACCCAAAATAGAGTTGAAGAACCAGTCAAACTGAGTCAATGTTCTATAGTCAAAGTCAATAGTCTAGCCTATGGTCAATGTTGGTCAACATGCCCATAATTCCTTGATTTGTGTGCCAATGAATTTGGCCTGCCCAAACAGAACCTTTCCAAGTCAAAACGTAGTCAAATCACCTCGAAAAGTCCTCGATTAATGCTAGTCAAAGTCTGTTGTATAAAAGTCAATGCAAGAAAAGCAAAACAACCAAGGAACCCTTCGCATGTCTGGAAGATAAAACTGCCTCAGAAGGTGTAGGAATCAATCAGAAGATGAGAGAGAATGTGTTGTGAATGAATGTGCCAAAATGAGGTCTTGACTTATATTTATAGTGGTTGGTGTGGGGTGAAAAGTCATGTCCATTCATCATTGGGCCGACTTGAAGAGGGGCAGACTTAAGCCGATTTAATTTTGAGGCATTTGTAGGTGTGCAAAAATTCTAATTTT
The DNA here is from genome assembly GCA_034641835.2 of Pinus albicaulis. Taxonomy (NCBI): domain Eukaryota; kingdom Viridiplantae; phylum Streptophyta; class Pinopsida; order Pinales; family Pinaceae; genus Pinus; species Pinus albicaulis. The sequence continues at coordinate 691,588,262 of CM076571.1, read as the reverse complement.
CCAGGTGAAGGGAGATGCCATCAAGGAGAATCCAAATGTGAAAAGAGATCAAGGGAGGGGCTTCTAGGACGGGGAACTAGTCCTAATTGCACTCTTTAACACTCCCTTGAGAACCAGGGATCAATTCCAACTGACCACGTCCATCCACGTCTATGCCATCATGTCCATCATGTACCATATTTGCAACTTGTGTCGTCTCTACTGAAGATTGATATTATAGATCAAAAAGAAAAGATTGAAAGAGGGTGGGTCACAAGACCCTACCACCCTCACCAAAATGACAGTGGCAAGTCCTCATGTCCAGGGGACAAGAACCCCTACGAGGCCTGATCCTTAGAGATTAAGTTGTTGAATATCATGCATCCTAGTTATAGGGAATACAATAGTACTCAATGCATCCATCAGTAGTACTAATTAGCCCTAAACTCTTTTCCCAATGTGAAAATTTCACTGTTGGAAATATTATTGCAACAACTGGAATTAATTTTTCTAACTGTAAATTAATTATGCAGTTTATTGCTACGAAAATAACGTATTAATTACACTGCAATCTTCACAAATAAAAGATACCACAGAAGATAAATTGGAAACTTTGAAAACACTGGCACACACATACAAAATTATGACAGTTATTTTTGGATAAAAGTCGTTGGAAAAACCCATCTTGGGAAAAATGGTGCAACACCTGAGGGTTTTTATTATTAAGCAGTAGTGAAATAATATGAGTACAATATGGATGCCGAAAACTGGTGATCTTACAGAGAAAATACTGGTAAAAATCTAGTGAGGAATTTTCCTCACCCCACAAGCAATCTGGCACTGAAGGCTGGCCTTTGAAACCTCTCCATGAAATTCTCTGTGTCACACTCTACACAGTCTCTGCACAGGCACAAATTTGTGTTGCTTAGATCTCACACTGAGCTGCCTCTTTAGTCTAATACTGACTCTAGAAACGTTTTTCCGGGCCTCTACGAAATTTTCCTGCCTACGGAACTCTCAAACGACTTTTTGAATCAAAAAATAAAACTGCCTCCTAGAGGCTTTTGCGCAACCTCTCTGTGGCTATCTTTGCCTCTCTATAATGTACTCTCCGGAACTGGAAAATATTCCTCCAGATCATTGTCCCTGCCCCTCTTTGTCTTTGTTTCCCTTCTCTGCCTCGAACTGTTCCAGATCTTGCTCTCTGGAAAGTCGAACTGCCCAAGGAAATCGATCTCTTGTGCCTCAAATATGTTCCTCCACCTACCCATCGACTTCTTGTTATAATCTCCAGTTGGGACTCCAACGGCCAAGATTAAATCTTAATCAATGGCTGAAATTATTTCCTAGTCGATTTGTGTGAGTTTCTAGAGAATTCTCACCTTTCTCAATTAATACTAATTAATTAACCCCTTTTCCTAAGTTTAGACTTGGGAAATATTTACAAATAGGCTAATAATCCAATTGAGACACTTCTAGGTGGAATTTCTAGGTTATGGAGAACTCCTGTGTTTTAGCGTCTCCACAAAGTTTTGACACTAGAACACCTCCGATGCTACAAAAACTAACACACAACTCATTGGAAAAATGAGAGGTACTTCCCAAGAGTCCTAGACTTCAAGGGTAGGATGTACATTGGGGCATTCATAGGGGAAGGTGAACCACTCACCCTATGCTCAAATAGTATCCTCCACAGGGGAAGGTGAACCACTCACCCTGTGCTCAATCATGTTGGGGAATATACTACACAGGGGAAGGTGAACCACTCACCCTATGCTTATATAGATCCAATAAGTACCCCAGGAGCTCCCATAGCTCAATTTCCAACTCAAGAGGGACCCTCATGAGAGGGTCTTCCGACGACTCCAAGTCTCTCTCTGAAGATTAAGAACTTGGCCTTTCCCAAAGGCTTTGTGAGGATGTTACCAAGTTGTTCATCCGTCTTGATGTGATGGAGCCTTATTGCTCCTCGTTGTACCATATCCCACATAAAGTGGTACCTGATATCAATATGTTTGGATTGTTCGTGGAACACAGGATTCTCTAAGAGATGAATCCCACTTTGATTATCACAATAAATGATGGTGGTATCAAGCACGTGCTCAAATAGCTCACTGAAGAGCTTCCTCAACCAAATAACTTCACAACAGGGCATACTAGCTACAATATATTCAGCCTCTGCAGTACTTAGTGCAACATATTTTGTTTTCGACTCATCCATGAAATTGCAGATCCCAAAGAAAAATAACATCTAGATGTGTTTTTTTTATCCACCACACTACCAACCTAGTCAACGTCAAAATATCCATGTAGACTCAAATTCTTGATAGTATATCTCAGTCCATAGTTGATAGTGCCATGAAGATATCTTAGAAGATTCTTTGCAGCAACCTTAGAAGGTCAAGTTGGTGGAAGTCCTTTGGGAGCATTGGCAAGTGATAACTCTATTCAATGTGAGCTATGGAACCAAAGATTTTCCCACTTATATTACAAAGCCTGACTGGGGTAAGGAAGATGGTCATAGGAATGCACGAGTTTCATATGAACCATGAAGGAGTCTGTCAAGGTTGTGCAGCTAGAAAACATACAAAGGGACCATTCCCTTCTAGTGAAAGCAAACCCAAGAGTAAAAGCATCTTTGAATTTCCTATGCCATACACGTACCTTTCCATCAATGAAAGCTACCTTGAAACCTTTGTCATCCATCACAGAAATAAACACCAAATTCTTCTTCAAATTGGGCACATACAAGAGTTCTTGTAGATGTATGGTTTGACCATAGTTTAAGTGAAGAGTTACAGTTCCTATCCCTTTCATGGGGTAGGTAGAATTATCTCCAAGAATAATTTTTAGATTAGTTCTCCTCTCAACTAAATTTGAGAGGGCCTCCTTATATCCAGTGAAATGCCTTGAGGCTCCACTATCAATTAACCAATGATCCTACTTGGCATTGCCCTCTTGGGAGGTCGATTATTACCTTCTTGGGCAACAAAAGCATTCCTTTTTTCTTTGTTGTTAGACCTGTTGTTTCTTTGATTGTTATTATTATCCCTTGGAGGATTCTTCTTGTGAGCACACTCTGTAGCATAGTGGCCGAACTTGTTGCAATTGCAACATCTTCCTTTGTCTTTTGTTTTGAATCCCTTCTTAGATCCTTGACCATGTTTCCTTGAATTAGATGGACCACCATCATTTCTCCTTTTAGCATGTGCAGAGAAAGCAGTAGGTTCATTTCCATTGTAGGACTTAACTCTCTCCATCATCCTTATTTCCTCTTGAGTGCATCTAGCCAATAGCTCATCAAAACCAGGTATCCTGTCATTATTGAGAATGGTGGTGACAAATGTTTCCCATGGCCTTGTAATGCCTCCAAGTGAAATAAGAGTGAGTTCCCTGTCAGCAGTAACTTCTCCAATAGACAACAAATCATTCTTGACTTTAGTTATTATCATGAAGTAAGATTGGATAGACTCCCCTTTATCCATCTTGATATCCTTTAACTTGTTTTTGAGAAAGAGGATTTGATTTGCATTGTTGACTTTGAACATCCCAATCAACTAATCATACATTTCCTTAGAAGTTCCCAAATCAGAAATATAGGCAACTAAATGCTTTTGAATGGAGTTAATTAAGATTTTCTTAGATTTTACCTCACCTTTTTTATACTTTGTTCTAGCAGCATCAAGTGCATTCGAAGGAGGCTCCACCACTTTCCCTTGCACATAGTCCAATATTGCATGTTCCTCCAAGGTCAAACCAAGAGTCATCTTCCAGGCATGATAATCTGACTTGTCATTGAGCTTATCCTCAGTCTTGAAATATGAAGTAGCAGCCATGGAGACTTGTCCCAATAGTCCTTGTCCAACATAGCAGGAATTCCAAAAGTGATTGCTTACTTGTTCCTTGGGCTTGGCTTCACCTCAGCTTTGATACCATGTTAAGTTTTATGGTATGTTCTATGCTTGCAACAATTACTTGATATCTTATTAGCTCAGTAACGATTTCACTTTAAAATCCAATAGTAATCACATTAAACTTCAATAATAGCTCATTATTGACAATAACTGTAGATAGAACATCAACAACAATATTCACAAGAAGACAGGCCAAGACAATGAACACATATATTTAGGCTAATGCCAGGGAAAAACCCCACAAGGGGGAAAACCCAACCAATCCTTCTTATTGATAAATATCAAATGTCTAGCATAGAGAGAAAATCCAATTTTGTACATTGATGACAAAGTCAAAGTCAAAGCTTTGACTATCCAAAGAAATATGAAGAACCAGAAACAATGCCCAAAACAAGAAGCCCATTCTGATCTAAATCTGTCTCTGTCAAATCTGCAATTCTGAAGTCTGTCAACAGCAATCAACTTGCCCTGACTAGTCCAGTGAACAGTGGTCAAAGAACCTCCAAACAATTTGGTCAAACCAGCCAGGAACTGGGTTCTTCAACAGGTCAAAGTCATCCCTAAACAGAGTTGAAGAACCAGAACAACTGAGTCAACATTCTGCGGTCAAAGTCAACAGTCCATCCTGCAGTCAACTCTGGTAAACATGCCATAATTCCTCGGTTTGTGTTCCAATGAATGCGCCACACCCAAAAAGAACCTTTCCATGTCAAAATGCAATCAAATCACCTCAGAAAGTCCTCGGTCAATGCTGGTCAAAGTCTGCTGCAGAAAAGTCCACGCAGGAAAAACATAACAACTGACAAAACCCTTCGCACATATGGAAGATAGAGCTACCTCAGAAGGTGTATGAATCAATCAGAAGATGGGAGAGAATGTGTTGTGAATGAATGTGCCAAAATGAGGTCTTGACTTATATTTATAGTGGTTGGCGTGGGGTGAAAAGTCATGTCCATTCATCACTGGGCAGACTTGAAGAGGGGCAGACCTGAGCCGACTTAATTTTGAGGCATTTGTAGGTGTGCAAAAATTCTAATTTTCCAGGTGAAGGGAGATTCCATCAAGTGGAATCCAAATGTGAAAATATCCATCAAAGAAGGGGCTTCTAGGATGGGGAATTAGCACTAGTTGCACTCTTTAACATATCCACTTTAAATCTGGCCATCCGATTTAGGGACTACCCTAACTCTGTCATATTCATCTTTTGTTTGGACAGGGTAAAATAGAACCCTTGTCTTCTTGAATATTTAAACTTCATGAGATCTTGATCATCATACTTACAAAATGGTGAGATACTACTACCCATGCAGATTATAATCTAAAGACATTTTACCCCCGGTTGTAATTATCATTCGAAGCTTTGCCATATTCATCTTCACAAGTTCCAAGGTTACTGTTGATTTTGTTTTCTTTTACCAGCAGAATAAACAAAAGGCGCCTTTTCGACCTTAGTAAGATGATTAAATGCAGACTGATACCTTGATTCACTGAAATAGCTATCTCTGATATGACTTTTGGGACAGGAAAAACGCATGCCTCTGTCAAGACAAGAATCCCCCACAAAAACATAATTAGCCTGTAGGGAATCCCTCAAACTTGAAGCTGGGACATGATATTTTTCAAAACTGGATTTAAATGTTGAAATATGATTTTCCCTGATGTCTGGGATCTCAGTATCATAAAAAGGGAGTTGGTCAAACTTTAAAATATGGCTCATCTGACTACCTTGTTCAAGCCTTGAATGACAATAAGACATCATATGCTAACTAGTTATCAAATGTCCCAATATATATATTTGATACTCATGCATACAATCATGAATTTCCCTTTTTGTCCACCATACTGGTCTTTCGGGAGGTTCACATTGCTTGCAGAATCCTCTTACAGCTATTGAAGTATTCACACCGGTCATCACAAGGGTTCTTATCAGATCTCATAAGATAGAAAGTTCCCTCGATTGGTTTTCCTCTGCCCTCATCATTCCCACTATATTTACACAATAAACCTTTGATAGGGTCATTCCCCTTACTGCTCTCACATTCATCTGGTCCTGCATTAAAACTTGTTAATGTTGTCAAATAGTTTGAAAATGATATCAGGTCAACTGATGCTTCAGACTAAGGGAAGAAGCAAGCCCCAGTCTCCTTGACACCCACTTTAGGAAAACTTTGTCCACCATCAAATGCAAGATTTCTATCAGCCCTTTCATATCTAGAATTTTGTTCAAATTCCACTTTATCGATGCTGCAATCGACATGCTGGTTCTCTGTTGTTAGGGTCTCATCACACTTCCATTTAGTACTTTATTTCATGCGGTATAAACCACTAATATTCTCATTGAGAGATAAGGGACCAACAACATCCACAAGTTGCTCATCACCTACTTTATGGGAGCTAGTAACCAATAATTGATCTATTTCCTTCTCTGGGAAGTACTCTTCATCAACAATTCTATCATCATAGATGGGACTGCCCTCAAAACACATGAGGTATGATCTTGAATTCACCTAGGAAAAAAATTAACACTCCTCATCCAAGTCCAAGTTTCCTTTAATGATGGCCTCCTTTGTTTGGCTAGCAATGCTTCCTTCAATTTTTGGTCATGAGACTTGCCCTATAGCAGTATCATCATGGTTTGGAGCTTCATCTCTAAATCGTACTTGATGTATAGGATCATTATCAGGAGAATCTTCTTCTCCCAACACTTCCTCTTCATATTCATCAATTCTGTCATATAACTATTCCTTTGTGACAGCAGGGATATTATTGGTTTCATCTTTGTCTTCCCAGAATTTATGAAGGCCTCCTTCAAGTGCCACAACCTCATCTTCAACAATACCTTCATTATCTTCAAACATATTCAGCAGGTCTTCTCACTTTAGGACAGTCACAGCTTCTTGTGTCTTCAAAATTCTGCAGTCTAGGGCCACAATACTTGAGAAACTCCTCAATTAAATCTGTCGTGGATGATGTTCTTCCTAGACAGCAGGAATGCACAAGACAATCTCTTTTTGCATGCTCAAGGGATAGAGTAGAAAGTGCCATCAATACATCTTCATGTACTACATTTTCTGATGTATACCTTAGGAATCATACAAAATGAGAAATGGCCAGATAAGGGTCACCATCAAACTTTGAACAATTCTTCAGCCAATCCCTATCCAAGTGATTTGGATATCTAGAGATACTTTGGACATCAATGGCCTTATATCTTTCATGGAACTCCCATAGAGCCATCTTTCACATATTATTTCCAGTTATCAAACTTCAAATACAATTTTGTACCATTTTCATAATGGAGTCACCAAAGTGAGCTACCAATGCATTCACAATCACTGCTTGTCTCACCTTACAAGCACAAATCCTTCAAAATATGTAAAAAACAAGCTCTTCGTTGTTCTGATGGAGTTCCCTGGATGGAATGATCTTGAATCTTGAACTTCTTCCAATATTATCTTCCAGGCCATGGAATTTATCCCTAGAACGACACCAAAGATGTTATAGCAAAACATCCCACTTCTTGAGATGAAGTCCAAAAGATCAAGTGTGAGACTCACTGCACCTTATAGGGGCTCATTGTCACCTCACCAACCCTCTTCTTGCTTATGGCTATCTCTTCTCTAGCTCAACAAGGGGTTATCCCTAGTAGATATTAGGGATCTAATGGCCCAATCAAACCGAGTCAAGAGCCCCCCTAAGGCCTTCTACTTCAAATGCCACCAATCAAAGGATTATATTATTTAGGGTTTAAGGTGGATAGGATTGTTAGGGTTTTGTTACACTTATGTTATAAGGGGTACATGCACACACTTTTTTACTTTGCATTATCACCGTTGTAAGCCCAAGGTCGCAAGTCAAAGCCTTGTAAAAACCATGTCAGTCATTGTATGTGTTACCCACCACTAGTGGGTGACTCCTATAGGAGAAATTTTCTCCTAGATTTGTATTCAGCCAACAGCTAGCAGCCCCTTGCACCCACCTAATAGCTCTATTGTTGCACAAACTAGCAGGCCTAGTATGTAGGCTAAAGCTAGAGGGCACAACAACAATTTGGGACAAAGGGCCACTGTCACCACAACCTATGTCCCCTTCTCTTCTTGGATTTTCACTGACAAGAGGAGTCCCAATATCTCTCACTTGTGATTAATATGTTTAAACTAGGGTTCAAAGTGGGGCAAGGATGGCTCATTCAATGGAAAGGTTCAAATAAATTCTGAGCTTTGGGAGAAGCTAAGATGAATTTCCATGAAAAAACCCTTGAGAGAAATACTATACGAGACATAGGGTTGAGATATTTGACGAGGTAAGAGTTCATCCAAGGTCAAGATAGTCAAGAGAAAAGGTTTCGAATGATATACTTCAACAAGTACTAAATCTCAAACCTCTAGAGAACCCCCAAGTTGAAGGATTAGCATCTAGGGTTCCCACTTGGTGTGATGGCTAGGGCATCAATTAAAATGAAATTCCACCATTAGAATTCGTTTGAAACTTTTGATTGCCTAGAGGAGACAATAAGGAAGATTCCTGTCCAGACAAAAGCCCAAAATCCCTCCTCCCTAAAATTTCGCACCAAGCCCTAGAACGCCTCCTTATCCTTAAAGAGATGAAGAAAGAGAGATAAAAGAGGTGAAAAGAATGATTTTTCAATGAGTTAATGCGATCAACAAGGATCTAGGGCTAGTGCCTAGCAATTGGGAGGATTGGAGAAAAATGATCTTGGTTTGGTAACTTCACTCTTCAAGGAGGCCTAAAGAAGCAACTTCACTATTTATAGATGTAGCAAGAAGCAACTTCACTATTTATAGATGTAGCTAAACGACAACTTTAGACATTTATACTTAAATGGAGATTGTTATGGAGTTTCAAGGATGCAAATTATCCTCTAGGAACATTCATTCATTCATTCATCATCGTATGAATAACACATGCAAAAGTTTCCAATAGTATCAAGGCATTAAACAAATTTTCATGAATTAGGGCACAATTATAACTAGAAGAATAAAATTCCATCCATTAGACATTCATTATTTCAGAAATATAGCATTAAAAGGTACCTACAAAACAATTAAGAATATATCCATCCACAAGAATGCCAAAAAGAATCTCCAAGATAGAAAACGAACTTTCCCAAATATCAAAATGCATTATCTTCATCCAGATCCCTCCACAAAATTGTAGTCCGAAAATCCTCTGTTGAGGTAGTAAAAAATCCCAAGTGTGATGATAAAATAAAAATGAGGTCTCCCTTATTTTTATGAGCCTCTCACAAGTTTGAATTAGCCTAATTAAGCCCCTAATAATATTTTAATGTGAAAATAACATGTCTTTGGTGACAAGCCCACCAAATAGCTACTAAAGTGAATGATAAGGCATCCTAAGAGGGCCGACATAGTGCAAAATGGAGTAAGAAGGGTCGTTGGAAGGCCAAAATTAGTCTCTAAGTGCCATGATGAAGAGGAGGGCTCCAAAAATGATGATCAAGGGGGTGACCCCTTGATTTCCAAGTAAAACATCGTGTGGTGCTCCCAAGTGGTTATGGGGCACAATTAGTGGTCTCATGGGTCTCCAAATGGCTCCATAGCAAGTCAATGCTCCATCAGTGAGGGTTAGAAGATGACACGTTCCCTCTAGTGCCTCTCTGGATAAACCTCATCTGGGCCTTGGATTAGTTGTCAAGCATCAGGTGTCAATGTGTATCAAGTTGGGTAATGTGATCCAAGTGCACCATCATCTTTTTATGACCCGGGAATGAACAAGCAATTGTTGATATTTTGGGGTAGCATTGGATGTGCTCTAGCTCCGAAACTTTGTGGAGGGGCTAAGACACACGAGATCTCCAAGACCCAAAAAGCGTTTGGAGAAATTTCATCCGGTGTATGAGTTATTCAAATAATTAATTTTTTTAATGAGGACCCTAAGTCTAACTTAGGGAAATAGAAAAATTAAAGTGAATTAATTTACACATGTGATGAAATGTTCTAAGTGACGTGGATCAAGCAGTCTTTTAATCTGAGCTGTCGATTAGAGATTAGATCACGACCGTTGGTTTTCCAACGAGAAAAGTATAAAGGAAGGGCTTGGGGTCAGTTGGAGAACACACACACATTGCAGAGCATTGAAGCTGAGTCGATTTTCGGTGGGGTTTGTCGAGGACCAAAGCGATTTGTAGTGCAAGTTGATCTAATGTAGGATGATCAGATTGAGTCGAGAATACAAGAACGCAGAGGCTGCGCCCAGGATGGCCCGAACTAGCACCACACAGAGACAGCCGAGGATTAGGCCCAATCCGAAAGACTCACGCAGAAGACTACGCGTAGGTTGCGTAAGCCCATTCGGTAAGATGCAAAAGCCCACGGAAGAAGGTGTGTGCCGCAACAACAGCCAGGGTGACGCAGGCCCAGCTAGGCCAGCGCAGAGGCAACGCAACACCAGTCAGGGTGACGCTGGCTAGTAGGGGTCAACGCAGAGGCTACAGAGGAAGCGCTGAGGGTTCCAGTGGGCCAGAAAGGGCTCGAATTCATAATTCCCCAGAGAGGGTTGGATCAACCATATTTTTTGTCTCCGAGTGAAAGGTACGTCTGCCGTGTAATGCCTTTGTAGGGCAAACCGTTTCTGGTGCCCATATAGCTATATTCCGATTCTGCATAATAATAAAACCCTCTAGAGTTGTTGCACCGATTTTCCTGCATTGGGTTTTTCCAGGGACATTTGTCCGAAAAATCTGTGTAATTTTGTGGATGTGTGTGTTGTTCAGTAAGTGATCTCTAAATGTGTAGGCTACAATTTGTATTTACTTTAATGTTTTTTTTTTTCTGAATACTTCATATTAATAACTTGTTAATTATTCAAACAAGTAGGCAAAGTAGATCAAGCATACTGCAATAGGGTTTTTGTTTTGAAACTTTCACATGGTATCAGAGCATTACATATCAAGTTGATCCACCAACAGAGCGGCTGAAGATAATTGCTGCAGAAAGGGCAGTTGAAGCAGCAAAGATCCAGAAGAGGGCAACGCAGCACCAGGAGGGACGTAGCCCAACCAGGCTGAAATAGAGCCCATGCAGAGGCTGATGCAGAGCCGTCTGAGTGATGCAAAGGCAACGCAGAGCCTTCCAGAGTGACACAAGGGCAACCTGCACTGTGCAGTCGCTGTGCAGAGGCTGCGGTGAGCCAGTCAGCTCACGCAGAGGCCAGCCAGAGGGATGCAGTCCGTGTGGAGAATTGCTATGCAGTTTGCCAAAGTCTGAAAGTGAAACTCCGGATCTTCAATAATTTTGGTGTGGCACAGGTTTTGTCGGTGCAGAATAATGCCTAGCAAAGGTGACAAAAGCGAGCGGAGAACAGTCGCTCAACAGATTTGTGCCAAAGAAATCTGAGATTCAATCAGGAGGGTGATTGTAGAGGACTAATTCAGGAGATTTGGGGAGGATTTCCAGGAGGGAAATCAGTTGTCAAAGGGAGAAGCTACTCTAGAGGGTTTCTATCGGCAAGAAACCCAGATCTAGTCTCCTGTTGGGTGTTGCAGCAAGAAGAGGGAGAGCAGTACATGTTTCAACAGATTTGAGCTAGATTGGCCCCATACGGACTGCGTGATCAGGATAGGTTGGACGGCGTGTCTAACTTCGCGATCTGGGAGGCCAAAATCTCGTCAGTCCTGGAGGAGTACGACATCAGGGAACACGCAGAGAATGGCGTAGTTGTGTCTGTCGATGAGAATGCTTTGCAGAAGTTTAACAAGAATCAGGCGCGAGCAAAGTGCTCGATCATGGATGGGGTGAAGGATCACGTGGTCCCACACATTGCTGAGAAGAAGACGACAAATGAGGTGTGGACAACTTTGACCACGTTGTATCAAGGTAGCTCCGTCCAATGTAAGATGCTTCTGGAGAACCAAATGAGGATGTTCTAGATGCACAAAGGGGAAGAGATTGATCCATTCCTCTCCAGGTTGCAGACTATTCGGGATCAATTAATTGCCATGGGATCAACTCCGGATGAAGGACTCTTAGTAAGGACAATGTTGAACGTTGTCACTGATGAGTGGGAGATCTTTGTCCAAAGCATTTTGGGTAGAGCACAACTCCCTAATTGTGGTGACATGTGGGCCATACTTTGACAGGAGGAGATCCGGCGAATGACTAAGAGGGAATTTTGCAGTAGAAGCAGCAAAATGAAGGAGGAGAAAGTGGACGCAGCCCTTGCATCAAATGAATGATGACAACAAGGGAAGAAGAAGAGGGAACTATCAAAGGTCAGGTGCTTCAAATGTGGCGAACTTGGACACTTCGCCAGCACTTGTCCTAAGAAGAAGGACAAGGGATGTTCTGATTCCAAGGCAGCAACAACTAGAGGTGATAGTGGTAATGAGTATGATGTGGCTATGAGCACTCATGTGCCTCGACAGCAGAGGTGGGGGCTAGCGCTTGATCTCAGAGAGCATGAGACAGGGGTGGTGATCCCGAGGTGCCCAAACTCTCGGATCCTTCGCACACGAGCTACGAGAGTGGTAAGATAGTAGTGGGATGACCGGAGCAAAGGTGCAAAAGATCATAGTGGAGCAGAGGCGTGCTAGGACACCGGAGGGTAGAGCAAGCGCAGTAGGCCGATGGGACTTCGAAACGTAGAGGGGCAGCACATGCGTGCGCAGCAACAACAACGTAGAGGCTCTAGAGGGACAGCGCAGAGCAGCAGCAGAGGATGCTTCAGTGATGAGATGTAGCCCGACTAACTTGTCTGCCAGTTGATTGGGTGGTGATCATTTAGTTTCTTGCTTCTCAGCAACTGAGTTGTAGTGTAGCAATTGGCAACATGATGCAACAATTTGAGAGGGAGATGTAGTACAGATGTAGCAGTGTCAGTGACAGTGACATGGGCAGCATTATAAAGAGCAGAAGCACAGTGGATGAAGGGCAGCAGGCCAAGCATCAGCGCGAAGTCGATGCTAGAGATTAGGGCAATGCTTTAGTGTGGAAGTATTGCTAGAGCACACTCCTCGCTAAGAGGGAGTGTTGAGATTTTGGGGTAGCATTGTGTGTGCTCTAGCTATGAAACTTCGTGGAGGGGCTAAGACACACGAGATCTCCAAGACCCAGAAAGCGTTTCGAGAAATTTCATCTGGTGTATGAGTTATTCAAATAATAATTTTTTTTAATGAGGACCCTCAGTCTAACTTAGGGAAATAGAAAAATTAAAGTGAACTAATTCACACATGTGATGAAATGTTCTAAGTGACATGGATCAAGCAGTCTTTTAATCTGAGCTGTCGATTAGAGATTAGATCACGGCTGTTGGTTTCCCAACGAGAAAAGTATAAAGGAAGGGCTTGGGGTCAGTTGGAGAACACACACACATTGCAGAGCACTGAAGCTAAGTCGAATTTCTGTGGCGGGGTTTGTTGAGGAATTCGAAGCGAGTTTGCAGTGTAGTGAGGGGGAGAGATCGACAAGGGATGATCTGATCCAAGGCCATGAATACAGCAGCAGAGAGGCAACTTGTACCAGGCAGTGCAAAGGCCAGCCAGAGGGACGCAGTCCAGCCAACACCACGCAGAAGACTGTGCAGACGCTGCGTAACCCCAGTCAGGGTGACGCAGGCCCAGCCAGCTTGACGCAAGCGTAGCCAGGGTAGCGCAGCACCAGTCAGGGTGACGTAGTGGGGATGTTGGCTAGTAGGGGCTGACGCAAAGGCTGTAGAGGCTGCACTGAGGGTTCCAGTGGGCCAAAAAGGGCTCGAATTCGTAATTCCCCATAGAGGGTTGGAATAGACATATTTTTTGTCTCCGAGTGAAAGGTACATCTATCATGTAATTTCTCTGTAGGGCAGACCATTTCTGGTGCCCATATAACTGTATTCAGATTCTGCATAATAATAAAACCCTCTAGAGCTGTTGCACTGGTTTTCCTGCATTGGGTTTTTCCGGGGACATTTGTCCGAAAAATCTGTGTAATTTTGTCACATGTGCGTGTTGTTCAGTAAATTATATGTAAATGTGTAGGCTGCAGTTTGAATTTAATTTAATGTTTTTTCTGAATACTTCAGATTAATAACTTGTTAATTATTCAAACAAGTAGGCGAAGTAGATCAAGAATACTGCAATCGGGTTTCTGTTTTGAAACTTTCACAGCAATGTGTGGCACTGACATAGTATTAAAAACCGGAACCGGTGACTGGATCAGTGGACCTAATGAACCGGTAATCGGACCGGAACCGGTTTAACTGGTACTGGTCAGGTCTAAACGAACCAGTTTTAAAAAAAATACATTAAATAATTATTTTTTAATAAAAAAACCATTTTTAAGATTTGCAACCATGATTCCAAGCCAATAGAGACCAAATATGCAAAGTTTGCTCATTTATATACCATGTAAAGGTGAATATATCAAAATGGCACTGAGTGCAATACATATCATCGAAAAATACATAAGCAATGAGGCTCCAAATGGCCCATAAAATCCAAAAACAATGCTACAAGCTATGAGGCCATTGGCCTAATACAAGACTACATATTAGTGATCAACAACATGATCATTCCTCATCATGATCAAAATCATCACCACTACTAGAAAAGGGATCATCAACATGAGCTACGTAAATAATATGGCTCAGAGTTTGAGGACTCCTAAAACTCCTCTACAACTTTAGTAGTAGTAGTAGTAGTAACAAAAATAGACATCAAAACTACAAATCACTGAGCAACATGGTCTCTCATGAAACTCATCATTGATTCATCGCTACTAGAAATGGGATCATCAACAAGAGATACATAAACATCATCTAGCTCAAAGTCGTTAGAGTTAGATTGCTCAACCTTATAACATGATAGAGATTGAAAAAAGTTTAACATGCCTAATCAATGATTTTGGTTTGAGTGAAGGGTTCATCTCCTCAACCTTAAAATGTAGTAGAAAAAGATTAGCATGCCTAACCAGTTGTTTTCCTTTGAGTGAAGGGTACATTCTTGTTAAGGCCATGGTAGGGGAGTTCAACAATCAATACCACCAACATCAACAAAGTTCAACAATCCATGCCACCAATATCAAGGTTCTTAAAGGACTTCATGCTCTTGATCAAATGCCAATCTCATACCCTTACACATGATAGAATCATATGGAAACATTGCAAACCCCCAAACCATGAAACCTTGAAAACCATTAAGTCTATTGAATTTTGAGTGAAATCTAAAATTCTAGTTTCTCCATATGAAATCTAATGAGGTCAAAGCCACTCTTAAACATCCTGAGTCATTTCATGGTAATGTTAAAAATTTAAGTAAATGGATGAAAATGAAAAATAAAGGAAATGTCACTTTTACTTTAAGAATTTAAGATTACCATTAATTGCCAACAGGATGTGTCAGGAAAATGAGAGGGTAGGCATGCTTTTCTGAGGGGGGATATTTTTGGAGGAAAACAACCCTAAAGTTCCCTAAACAAAGCTCCAAAACTCAAAAAATTGCATTATGTGGGGTCCATAGTTGGCCTGGCAATGAACCAGCCAGTTTAGGATGGAATCGACTGGTTTGACCATAAACCGACCGGTTTCATCCTAAACCGGCCGGTTAGCACCGATTGGACCGGTTTTTTTGGCGAAGAGGAGGGTTGAACCCAATTTTTCTACCGGTTTGACCCGGTCAGCTAATGAATTGGCCAGTTTGACCGATTTTCGGTTCAAGCCGGCCAGTTTTAAATACTATGGGTATTGAAGAAACCCATGGTGTGGAAATCAATGCTTTGCAATGGTGGAGGCTCATGGCTCTCAACACTCACTGTACAAGTGCCATTATGACCCTTTAGAGGGCTTGGATCCCGTATTGGGAGGCCAATCCCAAGATGGAGACGCACCTGCAATCCTGTATAAGATCCAATGCATCTCATCACCTTCCAGTACAACAATTAGTGCAATTGAGTAAATAAGATTGCTAATTAGGGGCAAAAGTGGACATTTCATAGTGGCATGCCCTTCCAAATGGGATTTAGAATGTACAGGTGTTACTTTTCTCGACAAGAGAGGTTAATAAAGGACCCTATTAGGTGGTTTCAACCTCGAAGGGAGTGACAGGTCCATGGTGTTATCACTCTAGTAACTCTAAAGTTGAGAGATTTTTGGTTTTTAGTGAAAGAATACTAGAGGTAACAACAAACCAACTTCAAACTCTAGGATCTAGCCTTCCTAGGGTTCAGAGAGGGCTCTCTCTTTAAAATTTAACTTTGTTTTGATTTGTAAATATTAGGCTAGTTATGAATCTACAGCTTTGGTTTGGTTTTGGTAGATTTGGTGGGAAAAATCACTTGAAAGGACAGATAGTGGGAAATCTATTTGTCCATTGGGCTAAGGAGTTGAAATCAAGAAAACAGGACTGGGATCAAGGCAAGAAGGTCAAATGTTTTCAGGGCAAGATAGATAACCCTTGAAGATCTTGGAAAGTTGTTTTTGTGAGATGGTATGATCGGGATAAAGGGAAATTAAGAATCCTTTGATCCGGAAAAGGAAGTAGTAGGAAGAGGTCAAATGAGAGAGGGAGAAATTAAGGATTCTCTACACTGGAAATCAAAGGAAAATATAGAAATGATAACTAGTTAAAAATAGGGTGTTCTTAACAAATCCTGTAGTGATACTCCTAGTTATTCATTTAGATTTAGAATAAACATAGATGGATGCACGTAACAAAGAAAGATAACAATGACAATAAGGAAATAATTCACTCCAAATAGCTCATCACATGAATCCTGAAGTATGATGCCAATTGGTTTGATCCAGCGTGCTTCTCGAAATTTGACACACAAAAACTTTCAAGTCCAACAAAAATGACTATAACAATCTCTAGCAATTTTATTCCACCTAAAATACTTCTAAAGATGAAGTATTTATACATATTTCTTTAAAAAATGTCCTAGAATGATTCTAGGAATTATCTAAGGGGAATAAAATATCTTTACAACAATAATAGTGATAGTTGCTTAACAAATTCGCAAGTTGTCCTATTTATCCAAAAGAAATAGAAACTGCTTTGAGGATAAGATGCAGCTAGCTGCCTTGGTGTCCATCCTTGCTGGCTTGCTGGCTTTAGATATTTAAATTTGTTTTTGGAATCTGATTTGCTTTGTCTGATACTCTTTCTCTGATTCTCTTTATTCAGTGATACTCTCTAACTATGATACTCTTTAACCATAATAAAAAACTGTTTACTGCTGTAAAAAATCTGTTTTGACTGTAAATCAGAAAACAGTTTTCTCCTTCTTTCATTTGTTTGTCTTTTATCCTTCATAATAAATCTGTGAGTGACTGCCAATCCTCATCTTTAGGAATTTGTATTTTCTTTAATTTCCTAAAGTTTTCATCAGCTTCAGTATATCTGGCAAAATTTGGCTTGATGACAAACAAGTGCCTTATTTCATGCTGTAAATAAAATAAATCTTCAAAACTCTTGAGTAACACTTTTTCTGTAGGAGTGCCTTGTATTTGTGGTTTATTTACCTGTTCTTTTGCAAACTCTCTAATCTTCTTATCATAGTCATTCTGAGGCATCAGTTTATCATTAATGACCATAATGTCAGGCAATCCTTTTTGCCTCAAATTTGTAAACTTGACTATAAACTTGGTTATGGCAGTATTCATACTCTCACACTTTTCTTCCCGTTGTCTCATTAGATTCTTTTTTGTAGTAACTTTCCTAATTTCTAGGATAGTTTCAGTCCTGTCATTGATCTTGAGCTCTTCTAAATCTTGTCTGCTTTTGTTGTCAAGGAATATGATCAGCTTTAAAGCTTGCTCTGGTTTATCAGCCAGTTCACTTTGAGTCTTTTGAATTTCTACTTGGGCTTTTAATAATAACTCTCTTTGTTCAAAAATTACCTGAATTGAAGGCCATACATCAGGGATGGCTTCAATGACATTGTTCCAAAGATAGTTTTTTATGTATGATATTTGTTCCTTCAATGTCAATTCCTTCTGCAACTTCTTTAATTCTTCATTCAGTCTGATGGCATTTTGCTCATGTGTTTTTGCATTGATCTGAGCCAATTTGTTTGATTTCTCAAGATTTTCTACCACCTGTTTCAATCTGCTGATTTTATTTGGCTTAAGAGACATTTCCTCCATGGCCTTTACCAGTTGGCTGGCTTTATCTATATGTTGAACTGCTGTTGTAGATGATTCGGTAGCTGAGGTTGTGGAAGAAGTTACTGACACTGCAGTAGCCAGTGGTTCTTTGGGTGCCAACTTTTCAGCTAAAGTGAAGGTAGTGTTGTAGTGATTACAGGAATAACTGTAGGTGGCTCTGGTATTTTCACTGTTTCCTTCTCATGGACGAGCTTGTCCATCTGTATTTCCATCTCCTTAATTTGAGCTGTCAATTGAAAAATCAAATTAATCATGTTTTCTTTCTGCCCTTATATTATTTCTTTTGTTTGAGGGTGTTCACTTTGAGAAAGTTTAAGCTGTTTCCTCAAAGCTTCTATGTCTTCATTCTTCTTTTTTACCAATAACTTTTCTACTTTAATGTTAGCAGGGTCATAACCCACTTGCAAAACTAGTTCTTCTAAGGCTTTTATCCTTAGATCCTTGGCATACAATGAAGATTT
Source organism: Pinus albicaulis (assembly GCA_034641835.2). NCBI lineage: Eukaryota > Viridiplantae > Streptophyta > Pinopsida > Pinales > Pinaceae > Pinus > Pinus albicaulis. Next base: position 691,569,790 of record CM076571.1, on the reverse strand, counting down.
GTTCATCTTCATCTGATTCTGCATGTTGGAGATGGTGTTTTGTAGCTTCTGTGCACTCATGGCTTTATTTGTGACAGTGGAGTATAGCATTTCTGAGGTCTATCTATGGAACTCAATTTGATCAAGAGCATGGATCTTATCTGTTTGGACTTCCAAATCAACTTTCTTATAATCTGCCACTGTCTTTGGAGATTTGACTGTGGGCTGCAATATTGACATGATTAGCTTTTGATTTGAATAATAAAATGCAGAAAGGAGCCTGTTTTGCACACTTGGAGTCTGTTTGAGATATTGAGAATAAATATTGTTTTTTATCTCCTCATTCTTCAACTTGATTTGTTTATATTTTTCTTTGATATCTAAATCTTTTTCCTCCGCTGCCTGTGAGGAAGAGGCTTCCATGCTTTGTTGTCTTTCCATTAACTGTGTATCTTCATTGTTGGCTTGTTCTTCATTCTGATTCTTATTGGTTAGCTCATTGATAATGACAGCAACAACATATGTTTCTGGCAAACCAGTGTTGGTATTTATGAGCTCTGTTTCTTTCACATTAATTGTTACTTTTCCTTTACCTGCTGAATCTAACTTGGGCCTTTTGTTATATATGAGTTTGAACTTAGTTTCAGTTGTCGTTTCTACCATATAGGCTCCTTCTTCCCTTACTCTCTTAGTGGACTTTTTTTGGCCGATTTGCAGTCTCCAAAGTATGACTAGTATTACTTTTGTTTACTGCATCTGCTAAGGTATTTTGAGTCCACTCAATTTGATTTGCAAATTTTTCTCTCTAGTTTTGCTTCATGGATGAAGGGTGTTAACTTGCATTTAACCCTTATTTTACTCAGGATCCCTTGTGGATCATAATTCCAAGGAAAACTTTCTTCAAATTTGAATTCCAACAGTTGATTTGATGCTTCTTTCTTTGCATCCCTGTGATTGCAGATGAATGGCCTTATCTGATTTTTTTAGTTTGAATTGAGTTTTCTCTTTGCTGCCATGAAATTTATAGAATCAGAGTTTAGGATCTGTTTGATATACTCCAGGGCAAAGATCCTCATTGAAGGATGTTTGGGTAACTTGTAAGGTAACAAGTTTGACCCAAAGACTCTGATCTCAGTATGCTTTTCATATAAATACCAATCACCAAACTTATTCTGCTCTGACAACTGCAATATCTTTTTCATTTCTTCATTTATCCTTGGTTGCTCTATTTTTGTTAACATTGTGATCACTGTATGTAGAAATAACTCTGAAAATTCTGAATAAGTGAAATATGTACATTCTTTTCTGAGCAAAGATGTTCAAAAAATGACAGATAGAGGATTTCCCTCTATGTAAAGCTTTTGGAGAGTAACTAGAAAATTTTCTGATTGAAAGTATAAAAACATATGGAACAAGAAGTATATCTGAATACTCCTTCAATTAGCAAATTGGTCAATTGATAATGAATACTATCTGCAATGAAACTAGCATAGTCAAAGATTACTGATGGGGGTTGCCTTGGGGAGAAAGTGGATAAGAATCCCAAGATGGAATCATTTGTGTTTTCATCATTAAAATATCCAAGGATGAAGGAAAGCATGGAAATCACATGTCTTGAACCTTCTGGGAATTTGGCAGTAGAATATGGGGGATTAAGTTTAGGAATTTCTACATGTGAAGGCATGAATGTTTGGAAAATCATGAATCTCTTGGGAAAATCTAGGCCAATATACAGCTTGGTGAGGGCCTCTATGGATAAAGGTACTGCTTGGGGGTCAGGCTGAAGCTGTAGCATTTGGTTAATTGGTTTAGAAGTAATAGTGAAAAGCACTTCTTTATTGGCATTTACAATGGCTCTTTGCTAAGGTACATAATGCTGTTGACATAACCTAATGACTTCCTGGCATGGGTGGGTTAATGGGACAACATACTTACGCAAATGGGATTCCCAGATATGGACTTCTTCATTATCTAAAGACTTCTCATAACACCAATTATGAATATCTAGCAGGTTAAATTCAACAATGGGATCTGCTATCTTGTAATCAACATCAGCCAATGGAATATGTTCAATGTCTATGACTGGGGGTTGTAAAGGATTGACAACAATAGCAGTCTTAGAAGTCATGGGAGGGGTTGGTTTAGGCATTTTGAAAGCTTCAGGCTTGCGAGAGCTCTGCTTTTTAGGCATTTTGGGCTACTTCTGCAACTTTAGACAGTTTCCAGAAGTAATTTTACTTTTATCAGAGGCTTCTTGGATAAAAGAGGCAAAGTATGGTCTCTTCTTTGAGTTTTCTTTTCAATTAGGTCTGTCAAAGAGGTTTACAGGCTTTTGAATTGGATTAAAACAAGAAACAAGGGTTTCCTGAGTCTTTTACTGTGAAATTGGGTTAAAAGTCTGTTGAAATTAGGCAAAGAGGTTTGGGATACCTTTAGAGGTTTTCTGGCTTAATTCAGGGCTTAAAATAGTTCATCAAATTGTAAAAACTCATAAATTTCCCTCTAAATTTGTGCGAAGCTATGAAAATAGGGCTTCAAAAAATTTGACAGGGTTTGGCCTGTTTTTGGACTATTTCTAAAGTTCCTTTTAATTGATTTTTAAACTCTAAGTGTGTTTTTGTTCTTTAAAAGGTCTTTGAAATCGATTGTTGGTTTGAATTTCAGAAAAAATACCTGTTGTATGCCGGTATTGGGCTTCGGAACAATTTTTGAGGTTTTGAATGAAATAACAGCTTCTGTGGAGCAATGTAAACACTCCTTGGCAGTCTTCAATGGTCACAGGGCAGATTTTGCTGGCTTTTGGTATGAAAATGGCAAAAAATGATGTTTTTACAGTCGAGGAGTGAGCAAAGGTTATTGCGCAGGAGATAAAGGAATGAATTACATTTCTAAGGTATATCATGCATATTTTAGGGCTTAATCAGGGCCCTCATTTAATACATGTCAAGTCACGAAGATGGGCAGTTTTCAGGCTCAAGGGTTTGAAACAAGAGTGGTTATCACGCGGCAATTTGGCAGTAAGCTGTTTTTGGGCTAACCCACGCGATCCAACAGGAAATGGGCACGTGGAGGGGAGATAAAATTGTAATACCACCCATTTCGTGCAGAAATGGAACGGGGGTGATCGCGCAAGTTTTCTACTCGATATTGGATTTTAGCCGTCGGATCTGGGGTTCGTTTGCGAACGACCCAGATTGACTGGTGGAGTTACATTGGGAAGGAGTGGGGCCGGGGTATCATATGCGGGGATGGGTTTAAACTTTATGAAAAGGTGTTTAAACAATTTTTTTTAAACCTTAGGCTTTATATAATATGTGGCGGGGGTTTAAGGTTTATTGTTAAATTAAAACATTTATACAATGTTTCAATCAATGTATCGGAGTGATCGTTTATTATATAGTTTTATCAAATGTAATTAGCACTTGTTTAAACTACATGGGGCGGATATTTGTGTTATAGATATGTTTAGACCAATGGAATAATTTGGGTGGTGTTTTATATTTGCGCACATGGGATATAAGACATTGGTCTAAACTTAAAATAAAGGGTTTGGGGGTTCATTTTAAATATAAGGGAATTAATAACATACGGGTAGGTGTAGTTTAGGGATTTAATAAAATATGTTAGAATTTAGTAATTAATATGAAATGAAGGGCTAGTGTCAAATGAAAAATAAAATACATGTTAACTCTAATTTAAAGTGTAAATGATAGACAAAGTAAAGCATTGTTGTCTTTTTAATATTTCACACTTTAACTTAGGATAAATGTATTTTTTAAGGTTTATGAATGATTTTTTGAAAGGGAATGAGATTAGCTATTTAAGGTTTAGCTTTTACTAAGTAAAAATGGGTTTTTACTTAGGAAAAGGGACTATGATTTATGAATGAAGGGTAAATGTTGATGAATGTGGGTCTAGTGTGGAAATTCAATATTTTTAACTAACCAGTCATCGAGCCTTGGGTCCGGTCCTAACAAAAGTTAGAGAAATGCTCTGAGCCTTTTTGACTGATAATTTAGAATACTGAATATTTATAGGGGAGGGGAAATTAGTAATTTTGCCCAATGATGTTTTTTTTTTTTTACATGATTGCTCAACTGCTTTCTACCCACCCATCTTTATTTCTAACATTTTTACTTCTTTTTCATAGGTGCATTTAGGCTTGCAACCCTAAAATTTTTTTCTTTCAAAGCATAAAACTATCTAAATCTACCTTATTTCATTCGAGGGCTCAGATTAAATTGTTGAGCTCCTCATTATTCTCTACCTATCTACTGATTTGTCAAGTTTAAGTTGTTTGACAAATCTTTATTCTCTATCCAAAACATGAAATTGAAAGCATGAAAAGTTAAGGTTAAACTGTTTAACTGATCATGGATTATGGCATTTATTGACACTCTGCACATAATCATTATTCTTGCAGTAAAGTAAAAGTAGTGGCATTTAGATTTGCTCACTTTCAGGTCTTATTTCTCTTTTTCTTTTGGGGTATATATTTTTCTAATTCCTTTGATCTTTCTTTTAGGACTTTTTACCCTCTTTTTGGCTTTTTATTATTTTTTATTTTTTCAAAATATGGGAAAACAACTTGCAAAAAGCAAGGTATGTACATATTTACAAGACTATCAAAGTCAATTCAAAATTTATGAACCCTATTATTATAGGACCCTAACACATGGTACATACATCAAATGGCAGGTGTCATGTGAAATAATGATGGAATGGAGCGGGGACAAGAGGGAAGGCTACAAGTCGCATGTCATGGTACAAGGGTAACTATGATGAGGGAATCGTACACCTTGGGTGTATGAATGTTGGAGGGAGAAATCGTGGTACATGAGTTACTCCGACATTTGTTTTTCCACCCATCTTCATATTCCTTTTGTTTTGTCTCTTATTGATTTTTCTTCCTTTTACTGCTCGGGGCTCTAGGGTATGAGCATGATGAGTATGATGTAGCGATTACCCCATTAAGGTTGGGTAGTTCATCGCCCACTAGGGATTGGGGCAACCAAGGTTCCGTAATGATGCAAGGGGCATTCACAGGGGTCTTAGGAACCAGGGTGATGGAAATAGTGATAAGGGGTAGGGCTCATGTTTGGCTTTTGCCAACGTGCTAAATTTTTTTATGCCCGACCATCTTTTGCATTTTGTGGTACATTTCTTGTTGTAAGTGGCCAAATTATGCTTTTATCTTTCTTTTTAGTTGCATCAACCTCTGGGGCATCGTTCCAAGCCCAACCCAAAGTGTGGACAAGGGGAGGGGTGTTGGATAAAGTTTTCATTGATGTCAATAAGATGGCAACCTATAGGTATTGTTGAAGCATGCTCTAGCATAAGCCCTAGAAAGGTTGACTGAACAATGAAGATATCCTAGATGCATTATTAATATTGAAACCCTAGATGATATTGCTAGCCCTAGATGCATTGTTGAAGTCCTAAATTATTGAAGGCAAGCCCTAGATGTGTTTGATGACTTTATGATGCCCTAGTCTTATTTAAGATGCCATAACCCTAATGAATAAAGAATACATGTGAAGGAGCCCTAATGTAGAAGTCTTTGCATACCCTAAGCCTATGCATGAATGAAGCTCTAAAACATATAGATGAAATCCTATCTCTTGTTTATACAACCTCAGGAACCCTTACTCTTGATGCCGCCTCAACGCTAATAAATTAATCCCTACATCCTAAATTACTTCAAAAAAACCTAGATTGTTTGGTAGAAACCATAATTCCTAAATTATCTAATGCAAACCTATGATGAAACCCTAGATATATTAAAGAATCCCTAATTTTCTTGATAAACCCTAAGATAATACCCTAATACAATTATTCTCAAACCTTTTCTACCACCCTAAAAGCTATAAAACCCTACCCCTCTTACAGTTTCTTGTGGAGGGTTTCAAGCCCCTTACTACAAGTACCTTTCCCAATCGTTAAACCTATAGCCAATGAGAATTTTTTAAATAAATAATCATCTAGATATCGGTTGTTGAAGACATGACTATCCATTAATAAATAAAATCTAAACCTCTGTTCATCTCGACTTCAAGCACTTACAGGTTGGCTCCTCCATAAAATCGTGATGTTTCAACCCTTACAAGTGGTATAAATACAACTACAAAATACCATTCACTGGTAGATCCACCATACAGAAGATTGAAGATAGAAGAGCGAGGAAGAGGTGAGTTCACATCTCGTGAACTAGCAAGGAAAAAAAAGACCATACATCTTAAACCTTTCAACCTGTTGCAAATCTGTTGAAGACACCTCTTGCGGACCTGTGGAGAAGTTTTTTTTTGGACCTGTGAAGAAATTTTTTGGACTTGTGACTATTTGTTGCATAACTGGTTGAGGACAATTCTTGGGGACCTGTGGAGAAGGCCTTTTTTGGACTTGTGACCATTTGTTGTAGACCTATAGTTATTCTTTCTTGCGGATTTGTGGAGACTTCTAGGCATACTTTGTTGCAGACCTGTGGAGGCATAAAGGATCTGTGTTGGCATTTTTGCAATCGTCTTTGACCTATGTCGATACACTTCTAAGCACAGTTTTGAACATGTGGTGCAAACCTAAGACACTTTGGATCTAGACCCTTATCCTCTGAAGCTCGAGCCTGTGAGACCCATAATTTCTAAAGCTTGGATTTATTACAGAGAATATACTCGAACCTGTGGCACTTTAATTGTGGACTTGAGGACTATGTAAAAAGGATTGAGGCACGGTTGGCAATTTTCGCATTCTTGAGAACAATCTTTTTTACATCATTTTAGAGTAGCCTGAGTAATAGACATGAAGTCTTAAGGACAATGTTTTGGCTCACTTGTGTACATCTTTGGAACAAAATATAGAAAAATAATAGAATACCTTGAAGCACACTTTGGAGAGGACCCTTTGCGCATATCTTAGAACAACTAAGCTTGGAAACTTAGAAACTCTTACTCTGGACTATGGAACTGACTTGAAGTCTTGGAGCATCTATTTAGTTGATACTTGAGAACATGGGTTTGGGCTTTCTCTTGGATAGGACTAGGTGTATTTGGAGTTGATTGTGTTGACTTGAGGTGGTAGATCTTGGAACAATGCTCAGCCCATTGGAGAATATTTTGTAGCAGTTATTGAAGACACCTTGAAGCATTGTTGATGACCTATTGACGACACCTTGTAGTAGCAGATCTTGGAGTTAATCTTGGATACATTGTTGACCTTGTGATGCATGATTAAATCTCTCATGGAGTAACCTTGGAGAAGACTATTTGGGTATCATGAAGAGTTTTTGAGACACCTACTATGGTTCCTAAAGTTTCATTGATGAACTAAGTGTTTTTGGAGATTAATTGAGGGCATTGTTGAAGGCGATCTCGAAGATATTGTCAGGGCTTGTTGCAGAATACATTAGAAGCCCTGAAGAACTATTAAAGCTACCTTGAAGAACAGTGTGAAAATTTGGGAAACCCGAATGCTACTGCAACAACTGATATTGTTTCTTCTATTTGTTAAGTAAATTAAACAAATTATTTACTGTTTTCTATGGCAAATATCGAAACAAATACACTGGAACCATCACAAAACAAATACTACTGAAGAAAAATACAGGCTGGAAGAATAGATGCACACACAATTTAACACCGTTATTTTTGGACTAAGTCCCCTGAAAAACCCAACTCGTGAAAACCGGTGCAACAACTGAGGGTTTGATTATTATGCAATAGTAAATATGAGTACAAAACTATGGATGCTTAATCTAGCAATCCAGATAGAGAAATGAGTGGCAATCAAACTAGTGAGAAATTTTCTCACTACCACAGGCAATCCAGCATTGACCTCAGCTCGATTTGCACTGCTCCTTGCTCCTTCTGTGCAGTCACTGCGTCAGCCTATGCAGTACTGCATACCACAAGATCGGATCTACGTCTCCTCTTGATGTCTCTGCAGTTGCGATCTAGAAGACTGGTTTCCTTTGCCTTTGGACCCTCTGCCCAACTTCCGACTCAGAAAATCTCCTGCTCCCTAGCAAATACGAAATCTCCTCATAAAGCTTTGTGTTGCCTCTCTATGGCACTCTTTGCAATGTACTCACCAGAACTGGAAAAGCTTCCTTCGGACTTACTATCTCTGCCCCTCTCTCACTGCTTCGAGCTCACTAGCTCTCTCTCTGGAAATTGAATGCTGCTACTCAGGAAATTGATCTGCTAGTGAAATTGAATTGTTGATGTGTCTTCTCCAAGCCCCATCGAGTTCTTCTTATAATCCTTTGTTGAGACGTCAATGGCCACGATTAAATCTTAATCGATGGCTAGGATTAACTAGAAATCGATCCATGCACTTTTCTAGAACATTCTCACCATGACTTAATTAATTCCTTTTAATTAATCATATTTAGTAGGTTAAGACTTAGGAAATATTAAAAATTAACTAATTAATTTAATCAAGTCGTCTCTAGGTGGAATTTCTAGAAACGATTTCAGGGTATTGGAGAATACATGTATTCTAGCCTCTCTGCCAAATCTCGTGGATAGAACACATCTGATGCTACAAAAAATAATAAACAGAAGTAGAGGGATGGAGCCCTAGAGGATTGGAGTCCTCAAGAAGACCAAGTTGGAGCCTAAGATAGATAAGAGGGTTGGAGCCTAGTTTGATTGAAGATTGGAGTCTTCATCTAGGATTGAAGCCCTAAAGTGTTATTGTACTTGAATTGTTGTAAAAAGGAGGATTGGAGTCCTCACCATTCTTGTTAGTAAAATTATTCTTTTGTTGTACATTTTTTGTGTTTTCATTTATTAAGCAATCTTAACTAGCATAAAAATAACAATTGTAAAAGAAATACTGATTCACCCCCCTCTCAATATTTCCAACAAGGGAGAGGCTAACACCTTGAGGACCCAATGGAAAAATGTGGACGCAGATGGGGAAAATGTGAAAGGGCTTGTAATGAGCAGAGGGGAGTGAGATATATGGTATCAGGAAGAGGGACCACGCTACCAAAATTAGGGTTTCCCATGTAGTGCCACTCCTAAAGCTAGTTTCCAATAGAGGAGATTCCACGGGACTATGACAAAAGATTAACCCCCAAGTTGAGGTAAGGGAAAAAGAGTACAATCAAAGCCTGTTCTTTTCGCTAAATCTCCCCCACTAATCCATGTCCAAAAGTGTCCAAGAAAAGCAAGCATAAGCACCCGATTACATAATGATAAATCATACCTTTGGGTTTGGATAACCCACCTTCAAACATATGATCATAACAAATGAGCGAGGGCACACAATAGTTGGCTCAGGTGGCGGAGAAAAGTGGCACATTGAGCTATCAGGTGGCTACAAGGGGTTGCTGGCTGCCGAATGAAGACAAATCAAGGAGAAAATTTCTCCTATAGGGGTCACGCATTAGTGGTGGGTAACAAGTAAGATGTGCTACTATTCTCTACCACCTAAGCTAGCCATTGTGTGCCCTCACTCATCTATTATAATCGTATGTTTGAAGGTGGGCCTTCCAACCTCGAAGGTATGACTTTTCATTTTGTAATTGGCTTTTTATGCTTGCTTTTCTTGGGCACATTTGAGCATGGATTAGTGTGGGAATTCAACGGAAAGAACAAGCCTTAACTATACTCTTGTTCCCTTATCTCAACTCGGGGGTTAATCTTGTATCCCAGTCCCGTGGGATCTCTTTTATTAGCTACTAGCTTTAGGAGTGACACTACATGGGAAACCCCAATTTTCGTTGCGTGGTCCTGCTTCTTGATACCATATATTCGACTTCCTTCTGCTCATTACAAGCCCTTTTCACATTTTCCCCCTCCGGGTCCATGTAATATCCCCAATTTTGTGAGCATGGGAGTCACTAAGGAATTTTGCCCAATTTTAGCAATATTAATTAAAAAAGGGAAAATATTATTGGAGAAAGGTGGCTAGTATTATTTTATAGGAGAATAACGGTAAATTATTATTTTATTAAATGGTGGAAAAAGTGACTTAGTGGAAAATGGCCCCTACCAATAAAATAATATTAAAAAAAATGAGTCTAGAGGCATGAGGAGAAATTACAAAAGGAGAATGGAATCATTTTGTGGATTATCTTTGGTCATTTTACAATTTCAACATAATTTCTCTTTAGCTGCTTCGCCAAGACAACCGTGTTGTTCAACACAAACGAATTTCCGAGCAGGAATTCCACCTCTACCTTCGGTGAACTTCGAGTGTCACACTAGGGGAGTAAGAAGGAGTCCATCTCAGAGCTTTTGTAGGAGCTACATTGCAGACCATTTCTAGCTGGAGCGTGCTTCTCTTAGGGCACAAAAGGAAGTTCAAAGGGGTTGAGAGAAGCTAGAAAACAATGGAGTTTTGGTTGGAGAATTTGCAGAGATTTATACATAGGGAGGGCAAGTTTTTCCTTAGTGATTTGTAGGGCCGAGAGTGCTGCATTTTGGAGGGCCGAATTTATCTATTCTAGCGGTATATGGAAAGCTACTATGCAGACATTTTGACAGGGAGATTTGGGGAGTTCAGGGTAAGGAGAAATAAAGAGGCTTGGAGGAGTGATTTGCAAGGGTTGGAGGAGATTTTTCTAGTAATTGATTTGCCTTCTACAATATAATTTTGTTTACAGGGTGTTTTTCCAACTAGTTAGAACCATACACATTTCTTGGGGTCACCGGGGCACGTTGGATTCAGCCCAAACCCTTTCTGGGTTTTTGTGGGTTTCTTGAGAGGAGTCTCCGACTAATTTTACAGAATTTTCTGAGCGATATTTGTTGATTTCTGGTAGCATAGGCTGTGCTCTAAGCTTCAAAATTTGCAAGGATGCTTGGACACATGCATCATCCAAGACCCAGAAATCATTTTGGGAAATTCCACCGGAGACAGTTTTATTAAAATAATTAATTATTTGAATGGATGCCTAAGTCTAAACTTAGGAAATTAAAATAATTAAAGGGTATTAATGAAACTGGGTGTGAATCTTCTAGAAAAATACGTAGATCGAGTCAAGATGATCTGAGCCATTGATTAGGAATTAATCTGGGCTATTGAATGTTCAAAAAGAAGATTATAAGAAGAGGCTCGATGGGCACTTGGAAGATACATCGAATTGGAGACCAAGAGAACAATTTCTCAAGAGAGTAGCGGAGAAGTGATCGAGAGATTTCTTGTTGTGAGGGGCAGAGATATTTTGTCGGTGGAGGTATTCATGATCCGGCGAATACATTGCATAGGAGGCAGAGAGAGGTACAGAAGAGGCAATGTTGAGCTATGTTGGGCAACATAGAGCCACGCAGAGGCAACACAATGCTTCAGAGGGAGATCGACGTTTTGATGAGGAGAAATTGAGATCCAGTACCAAAAGTTGGGGTGTGAGATTAGGAGGTTAGAGGATCGAGGTTCCAGCCAGCAAAATATCAGCCGGGAGGTGTGACGTAGTCCTTGCAACAGTGACTGCGCAAAGACAACGCAGAGGTCTCATCTTCAGTCAGATTAGCATCGGATCTTCCTGTACTAGTGTGAGGTTATCTCACTAACTTTCTCGCTTGTATATTCTCTGTATCGAATTGCCTGTAAGGCATCCAAGATTGTATTTAGAAACTACTGCATAATAATACAAACCCTCAGTTGCTACATTGGTTTTCCGGCATTGGGTTTTTCTGGGGACATTTTCTAAAAATAACAGTGTCGAATGTGTGTTTCTTTCCTGCGATGTACTGTGTTAGTTTATTTATTTACCGTAGCAAACAATAAATGATTTTGTTCAGTTATTTAACAAAATAGAGGGAGCTCGAAGAGTTGTGTAGGCAGCAGATCGAATCCGCGGAAGGCTTGTGCAGTCCAGTGCCAAGAGGGCAAGATTCTCAAGAAAAAACCTCTCTTTGAGTGAGTCAACATAGATGAATATTTTCTAGCTCAATATTTGTCAGTGGCAGAGGGAGCAACACATTAACTTAAGCGCAAAGCAGTCTTCAGCTGGGACGTAGATTTTCTGCAACAAATGCTAGTGCAGAAAAGTGTTAAAAGGGAAGAAGAGCACACTGAGGGAATTTTGACCTCAGATAATTTCTTGCCCAAAAATTCTAATTTCCCACGTAGAAGCAACAGTAATCGAGAGTGCGTAGAGCCAGTTAGAAGCTGCGTAGAGGGTTAGAGTCAGATTTTGACATTTGTTGGGCGTGATGGCAACAACCGGGCTGAGAGATCAGGATTGTTTGGAGGGTGCCTCCAACTATGTGATCTGGAAGGCAAGGATCTCCTTCCTTCTGGATGAGCACGATCTCAAGGCCTTTATCGAAAATGTGGTAGTTGTCCCCGCAGATCCAGATCCATTAAAGGCCTACAAGAAGGATATGGAAAAAGCCAAGAAGCTGATCCTCGACGAAGTGAGGGATCACATTGTTTCTCACATATTTGGCAAAGGGACAGCCAAAGAGATATGGGATTCCTTGGCTACGCTGTATGAGGGATCTTCCGAGTAGTGGAAGATGTTCTTGCATGAGAAGATGAGATCCACAAGGATGGAGAAGGGGGAGTGCATAGATCCGTTCCTTTCGAAGCTTTAGGAAGAGTGAGATCAGCTCGTAGCCGTAGGGTCAACGCCTCAGGCTATGAAGATGGTGAGATTGGCCCTGAATTTCGTCTCATAATGGAAAGTCTTCGTCCAGAGTATCCTGGGCAGAGAAAGATTATCGGATTGGGAAGGGATGTGGGTTGATCTTCAACAAGAAGAGATGAGGCGAGACTTAGTAAAGTGCAAACTTGATGGCAGCAGCAGCAGTGGGACGAAGCCCAAGGATGAGGAAGAGAATGCAGCCCTTGCATCAAAGGGGTAGCAGGAGCAACGAAGGCAGAAGAAGGACGTCTCGAAGATCAAATGTTTCAGGTGTGGTGATCTTGGTCACTACACTACGCAGTGTCCTCTCAGAAAGAAGGACAAGGAAGAGAAACATGATCAGCAGGCTACAGTCACTGGGATTGAGGAGGAGAAGTTTGCCATGATTGCCCACATACATCCAAGGGAGAGGTGGGGTGATCTAGTACTGTAGTTCCAGAAAACTGCAAATGAGCAGGATCCTTGAGGAGTCCACCTTTCGGATCAAACCTTGCTATGGGAGCCCATATCAGAAGTAGCAGGATGGACCAGTGTTAGTTGGTGCAGAGGAGTGTCGAAGTGACAGTTACAGTGGCTAGGAGCGCCAAAAGGCGGCGGCGAGCGACAAGAGTTGAATGCGATGTAGTTTGCATAGTGCGAGTCGGCGGTAGAGCAAGGAAACGAGGAGGGTCAGCACAGAGACTAGCAGCAGTCAGAACTCCAGTAACAGATGCATCATACTGAATACTGCTATTTCAGTATTTTGGATGTTTTTTTGTTGCAACAGAAGTAGAGTTGCAGTGTAGATGCTGTTGGAAGCAGCATGCAGGGTCAGCAACAACATAGATGCAACATTTGCGCGGTAGTTGGTGGGAAGTGATGTCAGACATCAGCAACGCAGAGGGAGACAATACAGATTTAGGGTGATGCTTCAACAGGTTGCATTACTAGAGCACATTCCTCGCTAAGAGGGAGTGTTGATTTTTGGTAGCCTTGAATGTGGTCTAAGCCTCAAAATTTGCAGGGAGTCTTGGACATATTGTAATGTTCCTTTTTCTGGTATTTCTTATGACATGGTTAGGATGGATTTTCAGAGTTGGGGGCAGACAAGTCACAGGTGCAGGTCGGTGTCATCGGTGGGACCTAGGAGCTTTTGGAGTTGTTTTGAGGAGTTCTTATGAGGTCTGATGGCATTCGATTGGTATATTCCACCATCCACACATTTTGCCTTTCGTTCCATTGCATTTCGACAACTTTTAGAAAATTGAGTTATTAATGGGCCTAACTCAATTAAGTACGCCTAAGGTGGAATTTCGGGAGGAATTCTTGTCAAAACACCTTAGTGTAATACCTCGTTGGAACCGGAACGAGAAGATATACAAGATGGGATGGCTAGGAGTGATTTTCAGTGACTTGAGGAGGCATGGTGGCCAATTGACCATTTTCCACATTAAAAAGAATTTTTTAATTAAGGGAATTGTGCTCAATGATAAAAATAATAATAAAATAGGAGCTTCTAGAGGAGTCCATTAGATCTATAAAAAGAGGAGGAAGGGCCATTAGAGAACATCTTGGATTTGGTATTGTTTCTTGTATGAGAGGTTGAAAACCTGATTCTCTTCTCCATTTGTAGCCCTAGGACGAAAAACCTCGGGTGATTCAGTGAGATTGGGCGAGTACCCATCTACCCTTGGTGGATTCATCTAGAATTCACATGAGAGCTCAACAGTGTATTTTAGTTCAATTTGGAGGGCCAGCATAGTAGTGCAATAGATTATCTTGGAGGCCAAATTTCATTTCAGTTATTTTGGTTAGAAGGGCTTACGCAATCATTGGAGGTGGCTCATTTGTGGGAGTTGCATTGGTGGGATTTTGGAGCTGGGGTGTTGGGAGATTGATTGGAGGTTCATTTGAGGAGATTTTTTGGGGTTTTGAAGGGCAGTGATTGACAGTAGCAGCTACAGTAACATAAATCGAATTTGGAGGCGGGCCCAAGCTGCAAAGGGTCAAATTTTGAAGGTTGGAATTAGAGGAATCCCTTTCTGGGTTTTGGGCAAGGATCACCTTCGCAAATTCCTAGAATTTTTTGAGAAATTTCCAGTGGGTAAATCAGAGGCCGAAGTCAGGTAGTATTGCGGTCTTCGAGCAACAACGCAGTTTTTTGGAGCAGCTTGCTATTGGAGTTGTGTGTTTTTCTTATACTCATCACCTGGTGCGTGTAGCTTGACTTGTGCATGCCCAGGTGCATTTTCTCCAACTATTTGTACCACAATATCTTCATATAATAAAATTTGGCCATTTTATGGAGTTGGTGCATTTTTTTTGGTTTTGTGTTAATTTCTGAAAATTTGTGTGTTTATATATTTGCATGTCTTTGTTATCATTGTAAATTTTCCATTTGGAATATTACACACATGCATCCTCCAAGACCCAGAAATCGTTTTGGGAAATTCCACCTAGAGATAGTTTTATTATAATAATTAATTAGTTTTAATGGATGCCTAAGTCTAAACTTAGGAAATTAAAATAATTAAAGGGTATTAATGAAATTGGGTGTGAATCTTATAGAAAAAGACGAGGATAGAGTCAAGATGATCTGAGCCATTGATTAGGAATTGATCTGGGCCATTGAATGTTCAACGAGAAGATTATAAGAAGAGGCTCGATGGGCACTTGGAAGATAAATTGAATTGGAGATCAAGAGAGCAGCATGGTAGTTGTCAGAGAAGTGATTGAGAGATTTCTTGCAGTGAGGGGAAAAGATAGTTTGTTGGCGGTGGAAGTATTCCTGATCCAACGAATACATTGCAGAGGTGCAAAAGAGGTAGCGTAGAGCAACGCAAAGGCAACGTAGTGCTTCAGAGGGAGATCGATGTTTTGTTGAGGAGCAGTTGAGATCTAGTACTGGAAGTCGGGGTGTGAGACTAGGAGGTCATAGGATCGAGTTTCCAACCACCAAAATATGAGCCAAGAGGTGTGATGTAGTCCTTGCAGCATTGACGCAATAACTGCGTAGGTGTGACGCAGAGCTGCGTAGAGATAGCACAAAGGTCACATCTTCAGTCAGGTACCAGATCTTCTGGTACCAATGTGAGGTTATCTCACTAACTTTCTCGCAAGTATATTCTCTGTATCGGATAGCCAGTAAGGCATCCAAGATTGTATCAAAAAATAATTGTATAATAATACAAACCCTCAGTTGCTGCACTAGATTTCCCGTGTTGGGTTTTTTCAGGGACATTGTCTAAAAATAATGGTGTCGAATGTGTGTGTTATTTCTTTCCTGCACTGTATTTTGTTTCCGCAACATTTTTATATTTGTGAAGACTATAGTGTGTTAGTTTCGTTATTTACCGTAGCAAATAGTAAATACTTTTGTTCAGTTATTTAACAAAATAGAAGCAACTTAACCAGTTGATGTAGAAGGATTCAAATCGTGGAATTCTCGCAATATTCGGGTCTGAAATAATCATTCTTATAACTGTTGAGATTTTGAGTGTTGGGGTAGCATCGGGTGTGCTCTAGCCCTGAAATTTTGTGGAGGGGCTAAGACACATCACCTCCAAAACCAAGAAAGCGTTTGGAGAAATTTCCTCTTATGCGTGATATGTTAAAATAATTAATTTTTTTTAATGAGGACCCTAAGTCTAGCATAGGGAATTAGAAAAATTAAAGTGAATTAATTAAACACATGTGATGAAATGTTCTAAGTGACGCGGATCAAGCAATCTTTTAATCTCAGCCGTCGATAAGAGATGTAATCACTGTTGTTGATGTGTCAACGAAAAAGTATAAGAGAAGGGCTTTGGGTTCAGTTGGAGAAACACACACGGAGGTAGAGCACTGAGATTAAGATGGAATTCTAGGGCAGTTTGCTAAGAATTTCCAGAAGAGTTTCAGTTGCAGTGAGGGGTAGTATTGGCAAAGGGGATGATCTGATCCCAGAGCCAAGAGTCAGGAAGAGGCAGAGGAGTAGCAAGCAGGAGCAGTGTAGAGGAAGTTGAGGCTACGCAACCGCTGCGCAGCGAAGAGGGTTTCAGTCGCTATGTAGGTGCTACGCAGGCCTAGGAGGGGCAGTGCTAGGGCTTCAGGAGGCCATCAGGGTTACGCAGAGGCCATCCAGGGCAGCGTAAGGACTGCGTCACCCATTCTAGGGTTACACAGTTCCCTTTTGAGCAATGTAGGGGCACATAGAGGCTAGCAAGGCTGATGCAGGCAGCTTCAAGGCAGCGATGGGGTTTCTAGAGGAAGAACAGGGTTGATTTCTATAAATCCCGTTTGAGGGTGTGAATCAGTCTAGTCTTTAGTCTCCAGAATAGTAGGTATTGCTACAGATCTATTTTTCTTTGTTGGGTCAACCAGTCAGGTGCCCAAATTTGTTGTACTCTGATTCTACTTAATAATAATAAACCCTCATATCAGTTGCACCGGTTTTCTCGCATTGCGTTTTTCCAGGGAAATTTGCCCGAAAAATCTAGGTGTCACTTTGTTGAATGAGCATAATATTTAGTAATTGATCTGTATGTGTGTAGGATGCTAGTTGTGTTTACTTCGGTATTTTCTAAATATTTTCTGAAAATAACTTGTATAATTAAATCACAAGTAGAAGAAGTAAATCAAGATACTGCAGTAGGATTTCTGTATTATTGTATTCAGAAATTTTCACATGGTATCGGAGCGATTGCAGATCAAGCTGAATCTCCAGCAAATCAGCTCAAGACATATTTTCTGCAGGGTAGCAGCTGAAGCAGCAGATTTGGAGAGGGCAGCTCTGCAACAGGAGGACGCAGTCCTAGCATAGGCTACGCAGGGGTTGACGCAGTCCCATCTTGGTGACATAGAGACAGCGCAGTGCCTTCTAGAGGGACACAGGAGCAGCTTGCGCTGCGTAGAGGCTATGTTGGGCCAGTCTTCTCACGTAGAGGCCAACTAGAGGGACGCAGTCCAGATTAATTTCCTGTTGCTGAGAAGTATTGTTGAGATCCGGAAGCAGTGCTTCAGATCTTCAACAATTGCTGGTGTGGTGGAGATTCTGCTAGTGCAGAATTGTGCCTAGCTAAGTTGACAAAGAGCGGGAGGAAGACAATCACTCAGCAGATCTTAGCCAAACAGATCTGAGATTCGATCAGGATGGTGATCATAGAGAACTGTTCAATTGTTTTTGGCTGAAGATTTCCGAGAGGGAAATCAATTAACAGAGGAGGCAGCTACTATAGAGGGTTTCTGATCGCCAAGAAGCCTAGATCCAACATTTTTGTTGAGTTTTGCAGCAGAAAGAGGGAGAAGAGTATTGTTTCGTCATATTTGAGCTAGATGGCTTCTCATGGGCTAAGAGATCAGGACAGGTTGGACGGTCTGTCCAACTTCGTCATCTGGAGAGCTAGGATACTAACAGTCCTGGATGAGTAAGACATCAAGAAGCGTGCGGAGAATGTCCTAGTTGAGCTTGCAGATCCAGATCCTCTGAATAAATTCAATGAAAATCAAGCGCGGGCTAAGCGTTTGACTATGGGTGCAGTAAAATATCACGTCGTGCCACATATTGTTGGGAAGAAGATGGTAAATGAGATGTGGACCGCTTTGTAGACGATGTATCAAGGAAGCCTCGTTCAAAGGAAAATGCTTTTGGAGAATCAGATGAGGTTGTTCCAGATGCAGAAGGGTGAGGAGATAGATCCCTTCCTTTTCCGACATCAGACTATCTGAGATCACCTGATTGCCATGGGTGCGACTCCGGATGAAGAAATCTTAGTAAGGATTGCCCTGAATGCAGCCACTGAGGAGTGGGAAATGTTTGTCTAGAGCATATTGGGCAGGGCAACGTTACCATCCTAGGTAGACATGTGGGCAATCCTCCGTCAGGAGGAAATCAGGAGAATCACCAAGAGGTAAAAAAGCAACAGCGGAACTGTCAGGGTGAAGAAAGAAGAGGAAGATGATGCAGCCCTTGCATTGAAGGAATGAAGGCAGCAAGGGAAGAAGAATAGGGACCTATACAAGGTCCGGTGCTTTAACTGTGGCAAACTTGGACACTTCGCCAAAACTTGTCCTAAGAAGAAGGAAAAATGAACTTCTGATTCCAAGGCAGCAACAACAAAGAATGATGGGAGTGATGATGACGTAGCTATGAGTGCTCATGAGCCACGTAAGTGGGGCGATATGGATCTGCAGATCAGCTACAAATCAAGAAGGCAGGATCCTTGAGTAAGCCCAACTCTTGGATCACATACGAGCTATGGGAGCCTTAAGACAGTAGCGAGACAAGTAGATAGTTGTGGAAGTTCACAATGAAGCAGAGGGCAGTTTTGAGATGCTGTAAAAGGAGGAACGCATTACATAAGAAACAACAACGTAGAGGCAGCAACGCAGAGGCTGATGGGAGTTCAACAACGTAGAGAAGTAGTGCTCACAAAGTGCAGAGATGTAGCAGCGCAGTGGCTTTAGTAGGATAGCATAAAGCAGCAACCAAGGAAGTATCAGTGATGGGATGCAGGTTGACTTGTCTTTCAACGATTGGGCAGGAGTCTTTCAGTTGCTTACTTCTCAGCAACTAAGTTGCAGTGCAACATTTAGCAGTGGCAGTGTTATGGGCAGCATGATGCAGCAATTTGAGAGGGAGCTGCAATACAAATGTAGCAGTGTCAGTGGCAGTGACATGGGAAGCGGTACAGAAAGCAACAGCGCAGTGAATGGAGGGCAGTAGGCCAAGTATCAGCAGCGCAAAGACCAATGCCGAGATCTTGTGATACATGGTGTGGATGTATTACTAGAGCACACTCCGTGCTAAGAGGGAGTGTTTAGATTTTGAGTGTTGGGGTAGCATCATATGTGCTCTAGCCCTAAAATTTTGTGGAGGGGCTAAGACACACATCACCTCCAAAACCCAAAAAGCGTTTGGAGAAATTTCATGTTGTGTGTGAGATATTAAAATAATTAATTTTTTTTAATGAGGACCCTAAGTCTAACTTAGGGAATTAGAAAAATTAAAGTGAATTAATTAAACACGTGATGAAATGTTCTAAGTGACGCGGATCAAGCAGTCTTTTAATCTTAGCTGTCGATAAGAGATTAAGTCACGACTGTTGATGTGTCAAAGAAAAAGTATAAGAGAGAGGCTTGGGGGTCAGTTGGAGAAACACACATGGAGGCAGAGCACTGAGATTAAGATGGAATTCTAGGGCAGGTTTGCTAAGAATTTCCAGAAGAGTTTCAGCTGCAGTGAGGAGTAGTATTGGCTAAGGGGATGATCTGATCCCAGATCCAAGAGTCAGCAAGAGGTAGAGGAGCAACAATCAGGATTAGCGCAGAGGAAGTTGAGGCTATGCAGTAGCTGCGTAGCGCAGAGGGTTTCAGTCGCTATGCAGGCCTAGGAGGGGTCACGCTGGGGCTTCAGGAGGCCATCAAGGTTACGCAGAGGCCATCCAAGTCAATGTAAGGATTGCGTCACCTAGTCTTGGGTTACGTAGTCCCATTTTGAGCAGCGCAGGGGCACACAGAGGCTAACAGGGTTGACGTAGGCAGCTTCAGGGCAATGTTGTGGTTTCTAGAGGCAGAACAAAGCTGATTTATGTAAATCCCATTTGAGAGTGTGAATCAATCCAGTCTTCAGTTTCCAGAACAACATGTATTGCTGTAGATCTATTTTTGTCTATCGAGTTAACCAGTAAGGTGCTCAAATTTGTTGTACTCAGATTCTACTTAAAAATAATAAACCCTCATATTTTTTGCACCAGTTTTCCTGCATTGGGTATTTCTGGGGAAATTTGTCCGAAAAATCTGTGTGTCACTTTGATGAATGAGAGTAATATTCAGTAAATGATCTGTATGTGTATAGGTTGCTAGTTTTTTTTACTTCGGTATTTTTTTAAAATAACTTGTATAATTAAATCACAAGTAGGAGAAGTAAATCAAGATACTGCAGTAGGATTTCTTTGTTATTGGATTCAGAAATTTTCACAATAGCAGGGCGAATCGTTGGTTAGCTGGGGATTTTGCACCATTTGTGGGTTCGACTTTGGCTTGGAGATAGGCCAAACCTTTTTTGGGTATTTTTGGGTTTGAGAGGAGGAGCTTGCAGCTTCAATTTCATACCATTTCAGGCATTATTTTGAGCAGGAATTCTAGTTCCATTTGGCAGCGTATAACAGAATTTATGGGTAGTGTGCATTATCAGTTTGGATCCATTTCAGTAGTTTGGTTAGTGAGATTTCTCCTGGGGTTTGCATAGCTTGCAGATAAAGCCCAGGTTCCATTGTTCTTACTTATTATGTACTCAGATTCGCATTGATTAATAAAATGGCTCAGTTATTCTGCTTATTTTCTATGGTGTTCTGATTTGGGTACTTGGACTTTAATTTTAATTGTTGTTCCTAGCTCATGTTTTTGGTATTTATTGCTATTTTCCAATTAGTAATATTACAGTGGTATCTATTAGGGTCCTATAATAATAGGATTCATAATTTTGAATTGACTTTGATTAGTCTTGTAATATGTACATACTTTGCTTTCTGCAAAATTGTTTTCCCATATTAGAAAATTAAAAAATGTAAACAGGGTAAAAGTCCTAAAAGAAAAATCAAAGGATTGAAAAAGAAAAGATCAAAAAGAATATAAAAAATGAACCCCAAATAAAAAGAGATAAAAATAGATCATGAAAGTGATGCAAATTCAAATGCCACTACTTTTTACTGTATTTTGCAAAATAAGATTGTGTGCAGCTTGTTAAAAATGCCACAGTCCATGATGGTCAAACTGTTTAATCTTGACCTTTCATGCTTTAAATTTCATGCTGATAGATAGAGAATAAAGTTCTAGCCAAACAGTTTAATTTTGATAGATCAGTAGTTAGGTAGAAAATAAAAAAGGAGCTCAACAGTTTAATCTGAGCCCTTGGAAGTAATAAGGTTAGAATTAGATAGTTTGTTGTTAAAAGAAAAATGTTAAGGGTTTGCAAGCTCAAATGCACCCAAAGAAATGAAGAAAAAATGTTAGGGTAGCTGATGGGTAGGTAAAAGAAGTTTTCACAAGGCATGGATAGCAGAAAATTGGTCATTTCATTTACTAACTTTCTTTCAAAATCATTCCTCTTGTAAAAATACCTTTTCCCGTTCATTTTAACCCTTTTCCCCATTAGTCACTCATTTTTCCTTACAAAACCCCTTTTTCTAAGTTAAAATGCAAATTTTCATTTGGACAAGTAAAAAACCCTTTATTAACTTCCATTTTTATTCAAAATACCCAAAAATATCTTTATCCTAAGTATTTCTTTAAAAAGTGATATGTCGGGTCCCACATTGAAGAAATTCTTTCCCGATATCAGTTTTTATGTTAAACTTAGTGTAAGATTGTGTGCAGCTTGTTAAAAATGCCACAATCCATGAAGGTCAAACTGTTTAATCTTGACCTTTCATGCTGATAGATAGAGAATAAAGATCTAGCCAAACAGTTTAATTTTGACAGATCAATAGTTAGGTAGAAAATAAAAAAATGAGCTCAACAGTTTAATCTGATGTTGAAATTTGATTACCAGAGGATAGGTGGTTCCCTCAGGCTTTGATCTTTGGCCTAGGGAAAAGTGTCCAAAAGAATTTAATTTTTCTCCTAAAGTGACTTTATAAAGTTATAAAGTCAAATCTAATTTAAAAGTGACTTTAAGTGATAAAGTTACTAAAGTCTAATTTTAAAGTGACATTAATAAAGTCAATGTAAAATTAGAAAGGAAAAGTGACTTTGGAAATAAATGACTAAGTGGGTCTTTATTAAAGTGGGGTGAATTAAAAAATAGAAAGTGAGATTTAAATGAGCATTTAATCTCAGCCCTAGATCTAAAGCTTTTTCAGCCATTGGATTTAGGGATTCCCCAAAAATCACTTAGGGTTAGGTTAAAAGAGGAAAAGGAGTCAAAGATCAGTAATTCTTTCATGAGAAGATTGAGAGAAGGAGAGAAGGAGAGCAAAGGAGATTTCTGGGCAGAGAGGAGGAGGAGGACAGAACTTGGCACACAAACCGAGGCAACACTTCAGCAAGTCCGTACAGCAAGGACACATATTTTGAGGCAGATTTGGGCATGAGTTTCAAGGCAGACCATCCAACAGATTTGGCACGTATTCCAAGGACGCTGTACAACAAGGTTTGGCACAAATTTCGAGGAGCAAGTTGCTGATTTTTTGGCACGTTTTCCAAGGTAGTCTGTACAGTAAGTTGCTGTACTTGTGCATGAAAATCGAGGCAGAAAACTGTACAACAATTTTGCTGTTTTCTCTGCACGAAAATCGAGAAAATCCGTACATCATTTATTGCTGTTTGCACAGTTTTCGAGATAGTCCATATAGCAGCACTTAATGCTGTAAATTTTGGGCATGAAATTCGAGGAGGTCGTACAACATTTATTGCTGTTTCTGTTTTTGTTGTGTACATGTTTTTCGAGGTGGTGGTTAAGCACGGAAAACGAGATAAGTTGTATTTATTATTCGCCGAAATTTTTCTGAGTATTTCTCTCTCACTGTAAAAACATTTTCCAGAAATAAGAAGAGCTTTCGAACTGGTTTTCCCCAAGAGTTGTAGAGGGTTTTTCCAAGGTCACATTGACAAAAAATCAGTGTGTCTATTTTTCTATGTGTGGCTGATTTATTTTGCTGAGTTTTATTTCTGCAATTTCCAGCATTTGAAAATTTCCAGAATTTGTGTTTTCATAAAATATTTATTTTTTCAGCTTGTTGAATGTATGGCTATGGGAATGGGCATCTAACTATATGGAGAAATAAGGAGAAACTGAAAACCGGGGTGGGAAAGAGAAATTTCTACATGGTATCAAAGTTATTTTGCTGAAAAACGCAGTTTGGGCAACAAGAGGAAAAATTACAACGAGCTGATTTTTCACACAGACAACAGTACTTTTACTACAGCAGTTTTATTTTCAGTTTATTAGGACAACAAGCATGTCTTTGGGCTTGAGGGTGGAGGATAAGTTGGATGGGCATATTAACTATAACGTATGGAAGGAGAGAATGCAGAGCATCTTTGGGAGGCAGAAGTCTGGGATATCATGGTGCATACCGCACAAAACCCTGTTAATGTGCCTACTGATGCTGTTCAGTTGGTAGCCTTTAATAAAAAGAATAACAAGGGTAAGAGACTGATTCTAGATGGAATAAAAAACCATTGCATTCCTCATGTGAGAGGAAAGAGATATGCTCATGAGATGTGGACAACATTGACCAATCTCTACTAGAGTACCAATGAGAACAGGAAAATGGTCCTAAGGGAGAAGCTGAAGACCATTAAGATGGGTAAGACTGATAGTGCAGTTGGATATCTCACAAAGATTACTAATGTGAGAGATGAGTCGGCAGTAGTTGGAGAGGTCATTCCTTGCTGAGTTGAGTGTCATGGGGTCGAGTGAATAGTCTTCCAGGTATGGTGAACACTACATTCTGGGTTTGTGCCACGTGAGACCCTTCCCACTTGGGAGGTTCTACAGGAAGATTGCATACGGACCCGAGAAATCGAAAGCGCTGAAAGCTTGGGGCAACCAAAACCCCAGGTTGAGTAGGATGAGGATGTAACAAGCTGTGGGGAGGCAAGAAGGGCAAAGGAAAGAAGCAAGCTCCCACAAGTGGTGGTGGGGGCAAAGGCAAAGGTAAAGGTAAGCAAGTGAACAAGGAGAAGGACTATTCCAAAGTTAAATGTTGTAACTGTCAGAAGTTGGGACACTATGTAGTTGTGTGTCCGGAGAAGAAGAAGAAAGGAAAGGACAAGACCATAGCAGCATCAGTAGAGATAGAGGACTTCTCGGAGAGCTTTGACCGGGAGTTTGGGTTCATTGTTTTTTAGTCCACTAGTGTAGGATCACATGCCACATAGGTTGAGAGGGAGTGTGCACTTCCCTCCACCTGGCATATGACGAGTCCGTGAGTACTTCTCGAGCTTTCAGAAGTGGCACTAATATAAATGAAATACTCGGAGATGGCAGAAGTGTTCATGATCGGTGTGGAGGTGACATTTGTGGGCAGGCATATGAAGGCATCCAGTTGTTCTGTATGTGCCGGGGATGAAGGAACCTCATGTCCCAGTCTCGACGTGGAGGAGCCCGAGAGGAGATATGAGATATTGAGGAGAGAGACTTAGTCTTTGATATATCACAGAAGGCGAAAGCTCTGAGCGGATTGACTAGAGTGATTGGTGTACGCCATGCAAAGGTGTACAAGTTTGCATTTTAGCCCCTTTTGGCATTGAGCAGTAGTACCGACAGCAGAGCTAGCAGTTCAGAGCTGTGTGAGATTTGGCACCGCAGGATGGGGCACATGTATCATGGAGCCTTGAGGACATTGCGGGAGATCACTACAAGTGTGCCAGATTTCAGTACTGATCACTTTGATACTTGCAGAGGATGTGCGATGGGCGAGTTTTCCAAATCCACTTTTCCCAGCAGTGACAACAAATCGATTGGGATACTTGATTTGATTCATTCCGATGTGAGCAGTCGGATGTCTCATGTTTCCTTGAGTGGATATGAGTATTATGTATTATTCATTGATGATCACTCCAAGAGGACCTGGATTTATTTCTTGAAGACCAAGAGTGAGGTCTTCAAGCGGTTTCAGGAGTTCAGAGCTCTTGTGGAGACCCAGACAGGTCGGAAGATCAAGTCCCTGAGGTCGGACAATGGAGGAGAGTACACCCTTGGAGAGTTTGTTGACTATTGTGCGGAGGCAGGCATTAGGAGGGAGTTCACAGTGCCTTACAACCCCCAATAGAACGGGGTTGCGGAGAGGAAGAACAGATCCATAGTTCCTTACAAACCCGGCGCGAACGGGGTTGCGGAGAGGAAGAACAGATCCATCGGAGGGGCTGCCAAAGCCATGCTACATGATCAAGGGTTACCATTGTTTTTGTGGGCAGAGACCTGCAACACTGCTGTATATTTGCAGAACAGGAGTCCGCATCGTGCCTTGGGGCATGTGACTCTGGAGGAGGCTTTTTCTGGGAAGAAGCCTGATGTTGGTCATCTTCGTATCTTTGGGTGTATTGCATACTCCTACGTACCCAAGGAGAAGAGGACCAAACTAGAGCCCACCGCAGAGAAGGGTGTCTTTGTGGGCTACAGTGAGACCTCGAAGGCCTTTCGGATTTATATTCCCGTACAGAAGAGAGTTGTTGTCAGGCAGGATGTGAATTCGAGGAGGACAGGGCTTTCAGGAGGTCACGGGAGTTAGAGTATCTGGATTAGCCAGACCCTCAGGAGTAGCTGAGTCAATCGCAGGGATCCAGTGGGCAGGGATCAGGAGGATCCAGAGGTACATCGATTACGGTGTCAGGTCCGTTAGTGAGCAGTGGCTCGCAGAGTCAGAGGGGTGGCGCTTCGGGCAACATGCAGAGCAGTTCACTCGGGAGTCCACTGATGGACAATTCACACGGTACTTCAGCGTCTACAAGTTCAGGTTCAGGCAGGAGGACAGTAGACAGAAAATCAGGAGTTCAAGCTCCTGATGAGGAGGAGGAGTTTCATTCTCTGGTGGGAGAAGTGTGCTCAGGGAAGAGGAAGCCCAAGTGGCTTCAGGATACCTTGAGAGAGGCCACATCTGTTGCTGTGCCTAAGAGGCCGGTCAGAGAGAGCAGACCACCTGATAGGTTCTGTAGCTATATGGCAATGGTTGCCAACATCCTTGACTCTGAGCCTTCTAGCTATGAGGAGGCAGCTAGCCAGCAGGTCTGGAGAGAGGCCATGTAGGAGGAGTATTCTTCTATCATGAAGAATGATGTTTGGGAGGTGGTGCCGAGGCCTGAGGGCAAATCCGTGGTTACTTCCAGATGGCTTTACAAGGTAAAGCATGCTGCAGATGGCGGCGTTGAGAAATTCAAAGCGAGGTTTGTGGCTAGAGGGTTCTCCTAGGTAGAGGGAGTTGATTATGAGGAGACCTTCGCTCCCGTGGCTCGATATACTTCGACCCGCTCCATTATATCGATAGCAGCAGAGATGGGTTGGAAGATCCACCGGATGGATGTGAAGACCGCATTTCTCAATGGCTTCATACAGGAGGAGGTGTACATTGAGCAGCCACAGGGCTTTGAGGTGCATGGGAAGGAGTCCCATGTGTGCAGATTGAAGAAGGCCCTTTATGGCCTGAAGCAAGCTCCCAGAGCTTGGTACTCCAGGATAGATACTTACTTGCAGAAGATGGGTTTCACAAAGAGTGAGGCAGATCCGAACCTTTACTTTATTGTGATAGGTGAGGAGCCTCTCATTCTGGTGCTGTATGTGGATGACTTAGTCATTACAGGTGCAGAGAGACTCATAGAGCACTGCAAGAGAGATCTTGCGGCGGAGTTTGAGATGAAGGACATCGGCTTGATGCATTACTTTTTGGGTTTGGAGGTGTGGCGGGAGGAGGGGCATTTCTTCCTGGGACAGGGGAAGTATATTGTGGACATCCTTGGCAGATTCCACATGGAGGATTGTAGACCCATGTCGACACCGATGATCACCAACTGGAAGAAGCTTCATGCTTCGGATTCCGAGTTGGTGGATCCCACATTGTACAGACAGCCGATTGGTTCCTTGATGTATTTGGTCAACACTAGACCAGATATTTGTTTTGCAGTCAACACGATGAGTCAGTTTATGTGTGAGCCTAGGAAGGTTCACTGGGTGGCTGCAAAACACATTTTGCGGTACTTGCGGGGGACAGTGGATTATGGTCTGGACTACAGGCAGGGGGATGGAGTGAGATTGGCAGGTTACACTGATTCTGATTGGGCAGGTTGTGCTTTTGATAGGAAGAGCACTTCAGGGTGTTGTTTTGGGTTGGGTTCGGCAGTGGTGTCATGGTTCAGCCGAAAGCAGCAGTCAGTAGCATTGAGTTCAGCGGAAGCAGAGTATATGGCAGCCAGTCTAGCTAGTTGTGAGGCCATCTGGCTTCGCAAGATGTTGTTTGGATTATTTGGTCAGCGGTTGAGACCTTCAGTGATTTACTGTGATAATCAGAGTTGCATTAAACTCACGGAGAATCCAGTATTTCATGACAGGTCAAAGCATATCGGAATCAAATATCATTTCATCAGAGACTATGTTCAGAAGGGAGCTGTGAAGCTTGAGTATATTCCCACTGATGAGCAGGTTGCAGATATTCTTACCAAAGCCTTACCACGGGGCAAGCATGTCTACTTCAGAGACAAGATGGGTGTAGTGAGGAACACCTTCCTCGGTAAGAGGGAGTGTTGAAATTTGGTTACCGGAGGACAGGTGGTTCCCTAAGGCTTTGATCTTTGGCCTAGGGAAAAGTGTCTAAAAGAATTTAATTTTTCTCCTAAAGTGACTTTATAAAGTTATAAAGTCAAATCTAATTTAAAAGTGACTTTAAGTGATAAAGTTACTAAAGTCTAATTTAAAGTGACTTTAATAAAGTCAATGTAAAATTAGAAAGGAAAAGTGACTTTGGAAATAAATGACTAAGTGGGTCTTTATTAAAGTGGGGTGAATTAAAAAATAGAAAGTGAGATTTAAATGAGCATTTAATCTCAGCCCTAGATCTAAATCTATCTCAGCCATTAGATTTAGGGATTCCCCAAAAGTCACTTAGGGTTAGGGTAAAGGATGAAAAGGAGGGAAAAGGTCATTCATTCTTTCATGAGCAGATTGAGAGAAAGAGAGAAGGAGCAAAGGAGATTTATGGGCAGTGAGGAGGAGGAGGACAAAACTTGGCACACAAACCGATGCAGCACTTCAACAAGTCCGTACAGCAAGGAGGCACAGATTTCGAGGCAGATTTGGGCATGAGTTTCAAGGTAGACCATATAGCAGATTTGGCATGTATTCCAAGGAGTCCGTACAACAAGGTTTGGCACATATTTCGAGGAGCAAGTTGCTGATTTTATGGCATGTTTTTCAAGGCAGATTTGTGCACGGAAATCGTGGTAGAAAACTATATAGCAACTTTGCTGTTTTTTTTGCATGGAAATCAAGAAATCCGTACTGGATCATTTATTGTTGTTTGCACAGTTTTCGAGGCAGTCTGTAAGCAGCATTTAAAGCTATAGATTCTAGGCACGGAATTCAAGGAGGTCGTACAACATTTATTGTTGTTTCTGTTTCTACTATGTACACGTTTTTCGAGGCAGTGGTTAAGCATGGAAAACGAGATAAGTTGTATTTATTACTTGGTGAAATTTTCTGAGTATTTCTCTGTCACTGTAAAAGCATTTTCTAGAAATAAGAAGAGCTTTTGAATTGGTTTTCCCCAAGAGTTGTAGGGGGTTTTTCTAGGGTCACATTGACAAAAAATCAGCGTGTCTATTTTTTGTGTGTGGCTGATTTATTTTGCTAAGTTTTATTTCTGCAATTTCCAGCATTTGAAAATTTCCAGAATTTGTGTTTTCAGAAAAAATATTTATTTTTCAGCTTGTTGAATGTATGGCTATGGGAATGGGCATTTAAATATATGGAGAAATAAGGAGAAATTGAAAACCAGGGTGGGAAACAGAAATTTCTACATCTGAGCCCTTGGGAGTAATAAGGTTAGAATTAGGTAGTTTGTTGTTAAAGGAAAAATGGTAAGGGTTTGCAAGCTCAAATGCACCCAAAGAAATGAAGAAAAAATGTTAGGGTAGTTGATGGGTGTAATTAAGCAATATGTTTTGTCTCCGAATGATAAGGTACAACTTCCGTGTACTTTTTCTATAGGGAAAACCATTTCTAGTGCCCAAAATATTGTATTGAGATTCTGCATAATAATAAAACCCTCTAGAGTTATTGCACTGGTTTTCCCGCATTGTGTTTTTCTAGGGAGATTTGTCCAAAAAATCTGTGTCATTTTGTCATATGTGTGTGATGTTCAGTAAATGATTTGTAGTTGTGTAGGCTGCTATTTGTTTTTTCTTCGAATTTTTTCTGAATATTTAGTTAAATAACTTGTGTAATAAATCAAGTAAGAGAAGTAAATCAATAGTTAGCTGTAGGGTTTATGTATTAAGGATTCAAATTTTTTACATGGTATCAAAGCTGAACCATCAACAAAGTGGCCGAAGATAATTGCTACAGGGAGGGCAGGTGAAGCATCACTGAATCGAAAGAAGGCATCGCAGCACCAGAGGGACAACAGACCCTACAGGGGTGACCAATTCAGTCTCCTCACGCAGAGGCTGACGTAGAGCCAGTCTGCTTACGTAGAGGCTGACGCAGCACCAGGAGAGGGATGCTGAGCAAGTCTGCTCTCGCAAAGGCTGTCGCAACACCAGGAGGGTGACGCAGTCCGAGTTGGTGAGTTGTTGTGCAGTTTCCTAAGGCCGGAAGGGCAGTTTTTGATCTTCAGAAGCTGCTGGTGTGGCATAGGTGTTGTCGATGCAGAATAGTGCCTAGCAAAGGTGACAAAAAGCTGGAGGAGAACAGTCGCTCAGCAGATTTGTGCCAAACAAATCTGAGATTCGATTAGGAGGGTGATCGTAGAGGACTGATTTAGGTGATTTGGCGGAGGATTTCCAGGAGGGAAATCAGTTGTTAGAGCGAGCAACTACTATAGAGGGTTTTTATCGCCAAGAAACCCAGATCCAGTCTTTTGTTGAGTGTTGCAGCACGAAGAGGGAGAGGAGTACCCACTTTGACAGATTTGAGATAGATGGCCCCGTATGGACTGCGTGATCTGGATAGGTTGGACGGTGTATCCATCTTTGAAATTTGAAAAGCCATAATCCTGTCAGTCTTGGAGGAGTACGGCATTAGAGACCACGCGGAAAATGTCTTAGGTGTGCCGACTAATGCGGACACTCTAAAGAATTTTAATGAGAATCAGGTGCGGACAAAGCACTTGATCATGGATGACCTGAAGGATCACGTGGTCCCACACATTGCCGAGAAGAAGACGGCAAATGAGGTGTGGACAGCATTGACCACGTTGTATCAGGGGAACTCCGTCCAATGTAAGATGCTTCTAGAGAACCAAATGAGGATGTTCTATATGCATAAAGGGGAAGAGATCGATCCATTCCTCTCCAGATTGCAGACTATCCGGAATCAACTGATTTCCATGGGGGAAACTCCGGATGAAGGGATGTTAGTAAGGACTGCTCTGAATGCAGTGACCGATGAGTGGGAAATATTTGTCCAAAGCATTTTGGGCAGAACAAAAATCCCTAATTAGGATGACATGTGGGCTATCCTTCGACAAGAGGAGATCCAGCGGATGACCAAGAGGGAATTCAGTAGCGGAAGTAGCAAAGTGAAGGAGGAGGAGGAGGATGCATCACTTGCATCAAAGGAATAGGGATAGTAAGGAAAGAAGAAGAAGGACCTATCAAAGGTCTGCTCCTGTAAATGTGGCGAACTTGGACACTTAGCTAGCACTTGTCCTAAGAGGAAGGACAAGGGATCCTCTGATTCCAAGGCAAAAGCAGCTAGAGGGGACAATGGTAGTGAGGATGATGTGGCTATTAGCACTCATGTGCCTCAAGAGAAGAGGTGGGGCGACATTGATCTGTAGAGCAGCTACAAATGGAAGACAGGATCCTTGAGGTGCCTAGACTCTTGGATCACATACGAGCTACGAGAGCATTAAGATAGTAGCAGGATGACTAGAGCAGTGGGTGCAGAAGATCATAGTGAAGCAAAGGCAGTGCGAGGAAGCGGGAGGGCAAAGCAGCATAGTGCAGAGGCAACAACAGCGTAGAAGCAGCAACGGAAAGGCTGATGGGACTTTAGCAGTGCAGAGGGGCAGTTCTTACGCAGTGCAGAGCAGTAGCAACGTAGTGGCTCTAAAGAGACAACGCATCCCAACAACTGAGGGAGATTTAGTGAAGAGATGCAACCCGACTGATTTGTCTGTCAATGATTGGGTAGGGGTCCTTCAGTTGCTTACTTCTCAACAACTGAGTTGCAGTGCAGTAGTTGGCAGCACGATGCAACAATGTGAGAGGGAGCTGTAGTACAGATGTTGTAGTGTCAGTGACAGAGACATGGGTAGCAGTGCAGAGAGCAACAACGCAGTGGATGAAGGGAAGCAGACCAAGCATTAGTGTGGAGACCGGTGGCAGAGATCAGGGCAATGCTTAAGTGTGGAAGTATTTCTAGAGCATACTCCTCGCTAAGAGGGAGTGTTGAGATTTGGGGTAGCATCGAGTGTGCTCTAGCTCCGAAACTTTGTGGAGGGGTTGGAACACATGAGATCTCCAAGACCCATAAAGCATTTGGATAAATTCCTTTAGGTGTAAAATTTATTCAAATAATTAAATTTTCTAATGGGGACCCTAAGTCTAGCTTAGGGAAATAAAAAAATTAAAGTGAATTAATTCACACATGTGATGAAATGTTCTAAGTGACGTGGATCAAAATTTATTTTAATCTTAGTCGTCGACTAGAGATTAGATCACCATTGTTGGTTTGCCAACGAGAAAAGTATAAAGGAGAGGCTTGGGGTCAGTTGGAGGAAACACACACAACGGATGCACTGAAGCTAAGTCGAATCTCTATGGCGGGGTTTGCTGAAGAATTCGATGTGAGTTTGCAGTGTTGTGAGGGGCAGAGGGATGATCTGATCCAAGGCCGATAATAAAACAGCAGAGACGCAGCCTCATACCAGGGCAGCGCAGAGGCCAGCATGAGGGATGCAGCGCAGTCAAGCTGATGCAGAGGCCACGTCGAGGGTGACACAGACCCTTATGAGTGATGTAGAGGCAGCGCAAAGGCCTTCAGAGTGACGCAGGGGCAGCCAGTGCTATGCAGAGGCTAGAGGGGTTGACGCAGTCGCAGGAAGAGCTACGCTGAGAGTTCCAGTGGGCCAGAAAGAGCTCCTTATCTGTAAATCTCGATTGAGGGTGTGATTCAGTCATATTTTCTGTCTCTGAGTGATAAGGTACAACTGCCGTGTATTTTCTCTATAGGGCAAACTGTTCCTGGTGTCCAGAATGTTGTATTCAGATTCTGCATAATAATAAAACCCTCTAGAGCTCCTGCACTAGTTTTCCCGCATTGAGTTTTTCTGGGGACATTTGTTCGAAAAATCTGTCATTTTGTCATATGTGCGTGATGTTCAGTAAATGATCTGTAGTTGTGTAGGCTGCTATTTGTGCTTACTTCGAAGTTTTTCTGAATATTCAGTAAAATAACTTGTGTAATAAATTAAGTAGGAGAAGTAAATCAATAGTTAGCAGTAGGGTTTTAATATTAAGGATTCATAAATTTTCACAGAGATGAGGCACGAATGGATTCAAACAAATCTCAGAGCTATGTTGTAGGAGGTCTGGCTATGGGATCCGAGGATTTAGTAGGTTGATATATAACTTTGTCTCATGAGTGAAGTCATGGCAGAGAGTGGTCTAGTTCACTCTTGGGTTGACACATGGGGGTTCGTGAAGGACTTCATCGTATGGCAAGGTAGGCTTTTCTTGTTCCTGCACAGGTTTGGGGTTAGCTTTGGATGGGTAGGATTTGGCATCATGGAGATTCTTGGGCAGGATGTATTTGGCATTTGTTAGTATTTCACCACTGGGTTTCAGGAGAGGACGATACAGTATGCGCATGATGGGCAGTTAGTTGTAATCAGAGTGGCGCAGCGTCGGCATGGTGGCATCTTTTTGAGATTAGCATGGGACCCTGGTATCGAGGGATTCATTTATGACAGGATGGTGCAAGGATTCAGAGTGACTTAGTGGCACATTTGGGACCCCGATATTGTTTGCAGTGACAGTTTGGTTAGTAGAGAGAGAGAGAGTAGTTATTCGAGCATTTTTGGATGACAAGCAATTTTTGGCGAGGGGGACTCTGATATCCCCATTTTGTGAGCATGGGAGTCACTATGGAATTTTGCCCAATTTTAGCAATATTAATTAAAAAGGGGAAAATATTATTGGAGAAAGGTGGCTTGTATTACTTTATCGGAGAATAGTGGAAAAATATTATTTTATTAAATGGTGGCAAAAGTGACTTAGTGGAAAATGGCCCCCACAAATAAAATAATATTAAAAAAAAGGAGTCTAGAGGCATGAGGAGAAATTATAAAAGGAGGATGGACTCATTTTGTGGATTATCTTTGGTCATTTTACAATTTCAACATTAGTTCTCTTGAGCTGCTTAGCCAAGACAACCGTGTTGTTCAACACAAGGAATTTTCGAGTGGGAATTTCACCTCTACCCTCGGTGAACTTCTAGTATCACCTTAGGGGAGTAAGAACAAGTCCATCTCAGGGCTTCTCTAGGAGCTACATTGCAGACCATTTCCAGCTGGAGTGTGCTTCTCTTAGGGTGTAGAAGGAAATTCGAAGGGGCTGAGAAAAGCTAGCAAGCAATGGAGTTTTGACCGAAGAATTTGCAAAGATTTATCCATAGGGAGGGAAAGTTTTTCCTTAGTGATTTGCAGGACTGAGAGTGCTGCATTTTGGAGGGTCGAATTTATTTATTCCAGTGGTTCCTAGACAACTACTACGCAGACATTTTGACAAAGGGTTTTGGGGAGTTCAGGGCAAGGAGAAATAAAGAGGCTTGGAGGAGTGATTTACAGGGGTTGGACGGGATTTTTCCAGTAATTGATTGGTCTTCTACAAAATAATTCTTTCTACAAGGCATTTTTCGAACTAATTAGAACCATACACATTTCTTGGGGTCATCGAGGCATGTTGGATTCAACCCAAACACTTTCTGGGTTTTTGTGGGTTTCCTAAGAGGAGTCTCCGACTAATTTTACAGAATTTTCTGAGCAATATTCGGGTCTGAAATCCTCATTCTTACAGTAGAGCAAATTGCTGGTTAGTTGGAGATTTTGCACCATTTTGTGGGTTCAAATTTGTCTTTGCGATAGGACAAACCTTTTCTGGGTATTTTTGGGTTTGAGGAGAGGAGCTTGCAGCTGCAATTTCAGAGCATTTCGGGCATCATTTTGGGCATAACTTCCAGTTCCATTTGGCAGTCTATTGCAGATTTTCTAAGCAGTGTGCATTATCATTTTGGAGCCATTTCAGTGGTTCGGTCAGCGAGATTTCACCTGGAGTTTGCGTAGCTTGCATAGCAAGCTCAGGTTTCATTGTTCTTACTCATTATGTACTCAAATTCTTATTGATTAATAAAATGGCTTAGTTATTCTGCTTATTTTCTATGGTGTTCTGATTTGGGTGCTTGGACTTCAATTTTAATTGTTGTTCCTAGTCCATGTTTTTGCTATTTACAGCTATTTTCCAATTAGGAATATTACAGTCCACATTTTTCCATTAGGTCCACAAGGAGTTAGCCTCCCCTTCCCCTTGTCCACACCTTGGGTCAAGCCTGGAATGATGCACCGGAGGTTGATGAAACTAAAAGGAAATATAAAAGCATAATATGGCCACATACAACAGGAAATGTACCACAAAATGCAAAAGATGGTTGGGACAATAAAATTTAGCACGTGAACAAAAGCCAAACATGAGCTCTACCCCCTATCATTATGACTATCACCCTAGTTCCTAGGGCCCCTATGAGTGTCCTTGCATCCTTCAGGAACTCGTTGTCCCAACCCCTGGTGGGCGATGAACTGCCCCACCTTAAGGGGGTAATCACTGCTACATCCTACGCATCATGCTCTCATCCCTTTAAGCCCCGAGCAACAAAATGAAGAAAAATCAATAAAAGTTAAAAGGAATATGAAGAATGGTAAAAAAACAAAGGTTGGGGTAAATCATGTACCACTATTTATCCCTCCTACATTCATACACCCAAGTTGTGGGCTTCCTTCATCATAGCTACCCTTGTATGTAGAAATTCCTTGTACATTCAAACTGCTTATGTAATTTTATAAAACAAAAAACTTAAATCTACTCTACTCATCAGCGGAAAACAATTAATCGATCAAGAAATCACAACATAAACATGAGACAAGATTCAACACATATACTTTGAATTTTATCTAGGGGAAAGCAACTGCTCAAAATGCCTTCCTATATGTATTTCATTAATCAGAAAATAGAGAAGAAATATAATGCTTACTCAAGCTTGAGCAACCTCTGCACGTAGCACTAGTATAGTCCATCTCTCTGCGTCACAGATTGACTATGGCCAACACTTAGCCAATTTCCTGCCTGCCGAAGCTCCTATTTCCTTGTGCAGGTCAATGAGGAATTAGGCCCCTCTTTCATAGGAATTTTCCTCCAAGGAATTACGCAATTCATTAAAGCTCTTCCTATGACTGCATGCACCACCTGTACAACTTGGAATAGTTTACAACTAATAGTACACTGCCCTTGAACTCCAATCTCAACTAGGTAACTCATATTCTCTGAATGCATGACCTAATTTAGGCTGATTGATCACTGAAGTCACACCTCACTACTTGACCTTCCACTAGTTCCTCCATCAGTTGGAACTAGTTTAACTGACCATAACTGAATTTAACTAGATTTGATTGTTACAACTTAAATTAACTCAAACTAGGCTCCTAAAATTTAGGAATCACTGCACACAACTGATCTTCATGCCCCTAACTCGAATTAACTAAGATAATTGAGTGATAACAACCATATCACCTTATTCAACTCATCCAAGTTGTCTGTGTTGAGATTTTCGGGTAGCATCGGATGTGATCTAGCTCCGAATTTTTCTTTAGGAGCTGGAGTACACGAGATCTCCAAGACCCAGAAAACGTTTGGAGAAATTCCATCTGGTTTAAGAGATATTCAAATAATTAATCTTTTTAATTAAGGACCCTAAGTCTAACTTAGGAAAATTAAAATATTAAAGTGAATTAAATTAAAAATGTGATGAGAATGTTCTAAGTGACGTGGATCAAGCAGCTTCTAATCTTAGCCGTCGATTATAGATTAGATCACGGTTGTTGGTTTTCCAACGAGAAAAGTATAAGAGAAGGGCTTGGGGTCAGTTGGAGAACACACACATTGGCGGAGCACTGAAGCTAAGCTGAAATTATATGGCGTGGTTTGCTAAGAATTTCAAGAAGAGTTTGCAGTGCAATGAGGGGCAGCATTGGCAAGGGGATGATTTGATCCCAGGCCAAGAATACAACGGAAGAAGAGAGGCAGCATATCCAGCAACGCAAATCCAGCCAAGTGCTACGCAATCTTGCCAGAGCCTAGTCAGGGACAATGCAGATGCAGTAGGAGCCATGCAGGGCTGACGTAGGTCTAGTTAAGGCAACGCAGGGGCAGCGTAAGCCCTTCATGGGTGATGCATGCCCTTCCATAGCAGCGCAGAGGGTTGAGGAGTAGCGTTGGGGTTTTGGTTGGGCTAGAAAGGGCTCGAGTTTTGTAAATCTTGTTTGAGGGTGTGAATCAACCATATTTTCTATCTCCGAGTGAAAGAGGTATTGTTGTCGTGATTTTCTCTGTAGGGCCAACCATTTCTGGTGCCCAAAAATTGTTGTATTCAGATTCTGCATAATAATAAAAACCTCCAGAGCTATTTGCATCGATTTTCCCGCATTGGGTTTTTCCAGGGACATTTGTTGGAAAAATATGTCACTTTTTCATATGAGCGTGCTATTGAGTAAATGATCAGCATGTGTAGGATGCTATTTGTGTTTACTTTGTTGTTTTTCTGAATATTTGGATTACTAACTTGTATAAATAGTCAAGTAGGAGAAGTAAATCAATGGTTAGCAATAGGGTTTCTTAGATTAAGAAATTTTCACATGGTATCAAAGCATTGCATATCAAGCTGAATCTCCTGCAAATCGTCTGAAGAACTTTTGCTGCAAAGAGTGGCAGCTGAAGCAGCAGAGATCCAAAAAGGGCAGCACAGCACCATGAGGACGCAGTCCCAACAGAGGCCACGCAGGGGCTGACGCAGTCCCAGGTTGGAGACGCAGAGGCGACGCAGAGGATCGTTGAGGTGCGCAACTCTTGGATCACATACGTGATACGAGAGCCTTAAGACAGTAGCGGGGATGACTGGAGCGGTGGGTGTAGAGGATCACAGTGAAGCAGAGGGTAGAGCTGGGACGTTGTAGAGGGATCAACGTAGTGCAAAGCTGCAGTAGTGCAGTGGCTTCAGGGGGACAATGCAGCGCAGTAGCCAAGTGAGCTTCAATGATGAGATGCAGCCCGAGTGACTTGTCTGCCAATGATTGAGCAGGAGTCTTTCAGTTGCTTACTTCTCAGCAACTGAGTTGCAGAGCAGCAGTTGACAAAACGTTGCAACAATTTGAGAGGGAGTTGTAGTACGGATTTAGTAGTGACTCTGGCGGAGTCATGGGTAGTAGTACAGAGAGCAGCAACAACGCAGTGATGCAATGCAACAGGCCAAGCATCAGCTCAGAGACCGATGCCAAAGATCAGGGCAGTACTTCGGTGTGGAAGTATTTCTAGAGCACACTCCTCGCTAAGAGGGAGTGTTGAGGTTTTGGGGTAGCATCGGATGTGCTCTAGCTCTGAAATTTTTGTGGAGGAGATGGAGTACATAATATCTCCAAGAGCCAAAAAGCATTTGGAGAAATTCCATCCGGTTTAAGAGATATGCAAATAATTAATATTTTTAATTAAGGACCCTAAGTCTAACTTAGGAAAACTAACAGATTAAAGTGAATTAAATTAAACATGTGATGAGAATGTTCTAAGTGACGTGGATCAAGAAGCTTTTAATATTAGCTGTCGATTAGAGATTATATCATGGCCGTTGGTTTGCCAACGAGAAAAGTATAAGAGAAGGGTTGGGGTCAGTTAGAGAACACACACATTGGCAGAGCACTGAAGCTAAGCTTAAATTCTAGGGTGTGGTTTGCTAAGAATTCCAGGAAGAGTTTGCAGTGCAGCGAGGGGTAGTATTGGCAAGGGGATGATCTGATCCCAGGCCAAGAATACAACGGAAGCAGAGAGGCAGCATATCCAGTAGCGCAGAGCCAGCCAAGTGCTACGCGGTCCAGCCAGAGCCCAGTCAGGGACAGTGCAAAGGCAGCAGGAGCCACGCAGGGTTGACGCAAGCTAGTCAGGGCAGTGCAGGGGCAGTGTAAGCCCTTCAGGGGTGACACAGGCCCTTCCAGAGCAGCTCAGCGACTGACACTGGCCAATAAGGCTGATGCAGAGGGCTGAGGAGCAACGCTAGGGGTTTCCGATGGGCCAGGAAGGGCTCGAGTTCTGCGAATCTCGTTTGAGGGTGTGAATCAGCCATATTTTTGAGGTTGGATTGGAGAGGGTGGTTGAGTTGGTGTTCGCTTCATGGGGTGACAACTATAGCTAGAGACAGTGCACAGTCTGAGCCATGGGATTCGGGAAATGATTGGCCATGGTGGCGTTGGGATCTCGGAGAATTGATTGATGATAGATGCAGTGAGAGATCAGTTTGGGATCCCAGCATTGAGGGGTCTGTTCTGGGTAGCCTGACACAGGAGCATAGCCGCACTTAGGGGTTTGTATGGGATCTGGGCATTGGGTCTCAGTTGCATTGGGCTAGCAGGGTGGCCCTCATATTTGGATTTCTTGAGGGAAAGAAATCTTGGGGCGGAAGGTCTGTAATATTCCTTTTTCTGGTGTTGCTAATGACAGGGTTAGGATGAATTTCTAGAGTGGGGAGCAGACAGGTCACATGTATAGGTTTGGGTCATCAGCGGGCCCAGGGGTTTTTTCAAGGAGTTTTGAGGATTTTTTATGAGGGCTGGTGGCATTCACTTGATATATTCCATCATCCGCACAGTTTGCCTTTCGTTCCAGTGCATTCCAGCAACTTTCGGAAAATTGAGTTACTTTTGGGCTTAACTCGATTAATTACACTCAAGGTGGCATTCCGGGAGGAATATGTAATAGAATACCTTCGTGTAATAGCTCATTGGAACCAGAACAAGAATACCTACATGATGGGATGGTTGGACACGAGTTTTA
Organism: Pinus albicaulis; assembly: GCA_034641835.2. Taxonomy (NCBI): domain Eukaryota; kingdom Viridiplantae; phylum Streptophyta; class Pinopsida; order Pinales; family Pinaceae; genus Pinus; species Pinus albicaulis. The sequence goes on along the minus strand of CM076571.1, from coordinate 691,530,459 downwards.
GTGACCTGAGGAGACATGGTGGCCAGTTTAATCTTTCCTGCATTAAAAAGGAATATTTTAATTGGAAAATAAGAGGGAAAAGTGCTCCATGATTAAAATAATAATAAAATAGAAGGATCTAGAGGGGTCCATGAGATATATAAAATAAGAGGAGGAGGCCATTGAGGAACATCTTGGATTTGATATATTTTCTTGTATGTGAAGTTGAGAACCCGATTCTCTACTCCATCGGTAGCCCCAAGAACGAAAACCCTCGGGTATGTTGTCAAGTGTTGGACGAAAACCCAATACTCTTGAGGAGGTTTCACTCAGAAATCTCACAGTGCTTCAGTGAAGTTTGGAGATATCAGTTTTGTCGTAGCCGATTTGTAGTAGTCTTCTCGCCGAGCCATCTACATCATTTCCAGCGCCATTCATCAGTTGGGCCAGAGATCTTTTCTAGGTTTTGCTTTGCTTTCTTGGAAAGCTTAGGTTCCACTATTCCTTTATGTTGATGTACTATTTACTGTGAATTGATAAAATGGCTTAGTGATTTTATTGGCATCCATTGTGTATTATTTGTTGGCTGTGTTGTAAATACCGAGAGGGGGGTGAATCAGTATTTCTTTTCAATTGTTAATTATCGCCAGTTAGATTCTTCACAATTAATTATAGAGAGGTGTATAATAATGATATTAAGGATTAATAAGAACTTCAATCCCTTTTTTAATAATAGTATACAATAGATGAGTGAGGGCACCAACCCTTTTAATGAAACAGGCACCAACCTATTGCCAAGCACCAACTTGGACTCTGATGAGGCTCTGACCTCTAGGGCTTTAACCCTATCTTCTCAAGGCACCAACCTTGTGTTTAGGAGCTCCTACTCCAAGGACACCATTCCTTTTGTCTCCTTTTAATAGAGAATGTGAATAGCATTTACTTGAACATTCTTGACATAATTCTTCATTGTTTAATCACTTCCAAAATTCTTCATTGTCTGATCACTTCAAAATTATTCACTGTCTAATCACTCCAAAACTTCACGATTTTGACTTCACTATATCTTCATTGTACCTTCTCCACCATTTGACTTCACTACTGCAATATTAGTTCATGAGGAAATTCTGAAATCCAACTATGTCAATGTCCAAGGAGCCTTCAAATCTGCTACAAGAGAATGTCTTCACAGATCTGAGGGAATGCCTCTAATCACAGAATTTAACCCTTCATTGATGTGTAGATAACATACAAATCTAAGTTATGAAGTTGCACTAGACGACTGTCCACACAGTGATATTGCAGAAGTAACTAGCCACAGGATAACACAAATCTGTTGTAGGTGACCGAACTCTTGTATTATACTAGAATGAGCGAAATCTGTTGTAGGTCTGAGCTCACTGTAACTTATGTGGTTAGATCGAGGTCTGAATGAGCTTGTCTGATAATTCTGAGCCTCTTACTTGTATATAACTGAGCCTCCACTGGACTGTTACTTTCCCACTGCAATCAAGTCTGAATTTCTGTCATAGTTTGTTGTACCACAGCTTCTAGTTATCTCTGGACTGAATCTAGAAGGCACTGCGTCACTTTTGAGTGATCCCCTTCAGGGACTGCGTCACCCCTCTAGATGACTGCGCTACCTCTACCGCGTCACTGCTCCCTCTCTCTCTGAAATGTACTCCTGGTCCTCCTGACTAGTTACTGCATTTGTGGAACTGATCACTAGATCGAAATCACTTAGGCAACCCTGCCCTAGTGATTCGATCTTGATCAAAAGCTGTGTCTCTCTCACAAGCTCAAAAAATTCCAAATTCTAAGTGTGTTTTCCATAGGCCCCTCACCCTCCTTATAATCTTTCGTTGACCCTTCAACGGCCAAGATTAAAACATAATCAAGGGCTAAGATTAATTGGGAGTTGATCCATGACTTCATCTAGAAGATTCGCACTTAGTTTAATTAATACCCTTTAGTTAATCAGTTTCCCTAAGTTTAGACTTAAGAAAACATTAAAAAACGATTAATTAATTTAATTAAACCATCTCTAAGTGGAACTTTCCAAAATAATTTATGGGTATTATGGAATACATGTGTCTTAGCCTATATACACAATTACAAAGCTAGAGCACATCCGGTGCTACCATAAATCAACAGTTCGTTGTCTTGGCCTCATAAAGGATTTGGTAGTTTCCTTTGAACAAATTCCAGCAAAGAATGTCTTGATGGATGTGGTGGTAGATGATATACCGCCACGTTTTGGTATGTTGTTGTTTTGGTTTTGATGCAAAAGAAGGATAAGACCAAGAAGCCCATTGCATTCTTCAGTCGTACCTTCAGGGATGCAGCCCTTCGATACAATATCATTGAGAAGCAAGCCTTGGCTCTGGTAAAGGCATTGAAGTACTTCCGTGTATACATCTTACATTCACATATTCTAGCTTATGTCCCCAATGCATCAATAAAAGATGTTCTCATGTAGACTAATCTGGAAGGTAGAAGAGGGAAGTGGATAGCAGCAGTGTTAGAATATGACCACGAGATCAAGCCCACAAAGCTGATCAAAGGTTAGGGTTTAGCCAAGCTCATGGCCGAGTCAAATTTACATGCTCTAGACATTAAACTTATTTCAGTTTTGTCCGATGAAGAAGATGATGGCACTCTTATACAGGCATCTGATATTTTTCTTTCTTCTCCTTGGTATTTCAATATCATATATGTCCTTCAGCATTTGAATCCTCTTCCAGGCATGTCTAAGAGTAAGGGCAGGTCATTGAAGTTGAAGGCTTCCAAATACTGCATTTCGGACAACGCTCTTTATTGGAAAGATCCAGGAATCTTGTTGAACTGTTTAGTTGAAAATGAAGCCAAAGAGGTAATGAATGATATCCATAGGGGATATTGTGGAGGTCACCTGTTTTGGAAAACCACGTCTAACAAAGTGTTGAGGGCTAGATTTTATAGGCCAACTCTTTTTGCAAATTTGTATAAAACAATGATGAGTTTTCATGAGTGTCAGGTATTTCAAGGTAAAAGAAAACTTCTTCCATTACCTTTGCAGCCTATTTCAGTGCAAGCACATTTTCAGCAATGGGGCCTTGACTTTATCGGAGAGATTCACCCTACATCATCTGCACAACATAAATGGATCTTAATGGCCACCGACTACTTCACCAAATGGATCAAAGTGATCCCAACAAGGAAAGCAACAGATTTAGTAATTATTCAGTTTTTGGAGACTAACATTTTGTCTTGTTTTCGCTGTCCTCATAAGATCATTACAGACAATGCGGTTGCATTCAAGTCGAAGAAAATGGTTGAGTTTTTTTGACAAGTACAACATCAAATTGGGGCACTCAAGTGCGTATTATCCGCAAGGTAATGGCTTAGCAGAGTCTTCTAATAAATCTTTGAAAAATATCATAAAGAAGATGTTGGAGGCAAAAAAGAAGACTTGGCACAAAAATCTTGTTAATGCTTTGTGTTCGGACAGGGTGAGTAGTAAGAAATCAATAGAAATGTCCCCAATTCAGTTGGTTTATGGTGTAGACACTATTTTTCCTACATCACTTGCAGTCCCGGTTATGAAGTTGTTACAAGAAGCAGGAAGTGAAAAGAGTGATGTACAGTGCTAGATCAATCATATAATCCATCTTCAGCAAAGAATAGATGAGGTCTTTCAGAACATCTCAAAACTTCATGAAAAGATAAATAAAGTATATGACCGCAAGACAAAGGCGGATGATTTCAAGATTGGAGATGTGGTCCTTCGTTGGGATGCTAGGAACGAGGAAAAAGGGAAGCACAGGAAATTTGAGAACCTTTGGAAAGGACCATACGAGATTTCAGCCTTTCACGGACAACACGCTTTCCTATTAAAAGAGATGAATGGAGAAGAGTGCGTAGGAGGACCAGTCAATGGTAGGCTCCTTCAACATTATTTTTTCTAATGTAGATTTCTGAAAATTTCCCAATTCCATTGTATATATGAGTTTACTTTTTCTACAAAGTGTGAAGCGGAGAATCATCGGAGCTTGGAGCTCGAGGTTAAGGCCATAAAGTTTCACTGGTTTTCTGTTGTTTTCAAAGTTTAGTCAAAATCAAGTCAGTCCAGTTTTGAGTCAGTTTATTATATCAAGTTTTCAGCATTTAGTTTGGTTTTTAGCTTTTGACTCCATGCCCAATGGTTAGGCTACTTGGTCTACGGTGTTCTTGACACTTCCATGGAGCTACCATCCCCAGCTGGAGCCAATGTTAGTGTCAGTTTTTGCATCCTAACACCAATGATCAAATGGACTCTTATTGTGTCTTGTTAGGGTCCCATTGTCAAATTTTTTTCATACCATTAGGTCATCATGCAAAAATTTTGTCATTGGATGTAGATATAGGTCTAATTTTACTCCTTCCAAAATTTTACTAGTTGCTTGCTCATTTCACCTCTCAGCTGAGTGTACCATCATTCATGAGTTGCCATCATCATTACATTCGTTTTCATCATGGTTTCATTCAATCCAGAGTCTCCTTTAGGTTTTAGGGTTCCAAGGTCATCAAATCATCATTCTATACATAAAGTCCAGCAAGTGAAGGAGTGACAATAAAGAAATTTCATCAGTAAATTTGATTTCAAAGAAAAATGTAATTTTATGTTTCTAATTTGTAATAAGTAATTTAGAGTTCTAAGTAGCTGCAAATGCTCAAGTTCCACCAGCAAATGTTCAAGGTTCCAAGAAGAGATTCAGTGTTCTAAAGCCACCAAAAGTTCAAAGTTCAAAGATCAAGTTCAAGGTTAAAAGTAAAAAGCAATGAAAGGTTGATTTTGAAAAAGGGAAATGTGGGTCCATGTTCATTTAATGATTTTTCTCCAAGTATAAAAGGCCCTAAAAGACCAAAATCCATTCATTCTCACTCTTCAACATTGAGCTCTCAACTTGCCTAAGTCAAAAAACCAAATTTTGCCTCAAAAAATTGAGTTTCTGGCCCATCATTGCGCTTTTCAGGTGAGCACACTGCGCTTTTTCCAAAGGCGCTGCGCTTTTTTCAGAGCTCACTACGCTTTTCTCAAGGACGCTGCACTTTTCTCAGTCAAGTAGCTACAACCTTAAAACTTGCTTGCACAGGTTTTGAGGGTCAATTAAAGGTTTCTTCATCTATTTTCAGATAATTTGCATCTTGCAGACCCCTCCTTGCAGCTCATTTTCTTAATTTTGTGACGAAAACTTCCCATTGACGTCCATGCTATGTTCTAGTGATCAAACCCTAGTTTTCAAGTTTGCAAAGCTTAATTTGCTTTCCCCTAGACCCTTTTACCTCCCTCACACTCTGATTCATCCCCCACTACCCTCACATCCCTTCATTCCCCACTCTTAAATCATATTCCCTAAAACCCTACCCCTACATTGCGCTTTTATAGGCAGCTAGACTACATCCTTGTAATTGAATTCCCTAGCCTATCCCCCTTGTCATTTTAACTCCCCATCACTTCCCTAAGGTTCCTATCTCCCTTAGACCCTTCCCTAAATTTTCCCACACCTATCCCAACTTTCTAACCCCATCATCCCACTCCCTTTTCATTCCCCTTCTCCCCTAGGGTTTTTAAACAGACTGAACATCATGGAGGGAGAGAGAAACATCATGGAAGAAGAGAAGAAGACCTACAACAAAGGGGGGAGAATCTTAAGGCTTGATGATCCAGATTTATGCAGGAATGCAATAAAATATAGAAATAGACATAAACACAAAGATGCAACGGAAATAATACTTCATTTCATTAATATCAAATAACAGAAATATGGTTACAGACATAATGGAAATAAACTAGCTAGGGTGTTGGTAGCTTACCTCTGAGAAGAGATCTGGCGGCTACAGGCCTCTGAGCTGTGTTACAATGAGGCTCGAGGGCCTATTTATTATTGAGAAACAATGGAAAACCCTAAACATCTAAAAACCTAGCCCTAGGAGATGAAACACCAAAACTATGGGCCCCTTTTGGGTAAATTGGTGTTTCAACCAAGGCTACTGGGAATCGTCGCCCCCCCCCACCCCCCCAACCCGCCCCCGATCTCGCTCCCAAAACGTGCTCCGTTTAGGAGTGCTCAGGACCACGCTTTCGAGCCTGAATAAACGCTCCCTGTTTTCTAGGGTGTGTTTCAGGGAGCGCTCGAGAGCGAATGCTCCCCGAGCGCTCATTCAATTTAAAAAATGATTCGGGATAAGTTTTTAAATGGAGGGAGCGCTCAGGGAGCATTCACTCCCGAACCCTCCCTGGCACGGAAAATAAAATTGGACAGCGAATTTTTATGGGAGGGAGGGGGGTGTGGGTAATAAAAAGCCCTTCCCTCCTCATTGTTGTTATTGTTGTTTGTTTGAGAGAAAGGAGAGAGCTTGAGAGCAAGGAGAGAGAGAGAGTAAGGAGAGAGCAAGGAGCAAGAGACTGCACTATCCAAGCAACTACGTGATCCTGGCTGAAGATGCTTTGGCTCTCTCCTGCAAAATGATGGATGGAACTCCTCACCTGAGCGGGCACTCAAAGTCCCCCGAGGCTGAGGTTGGGATCTCCACTCGAAGACACCAGGTGTGCTGAACAACACTTGCAGACTTCGCTCAACAGCAAAAGCGTGCTCAATGCCAAAAGACAGAAGTCAGAGATGCGTAATAGAATGAGAGAATGAGGAACCTTTTCCCCTTTTTATGCTTTGAGAGCCTTTCTCTCATCCGGGCCCCACCAAACTGCGTTGTCCCTCTTGGCCAACGTTGTCCTCTCTCAACTGTGTTGTCATGGGTCCACGCTACCTCTTCCCTCACGTTGCCACTTCACCCTCATGGACCCCACACTGTCAAGTAATGTTTGCTCAAGTGACTTTAGGGAATAATTATTTCCTAAGTATGGGTTATGTGTCTCATCACCCACTTTATTAACTGACTTTAACATTAGAAAAGAAAAACTGTCCAAAATTAATATTACCAATTAGCTGTTGCTAATTGGGAATACTGCATGAGTCATTGGATATTTTGGAGTACAAAATACAGTGGCAGTACTGCAGAGTTATTTTTATTGGCCAAACCTTAGACAAGATGTTAGGAAGCACATCAGATCCTGCACTACCTGTGCCATTGCCAAACCTACAATCAAGAAGCAAGGCTTGTATACTCCTCTACCTACTGTGAAAATTTCTGAATTTACTAAACAGAAATCCTACAACAGTAATCTGATTTACTTCTCCTACTTGTTTTATTAACTTAACAAGTTATTTTTCTAGATAATACATGAAAAACATCGAAGTAAATACACTGCTGCCTACACAAATATACAGATCAAGTATTGAAAAAATAAGCACATTTGACAAAGGACACGAGATTTTTCGGACAAATGTCCCTGAAAAAACCCAATGTGGGAAAATTGATGCAGCAACTCTTCAGGATTTTATTACTATGCAGATTTCTAAATACAAACTAGGGTACCAATAGTGGTTTACCCAAAAGAGAAAATCTCGACAAAAGTACCTCCATCTCTAGAGATAGATATTATGGTGGATTCAGCTCAGAATGAAGAATCCCACAAAAGCCTACGCAGTCCCTAGCAAGATTTGCGCTGAGACTACGTCACCCTTCAGTGTGGTTGTGTCACCCTTTCTAATCTGTTGACTACGAGCGTGATCTATCCCACTGAAACCCCAATGCTTGTCATTGAGTGACTGCGTCACCCTGATTGGGCCTGCATCCCTTTGCAACTGGCTTTGCACTACCCCTCCTGGGGTTGCGCTGCCTCTGTGTCAGCTCTGCGTGAGCCTAGATGGCTCTGCGTCACCCCTCCTTGGCCCACGCTACTCTATGGTACAGATATGCCTCTCTACTATTGTATTCTCGACCTTGGATAAGAAATCCCACTGCCGAACTGCTCCTCGCTACACTGCAAGCTCACTTGAAAATTCTTAGCAAACTGCACCCCAAAATTTTGACTTAGCTCAAGTGCTGCCACTCTGTGTATGTTCTCCAACTGACCACAAGCCTTCCTTTAATACTTTTCCTGTTGAACATTCAATGACCATGATCTAATCTTTAATCGACGACTAAGATTAGAAAAGACTTGATCCTTGTCACTTAGAACATTCTCACCCACATGTTTAAATTAATTCACTTTAATTATTTAATTTTCCTTTAGACTTAGGGTCTCCATTAAAATAATTAATTATTTGACTAACTTAAGCTCTGGTTGGAATTTCTCCAAACGATTTATGGGTCTTGGAGATCTCATGTGTTCTAGCCCCTCCACAAAATTTCGGAGCTAGAGCACATCCGATGCAACCCCAAAAATCAACACTCCCTCTTAGCGAGGAATGTCCTCTAACAACACTTCAACTGAAGCATCACCCAAATCCACGACATCGGTCCCCTGCGCTGCTGATGCTTGGCTTGTTGCCCTTCCTCCTCTGCGTTGCTGCCTTCTGTACTGCTGTTCATGACTCTTCCACAGTCACTGCCTCATCTGTATCGCGGCTCCCTCTCAAGTGTTGCATCATGTTGCCCATAGCACTGCCACTGCTAACTGCAGCACTGCAACTTAGTTGCCAAGAAGTAAGCAACTGAAGGACATCACCCAATATCATGACAGAGAAGTCAGTCTGGCTGCATCTTGATACTGAAACACCCTCTGCTGCTAATTTGCGTTGACCCTCTGGTGCCTCTGCACTGCTGCTGCTCTGCACTACGTAAGCACTTCCTATGTGCTACTAAAATCCCATCAACCTCTGCACTGTTGCTGCCTCTACTCTGCGTTTCTCTAGTCTTTAGCATCCTAGTACTTCCAATGTGCCTCCATAATCCTCTGCACCAATTGACTCCAGTCATCTTGCTACTATCATCAAGGGCTCCCGTAGCTCGTATGTGATCCAAGCGTTTGGGCACCTCAAGGATCCTGCCCCCCACCACCATCTGTAGCTTAATTTACATATCTATGTTGCCCCACCTCTTCTCTCGAAGCACATGAGCACTCATAGCCACATCGTCATCACTCCCATCATTACCCTTAGTTGTTGCAGACTTAGAGTTCGAATCTTTCTTGCCCTTCTTCTTCTTAGGACAAGTTGTGGCGAAATGTCCTAGTTCACCACATCTGAAGCACTTGACCTTTGAGAGGTCTTTCTCCTTCTTCCCTCGCTGTCCCTGTCCCTCAGATGCGAGAGCCACATCTTCCTCCTCTTTCTTGATCTTGATTCCGCCGTTGGTGCTGCCTGCCTTGGTCAACCTCCTGATCTCTTCTTGTCGAAGAACCGCCCACATGTCTTCCCAATTTGGAAGTGTCACTCTGCCCAAAATGCCTTCGACAAAGGTCTCTCACTCTTCAAACAACACATTCAGGGCAGTCTTGACTAATAGACCCTCATCAGTAGTGGCCCCCATAGAGGCCAACTGGTCATGAATCGCCTTCAATCTAATGAGGAAGGGGTCAATTTCCTCTCCCTTATGCATCTGAAACAGTCGAAGCTGATTCTCTAGAAGCATTCTCCTTTGGACAGAAGTCCCCTGATACATTGAGGTCAACTTCGTCCACATCTCATTTGTTGCGTTATTTTCAGTAATGTGTGGGACCACATGATCCTTGACCCTGTCCATAATCAAGCACTTGGCCCTTTCCTCATACTTCTTCAATGGATCGCCGTCAATAGGAACAACTAAAACCTTCTCAGCATAATCTTTGATACGATATTCATCTAGAACTGGCAAGATTTTGGCCTTCCAAACAACAAAGTTTGATACTCCATCCAACTTGTCCTGATCCCTCAATCCATGTGCAGCCATCTCTGCTCAAAAGCTGTCGAAGCAAATACTCTTCTCCCTTCTTCTGTTTCTACCCTCAACAAAAGACTCAGATCTGGGTTTCTTAGCACTAGAAACCCTCTAGAGAATATGCTCCCCTTGACAAGTGATTTCCCTCTCGTAAATCCTCCACCAACTGTTGTTGAATCAGCCCTCTCCAATCACTCTGCTGATCAGATCTCAGACTTCTTGGTGAGAAAGTCTGATGAGGAACTACTTCCCCTTACTTTGTCACACCCTGCTAGACATTGTGGAATAGGCAGGTGGCCGCCAATATCCACCTGGACCTTGAAGGGAGGCGCCTTGAATCTTCTCGATCTAACTTCTCCTTAGCACTACTCACTTGGGAAATTCGATCTCTAGACTCTGTCTCTCGGTGTATTCGATGTGTTTTCCAAATGCCCCATCAAGTTCTTCTTATACTCTTTTCGTTGAGACTTCAACGACCAAGATTAAATCGTTAATCAAAGGCTAAGATTAACTTGACTTGATCTCCATCTTTGCTAGATGATTCACACTTTGTTTTAATTAATATCCTTAAGTTATTTTAATCTCCTAAGTTTAGACTTAGGGTCCCATTAAAATAATTAATTATTTCCATAAAACATAATCTGAGTGGAATTTTCCAAAACCTTTTCTATGTTCTTTGGAATACATGTGCCTAAGCCTCCCTGCAAATTTTGAGACTTAGAGCACATTCGATGCTACCAGAAATCAACACTCCCTCTTAACAAGGAATGTGCTCTAGCGATACATCCAGCTGAAGTATTGCTCTGATTCTACAACATCTCCATCTATACTGCTGATGTCTGACACTGTTGCCCACCAACTCTATGCTGTTGCATCTGTGTTGCTGTTGACTCTGCATACTGCTGCCAACTACCATTGCATTGCAACTCTGTTGCTCATTGCAACAAAAAAACATCCAAAATCTGAACTAAGTGTTCAGTAGGATGCATATCGTACTGAAGATTTGACTGCTGCTAGTCTCGGTGCTGCCCCTCTGAAGATGTTGCACTGTTGCTGACTCTGCATTGTGCCTCCCTACACTGTTGCCAACTCTGCTATGCACTTCTCAGACTCTGGCATTCTGTAGCCACTACGCTGTCACTTATGCATTCTTCTGCACCAACTAAAGCATGTCCATCCTCCTACTTCTAATTTGGGGTCTCGTACCAAGGTGATGATCCGAGAGGTGGACTCCTCAAGGATCCTACCCAACTGTAGTTTTGTTGACAAACAGCTGCAGAACACCCAAACGCTCCCTTGGCAATATATGGGAAATCATGGTGAATTCCTCCTCCACGATCTTCGCAGCTGCAACCTGCAGATCATGCTTCGCATATCTGTCCTTTTTCTGGAGAGGACACTGTGTAGCGTAATGTCCCATCTCGCCACATTGGAAGCACTTGATATTTGAGATGTCCTTCTTTCATCCCCGCTGCTCTTGCTTCCCCTTTGATACAAGGGCTGCATTCTCCTCCTCCTCCTTGGACTTCATCCACTATTGTTGCTTCCATCAAGTTTTCACTTGAGTGGATCTCTCCTCATCTCTTCCTGTTGAAGAGCTACCCACATTCCTTTCCAGTCCGACAACTTCTCTCTGCCTAGGATGCTCTGGACAAAGACCTCATAGTCTTCGGACACGGAAGTCAAGGAAAGTTTGACCATCTCTGTGGCTTGAGGAGCTGCTCCCACAACTGCCAGTTGATCTTTGACATTCTGAAGTTTTGCAAGGAATGGATCAATGCGTTCTCCCTTCTACATCCTGGTAGTCCGCATATTTTCCTCCAAAAATATCTTCTGCTGCTCAGAAGACCCCGATATAGCATGGCTAATGCATCCCACATTTCCTTGGCTATCACTTTACCAAAAATGTGTGAAACAATATGATCCTTCACCCCGTCGAGGATCAACTGTTTGGATTTTGCCATGTTCTTCTTGAAGGGCTCTAAATGGTGCGACGTCTACTAGTTGAGCCAATGTACTGTCGATGAAAGTCTTAAGGTCATGCTCATCTAGAAGGAAGGAGATGCTTGCCTTCTATATTACGTAGTTGGAGGCACCCTCCAACCGATCCTAGTCACGAAACCCACTAGCTTCCATCTCATCCAATCAGATGTCGATCTGCTGCCTCTAATCCTCTACACAACTAGTTGTACGCACTTCCTATTGGAGCAAGCCAAATAAATCACGAACATGTTGTTTCGCTGTGGGAAATCATATTTTCTTGGGCAAGAAACTCTTTGAGGTCAGAAATCCCCCAAAATGTCTTTTGCTACTCTCTTCTGACGCTTTCTGCACCAGCAATTGCTGCTACAATGTAATATCCCTTTTTGGGGGATATCTCTAAAACACAACAAACTCTAACCAAAGATGGACTGGGAGGACGTTTACCAGATATTTCACCTCTGAGAAGAGGGTGAGATTTGGAGGCTACCTGGCCCTTTCCAGACTCTGTCTAAGAGTATGAGGAAAAACACACCAAGTGGTATAGAACTAGAATTATCGAAGATATAAAAATAACAGAAATACAGACATACAACAGCATAGATAACATGTATAACAAATGCTCCAGAAATAGAGAGAGAATGCTAAGCCATTTTATTATACTGAGAAATATAATGGAGTACAATAGGTGATCAGAGTGATGGCACCTAGACTTGCTCAAGGCAAGTGAAGAAATACTCTCAGAATAACCAGGAAATGTCTGCTCTCTAAACTGCGTCCCAGCTGCTGGAAAACTGCCGTGTAGCTGCTGCTGCTGAAATGAACTGATGACTAGGGGCTGTTCCCCTTGCCGGAATGAGCTGAAAATCTGGAATCCACCTCTACTCATCAACCACAGCAAAACCCAGAAATCATATCAGAAATGGCTGAACCCCGAAAATCACCCCCTTGGGGAATTACGCTGCCCTCCAAGGCTTTGCACAGAGGCTGAATAGGAACAACTGAAATACGGCCTCAAACTCCACCAAAATCCTCCCAAAGGCAAAGGATGATCCTCTGCTCAATCTCCAGGCTCAAAAACCCCTGCAAGAAACCCAATCCAGAGCTCCTCCTGAATAGACTGCGTCCTCCCTCTCAATGACTACGCAGTCTTTGAATGCACAGCTCCGCAACAAAACCCAAACATCTATCCTCTCACAAAATACTAAAGAAACTACCTTGCCCGAGCAGGCACTCGAAGTCCCCCGGGGCTAAGGGCGAGATCTCTGATCGGAGACACTCAACGCACTGAACAGTGCTGCAGATAGGTTAAACAACCAGCCTGCTCAAGAAGTCGAAATGACCAGCTCAATATCATCAACAACGAATGAAAGAAATGAGGAGGCTCTCCCCTCTATATAGCATGATCCCCTCTCAACCCTAATGCTCACCTCCTCCAACGTTTCCACGTGGTCCCTCTTGGCCTGCACAGTCCCTCCATGTGTCTACGTGGGCCCCCTCTCTGCGTGGTCTCTTGGCGCCCTCGGCTCACTTAAGTTACAACGTTGTGCTACTAGGGAGTGAACTTTTATTTCTAAAGTGAGTTTTGTCTCCCCTACTCACCTTTTTATTTATGAATAAACTATATATGGCAAAAGTGAGCAAAATCGAATATTTCAATTAGCCGTAGCTAATTAGGAATATTACAGTCTCCCCCAGCAAAATGTTGCTTGTCCTCAAGCAACTGAAGTGATGGATGCTGAAAAATTTTCTCACTCTCCCAAGTGGCATCCTCATCCGGCAAATTCTTCCATCTCACCAAGAATTCCCGGACTGTACTGCTCCGTAGCTGCCTCTCCCTAGTATCAATAATAGCCTCTGGCTGCAACACCAAATGCCCCTCATCATCTGTCGGTAGTAGCTCATCTGTCACTGTCACCTGCCGCCCCAGTGCCTTTTTCAGGCATGATACATGAAAAACATTATGAATCTTGCTGCCTTGGGGCAGCTCCAACTCATATGCAACCTGTCCAATCCTGCGTATCACCCTGTATGACCCGTAAAAGTGGGGCTTGAGCTTCTCAGCTCCCTTCTGCTTTAGTGATGACTATCAATATGGCTGTAATCGTCGGTAGACCAAGTCCCCTACCTCAAACTGTCTCTCCACCCGACCTTTGTCAGCATATAGCTTCTGCTGGTTTTGTTAGTAGCCATGTTATCCTTGAGAGCTCGGAGAATGTCTTGACTCTCTTGGATCCAAATCTTGGCTTTAGGAGCCTTTCTAACACCGAACATCACATCAGCAAAAGATAAAGAATGATACCCATACAAAGCATAAAATGGCGACATACCAACGGACATGTGATGTGTAGTGTTGTAGCAGTACTCCCCCAGATGCAACCACTTCAGCCATGCTCGCTGCTGCCCACTGACATAGTTACGCAAGTAGCCCTCCAGCCACTTGTTAACTATCTCTGTTTGTCCATCCGTCTGTGGGTGATAACTGGTACTCGGTGTCAACTCAGTCCCCACCAACCGGAAAAGCTCCTGCCAAAATCCGCCCATGAAGCGGCTGTCCCTGTCACTGATGATGGTCTTAGGAAGACCATGTAGCCTGAAAACCTTTCTGAAGAACATCTCGGCCTCCTGTGCTGTTGTGCAATGCGCGGATATGGCGAAAAAAAGCGCATACTTTGTCAATCGATCAACGACGACAAAGATACAATCCTTGCCCTGCACCATGGGCAACCCTATGATGAAATCCATTGAAATACTCTCCCATTTTCCCTCCGGAATGGGAAAAGGCTGCAATAATCCTGCGAGATGGCTCATCTCCCCCTTGTTCCTCTGGCAAACATCGCACTCCCTGATGTGCTGGAGTACGTCCTCCTTGAGGCCCTTCCATGAGAACTTCTCTCTAATGGCTCGGTAGGTTTTGGTAAACCCCTGATGGCCGGCCAAAGGTGAATCATGTGATGCCTGAAGTATCTTCTTCTTGAGCTGAGATCCCTCAGTCAAGAAGATCCGGTCCCTGTAGTAGATGATTTCATCGACCACCCTATACCTGTCATCTGCCACCTGTCCATCTAGAACCTCACATGCAAATTTGTCCTTGGAGTATTCTACTAAAAGTTGAGCCCTCCAATCTGTATCCAAGCTCATAAGAGACAACGTGGCTGGTCTACGTGAAAGGGCATCTGCTACCACGTTGTTCTTACCTTTGACATACTCAATGTCAAAGTCATATGCTTGGATCTTACTGATCCACTTGTGCTACCTCTCTTGTAGCTGCTTCTGCTCCAAAAAGAACCTGAGGCTGTTGTGATCAGTCCTCACCCTGAACCTGTTACCCACTAAATACTGCCAGAATTTGGCCAATGCATGCATAATGGACAACATCTCCTTGTCGTATATAGAATACAACCTCTCGTGTGGAAGGGGCTTCCGGCTCTCAAAGGCTATAGGGTGTCCTCCCTGCATCAATACTGCGCCGATCCCCTCTCCCGACGCATCACACTCCAAAACAAATGGCTGCGTAAAATTTGGCAATGCAAGCACTGGGCAGCTACTCATCACCTCCTTGAGCCTGTCAAAGGCTTGCTGCGCTGTATCTGACCAACTGAATGCCCCCTTCTTCGTCAAATCTGTAAGGGGTGCAGCAAGCTGTGAAAAAATCCTGACAAACTTCCTGTAATAAGTACAAATG
Organism: Pinus albicaulis; assembly: GCA_034641835.2. Lineage (NCBI taxonomy): Eukaryota > Viridiplantae > Streptophyta > Pinopsida > Pinales > Pinaceae > Pinus > Pinus albicaulis. Next base: position 691,515,035 of record CM076571.1, on the reverse strand, counting down.
CCAATGAATCCCCGAAGTTCTGTCACATTCCTCGGCTCCGGCCAATCTCTGATGGCCCTGATCTTCTCCTCGTGGACTCTCACTCCGTCCACCCCTATGATATATCCCAAGTACAACATCTCCAACAACCCAAACTCACACTTGGAGAGCTTGGCATAGAACTGTTGCTCCTCCAAAATGCGCAACACTGCCTCAATGTGATGGAGATGCTCCTCCCAAGTCCTGTTGTAAATGAGGATATCATCAAAGAACACCAACACAAACTTCCTCAAGTGATTGTGGAAGATGTGGTTCATGCAAGACTGGAATGTCGCTGGTGCGTTGGTTAGCCTGAAGGGCATCACCAAAAACTCAAAGTGCCCATAGTGACACCTGAAGGCGGTCTTGGGAATGCCCTGTTCCCTCACGCGAATCTGATGGTACCCTGATCTCAAATCAATCTTTGAGAAGAACCGGGCTCCTCTCAACTCATCCATCAACTCATCGATCCTGGGTATAGGGTACCTGTTCTTTAGGGTCTTCTTGTTCAGGGCCCTGTAGTTAATACACATCCTCAAAGTGCCGTCCTTCTTCTTCACCAACACCATGGAAGAAGCAAAAGGACTCGTGCTCGGCCGGATGTGCCCAAGTGCCAGCAACTCCTAGATGGCCTGCTCATTGTCATCTCGATAGGCTTTGGGGTGCCTATAGGGTGTGGTAATCACTACCTGAATACCCTGCTCCAACTCAATGGTGTGCTCAAACCCCCGATTCGGTGGTCGGCCTGGTGGTATATCCCCGAACACTGTGTCATACCTGTCAAGGATGGCCTGTATATCAGGATGAACGACCTGACTGGTGGTCCCTGCCTCTTATGCGTGCAACTCAACCGCCCACTCTATGTCTCCCTTCCGGAAATCTGCCTCCATCCGGTGAGCCGAACCAGTTTGAGGTGGGTAAGTGTGCATCCCGCGGATCTTCTCATGCTTCCCGGTCTTCTTATCATCCCACTCCATCTCCAAGGCCTCCCAATCTGTGGTGACCTTCCCCAGAGTAATCAACCACTGAACACCCAATACCACATTGGTATCCGGTATGTTGACCACGAAAAAGTGGTCGGTCACGGTGTAGGTACCCATCGTCACTGCCGACTCTGGAACATACCGGGCACACTGCGTCGTCTGAGCTCCTGGAACTAGAACAGAAAATCCATCGAAACTCTCGGTCGGTGTACCTCTCCGCTCAACCATCTGTGCATCAATGAAGTTGTGGGTTGCCCCACTGTCAATCAAAACTGATACTCGCTGACCACGTACTGTCCCCTGTACACGCAGCGTCAAATACTTAGGAACTCCTCGCAATGCTACAAGGGACTCCCTTGTGGGTGCAAAAGCCGCACCTCCTGCTCCTGGAGGTGGTGGTGGCAACTGATCCTAGGTTGTCTGACTGTCTCATGCCTCCACGTCATCCTCCTCATCCTCTTCCCTGCTACTCTCGGAGAAGACCTGAATGAAGTGTGCTTTGCCAGCAGCACATCTATGTTCCGGTGCCCACGGCTCCTGACAGGTAAAGCACAACTTCTTCTTCTTCAGCTCCCTCTTGGCATCATCATCCGTCTGTGCCCGTCCTGGATTCCCCTTTGGAGGCGGAATCCTCACATCCTTCCCCTTGGGTTGGAAACCCTGTCTCTGGGGGTAAGGTGTCCGAGTCCTGGGCAATGCATCCTATAAGTCCTGGTTCCTGCTAATAGCATCCTGGAGTGTGGCTGGTCTAGTAGATCTGACTAGACCTCGAAGTGGCTCTGCTAACCCTCCACAAACATATAGATCATCCGTGCCGCGGATAGATCTGGCACCATCACTGAAACCCTCAAAAAGTCTGCAATGTATGTCTTTGGGCTCCCGGTCTGTTTGAGCCTCATCAGCTCAACAAAGTGTTGTTCCGGATCCCTCCGGTCAAACCTCTCTATCAAACTCTTGGTAAACTCGGCATATGTCGTCACTGTAGAATGTTCGAGTGTAACCATCCCATGAAACCACCAGTCCTGGGCCTCACCATCCAAATGTAATGTTGCCACCTTGATGGCCTCCGTCTTCGACATCTGGTTAAGCTGGAAATAGATGTCCAGCTTCTCCACCCAAGACTTCGCCAAACTGTTTGATGAACCATAAAATGTAGGCAAGTGGAATCTGCTAGCTGTGCGGTGGTTATCTCCGTCATGATAATGTCGGTGCCCTCTATGATGGTCGCGGGGTCTACTGTCCCACTGGACCTGAACAAAATATCTGAACGAGAGAGCATCCCTGAACTCCTGCCCATAGGCCTGATACTCTGCAAAATAATCACCCATATGTCCGGGCTCTGCGTCCTGTTGGGCTCCTACCCCTTTGTCTGCTCCCAGGAAAGTGGGCATGGTAGAGCGTGTAGGTGCAAGTGAAGCCATCGGCTGAGTAGTATCACGCTAAATAGCACCATGCTCTGAAAAATGGTGGGATGTACCTAATCCCTTTCCTACCTGGAAAACCCATGGGGTCTCATGCTGTCTATCCTCCACAGCAGTGAATCTCTGACCCATCACCTCAATTTGTCTCGCTAGATCCTGCACTGATTTGAGGAGTGCCTCCCCAAACTGTTTTGCCTCGCTATCATTTGCCATCGGCTCTCTCTGCTCTGAATCTAGCACAGGCTCCTCCTGTTCCGTGTCCACCACCCGAACACAGTCTCCCTCTTCGTAGGTGTTCTCCAGCCTACGCTCACGATCTCTGTACTTCCTACCTTTGTAGCAAATATATGGCCTCTTCCCCGGTGTCATATACAACTAGCTCCACAGGCTGAGCCAGAACTATGCTCTGATACCACTGTAATATCCCTTTTTGGGGGATATCTCTAAAACACAGCAAACTCTAACCAGAGATGGACTGGGAGGGCGTTTACTAGATATTTCAACTCTGAGAAGAGGGTGAGATCTGGAGGCTACCTGGCCCTTTCCAGACTCTGTCTAAAAGTATGAGGAAAAAAACACCAAGTGGTATAGAACTAGAATGCCCGAAGTTATAAAAATAACAGAAATGCAGACATACAACAGCATAGATTACATGTATAACAAATGCTCCAGAAATAGAGAGAGAATGCTAAGCCATTTTATTATAATGAGAAATATAATGGAGTACAATAGGTGATCAGAGTGATGGCACCTAGACTTGCTCAAGGCAAGTGAAGAAATACTCTCAGAATAACCAGGAAATGGTTGCTCTCTGAACTGCGTCCCAGCTGCTAGAAAACTGTCGTGTAGCTGCTACGGCTAAAATGAACTGATGACTAGGGGTTGTTCCCCTTGCCAGAATGAGCTGAAAATCTGGAATCCACCTCTACTCATCAACCACAACAAAACCCAGAAATCATATCAGAAATGGCTGACCCCTGAAAATCACCCCCTTGGGGAATTACGCTACCCTCCAAGGCTCTGCGCAGAGGCTGAATAGGAACAACTGAAATACGGCCTCAAAATCCACCAAAATCCTCCCAAATGCAAAGGCTGATCCTCTGCTCAATCTCCAGGCTCAAAACCCCTGCAAGAAACCCAATCTGCAGCTCCTCCTGAATAGACTGCGTCCTCCCTCTCAATGACTGCACAGTCTCTGAATGCACAGCTCCGCAACAAAACCCAAACACCAATCCTCTCACAAAATACTAAAGAAACTACCTTGCCCGAGCAGGCACTCGAAGTCCCTCGGGGCTAAGGGCGAGATCTCCGATCAGAGACGCTCAACGCACTAAATAGTGCTGCAGACAGGCTTAATAGCCAGCGTGCTCAAGAAGTCGAAACAACCAGCTCAATATCATCAAAAACGAATGAACAAAATGAGGAGGCTCTCCCCTCTATATAGCATGAGCCCCTCTCAACCCTAATGCTCACCTCCTCCAACGTTGCGACGTGGTCCCTCTTGGCCTACGCAGTCCCTCCATGTGTCTACGTGGGCCCCCTCTCTGCATGGTCTCTTGGCACCCTCGGCTCACTTAAGTTACAACGTTGTGCTACTAGGGAGTGAACTTTTATTTCTAAAGTGAGTTTTGTCTCCCCTACTCACCTTTTTATTTATGAATAAACTATAGATAGCAAAATTGAGCAAAATCGAATATCCCAATTAGCCATAGCTAATTAGGAATATTACATACAAGAAAATAGCGTCTCACAATCTTGTTGATCTGCGTTGAATCTCTTGTGCTGCTCCCTCTGCCTCCAACAAACTGCAAACTGGAAAATTCTACGTCTCTGTTGGCTGACTTAGAGAGAGATTCCCTTGCAGATCTAGCTCTCTTGTCTTGGACTGTGCAATCATTGGGGAAATCGATTTGTTACTTAAACAAATCTTTTATTTACGCTACTTCTTTAATGCTAGATCCTTTTGGTCTACTCTCTTGCTTCTCCCGCACTACTAAACAAGCTCTAATACCATGTGAAAATTCTGCTACCAGGAATCCTATTGCAGCAACTGATGAGAGTTCTTCTATTGGTCAATTACTGATAAATTATTTACTGTTTTCTACAGTAAATATTGAAACCCATACACTACAGCCTTCACAACATTAAACTGTAGAAAATAAATAAGTGTGGAAACAATATCTGAGCAAGAAAAAATAATAGAAACGCAACACCATTATTTTTGGACTAATGACCCCGGAAAAACCCAATGCAGGAAAACCGGTGCAACAGATCAGGGTTTGTATTATTATGCAGAAGATCTGAATACAATCTACGATGCCTTACTCGCCATCCAAATAGAGAATATGACTAACGAAGATCTTGTGAGGATTACCTCGCACTGACACTAGAAAATCTGAACTAGCCAAACACTGAGTCGATGAGCCCTACGCAATCTCTGCGTCACTCTGTGTGGGGACTGCATCACCTCTCCCTGTTGGCTCTTCTGGTGGCTGGATACTGATATCTGGCCCCTTCAGTCTCACACCCCGACACTCCAACACTAGACCTGACTGATCCTCAGCTGAATCACAGATCTCCTCAAGGCTACAGCGCTGGCTCTGCGTCGCTGCTATGCTACCTCTCTATGTATTTATCTTTGTCTCCTCTATGATGTATTCCCGGCTCAGGAAAGTCTCCAACCGGATCTATCACTGCCCCTTTGTGCAAGAATCTTCTCTATCTAACTTCTCCTGAGCACTGCTCACTTGAGAAAATCGATCTCTACATTCTGTCTCTCGGTGTATTCGATGTGTTTTCCAAACGCCCCATCAAGTCCTTCTTATAACCTTCTCGTTGAGACTTCAACGTTCGAGATTAATCGTTAATCAACAGGTAATATTAACTTGACTTGATCTCCATCTTTTTTAGAATATTCACACTCTGTTATAATTAATATCCTTTAATTATTTTAATTTCCTAAGTTTAGACTTAGGGTCCCATTAAAAATAATTAATTATTTCAATAAAACATAATCTGAGTGTAATTTTCCAAAATCCTTTATGTGTTCTTTGGAATACATGTGCCTAAGCCTCCCTGCAATTTTTAGATTTAGAACACATTCAATGCTATACGAGAAATCAACAAAAACTTCCACACCAGAAGCTATGGTAGCCAGAGTTTGGTCCAAGGAAAGAGGAGAGAAAGCAAGAAGTTCTTCCAGATGAAAGTCAATAGGCAAGAAGTGCAAAGCCAAATGTTGGAACTGCAACATAATAGGGTGTCTTAAGTAAGACTTTTGGAAAAGAAAAGAGTCTATTGAAAACCCAAAGAATGAAGCAAGTCAAGTTGAGTCAGGTATGATTGATGAATTTTTATTTGTTGAATCAGGTATGATAGATGAAGCTTTGCCTATTTGAAATGTTTCTCAAGATTATGAAGATTGGTTGTTAGATTCTAGCGCTTCTTATTACATGAGTCTCCACATAAATTGGTTCACTTCATATCAAGCTGTGAATGGTAGTTCTGTGTATATGGGTAATAATGTATCTTGTCAAACTGTTGGGGTGGGAAATGTCAGAATTAAAATGTATGACGATATGATTAGAACATTGACTGATGTTAGACACGTATCCGAGTTGAAAAAGAATTTGATTTCATTGGGAATATTGGACTCGGAGGGATATAAATTTACATGTCAAGGTGGAGTGCTGAAAGTTTTGAAGGGTGCTCTGGTTGTTATGAAGAAAAATAAGATTGGAAATCGTTACAGACTTAAAGGAAGTACTCAGGTCAATGAGGCAGTGATTGAATTTGAGAAGAGAAGAGAAGATACTTGCCTATGGCATTATTGACTGGATCACATGAGCGAGAACGACCTTCAGGTACGGGTGAATCGCAAATTACTTCCTAATTTGAAATCATTGAGTTTGGATTTTTTCAAACATTGTGTATATGGAAAACAATGTAGACAAAAATTTAAAGTCAGTAGTCATAATAGTAAAGGAGTTTTGGACTATATTCATTCTGATCTTTGTGGACCATCTCCAACAGTATCTTATCGAGGTGCATCTTACTTTGTAATATTTATTGATGATTACTCCAGGAAAGTCTCGGTCTATATGTTAAATAGACAAAGGCTGATATATTTAATATTTTAAAGTAATTTAAAGCTATGGTGGAAAATAAAACAGGAAAAGCAATTAAATATTTAAGAACTGGCAATGGCGGTGAGTTTACATCCTTAGAATTTGAACAATATTGCAAGGATGAAGGGATTGTTAGACATTAAACTACTGTCTATACTCCTTAACAAAATGGCATTGTTGAACGTATGAACCAAAATCTTATGGAGAGAGCCAGAAGCATGCTTAGCAATGCTAAACCGCAGAAGGAGTTGTGGGCAAAAGCAATATCCTCGCCCTAAGGGAATTGAAGAGAGTCGAACCTGTGATCAACAACAACTAGCAACAATATCAAAGAACTGTTAGGCCAAAGATTAGACTAAGAGGGGGTTGGGGGCTGAATCAGTGTGGCAGCAATTTTATCATTTCACAATTTTTTATCAATGAGCAATTATGTAGCAATGTATCATAACAATAAAAGAACCATGCATCAAGAAGCCATCATCACATCAATAATGCATCAAGAAGCCATCACATCAACACAAGAGGACAAAAGTTTTTGCGTGGAAACCCTTACAAAAGAAAATTCAAAATCTTCTTCTTCTTATTCATCAATTCATTAAATAGATTTGCAGACACTGACCTACTAGAGGCACCCACTCCCAAGATAAGAAACTACTTGCAGTAGGCTACAATTTGATTGAGGCACCAACCTTGAAAATTGCAAGCAGTTGCTCGATATAGGATACAACTTGATTGAGGCACCAACCTCCGAGATGAGAAAGCTTCGACTTGATGTAAGCTTCGACCTAATTGCAACACCAACCTCTATGGAGGAACCCACCTCCTTATTCAACTTCTTGTGGACCACTTTTCATAATATTTCAAATAAGATACACTTGCTTTTCAATCAATATAATTCTTCAAACTGATCATGATGATGTTGTTATGATGCTATCCACAACCTGTCATACCTTGCCCATACTTCGTTCCAACCCGTTCATCAATCCAGTCACATTAAACCCTTCTCGTAACCTATTCTTGCCATATACATAATATTCACTACATCTTGATCATAAGCTTCCAATGAACATACCATTGATTCTGAACATCAAAATTACATCATCAATAATTTTCATGGCTCTAGGACTGTTCACCACTAAACCTTGATCATTATGCTTCTTCCGAAATCTAATTTAGACTTAAAATGAGCATAGAAACCTCAAAAAACCATATAGAACTATTACAAAAATTAATCATTCTATATACTGACAAAATTAAGGCACATTCTACAAAATAACACTTTTATGGGCTCTACAAAATGACTAATATTCAACATAATGGTTAAATTTGGTGTGCTAATAACCCACATATATATATAAAATATCTGACTGAGTCTAACCAGACTCGAACCCATGACCTTCCTTACAAACCATACCATATAACCAATTGACCTGGTGCCTGAGTCATAGCCTGTGGGAGAGGCACTTCTACATATTTAAGGTCTCAAATGTTGATTTTTGGGTAGCATCATGTTGGTGTCCAGGTAAGAATGATTTATCCACCCTAATCCGACATTAATTTTATGAATCCGGGAGCGTATCCTTTCAAGGCAACGCGCAAGGTATATGCAGGAACAAACACATAATCCGTCTTAACCAAGGGTTTATAATTAAGATTCAAAACATTGTCGTGAGATTAAATCAAATATTGAACTTCAAAACAATCTTAACAGTAAAGAAAAATAACATCAACCATAACAAAGAAACAATTCACACACTTAGACGCAGCACCTAATCAGAAGAGCGGGCCCAGCTCTCTGATCAGGGCTGCTTTAGTCACAAAGACGCTTAGAACAACAAAACCAGTAGTACTTTATTAATCTGTAAGATGTGATTACAATATCCCTTCGGGAACCCCCATTTACAGGAACAATATCCATTTTATACACAACGCGGGAGAATAACAGATCTCCCTGGAACGTGGTAATCGTGCATTCAGAAATACACATCAGTTGGAACAGCACAAACATCAGATGTCCAGGATAGAACAAGGGGCCAAGAATAGGCCCAGGGAATCGTGACTCCAGCTGCGCGATCTTCCTGTAGCTGACCGTTACCAAATCTGTTGCAAACCGATGGAGCGAGGGTTCCTGTTCTCCAAACTACAGTCAAGCACATATCTTAGTGCCGCAAATAGGTAAGACTCCGTGACTTTACTTCATTAATTAAAATATTCCAATTGGACAAGTTAGGGGTATTTACCTCATAAGTTTAGGATAGCGAATGTAGGTAATTAAACACAAAAGGATAAAAAAGGATTATAAAAATGGTCAGAAAGGTAGCCAGATTTGGTGCCCAACATCTCCCCCCAACTAGCCTTGTGCATGCTCTCATGCAGTCCGCTGCCTCCGTAGGTCTGGGTTCTGCAAATTGTGAGCTTCATGAAGCCCGACAAGATCATACTCTAGGGCCATCTCTGTCCCCGGAACTTTATATCCATCTGAAAGGAGAACTTCCTTCCACCAATCTGCTAGAACATTGTACGCTGGGGTGTAAACTTCTACAGGCAACCAAATAACAGGATACTGAAACCGAAGCCCCATCCACCGGATCCCACATGTTTGAACACATGCCACATATCTTGGTACTCTGGTGAGTACTCGCGTAAAGTTGGGTGCCCCAAAAGGCTCTTTGTTCCGGACAGCTGTCGGTGACATCATCCACCTTCTCTGACAACAATCAAGGGCTTCTTTTTGAAAAACAGATAATTGATTGACACAAAGGTCAAGGCACCACCTTTGTGTCCTTAGCATCCTATCTCTGTTCCCCTCAAATTTAAAAAAGGTATGGTGTTTATTGAACATTGTATCTGACCTCTCATGTTCTCCTCTTACTATAAATGGCTTTGTAACTTGATTAGACTCAAAAGTGTTACAAGCCTTCTGCCAATGGATTTGATTGAAAGCATAAGAGGTGAGGACCCTCAAATGGATGTCCCCTACATACGGGACTGGGTTAAAATCTCTGTCGAGACGTAACAAATACCCATGCAGGTAAAACTCACACATCAGATGTTGAGTTGGCACATCATGATCACCATCTTCTATTTCATAACTAACCTCGTTTTTTATGCTTTCCATGCAGAATAAAAGAAAACGTTCATGCAAGAATAAATAATAACAAGAAGCAGGGGGACGACATGCCATCACCTCTTGCACCAGATTGAACATCTGTTTCTTATCATCTTTCAGTTCGGCCACTTGTTTTTCCAGCTGCTCCATCTTGAGTTGCTGCTTCGCATGCCTTAATCTCATAACATCTATGCGCTCCACATATCCGAAGACGGTTGTGGAGGCTCTCTCCTCAGTTCTTTTGATCTCATTCTTATACTGAGCCGCAGTAGACTTCCACGTCTGTAATTCGGCCATTAAGGCATACTCTCTGGCTTCGAACAGTTGTTCAATTGAGTCTGTTTCAGTTTCTTCTTCAACCGCGACAACATTGGATTTCCTGGCTCGCCGCTTGTACTTGTTTATTCGTTTCTGCATCCTGTGCACTTTCCTTCTCAAATCCCTTACCTCCATCTTGAGCCGCATTATTTCCTTAAACTGCTATTGGTATCTCTATTTGATGGGAAGTCTTCGCTGTCCACACAGCTCTGCCGCTTCTTGCTTGACCTGTGTTTCTTCTGCCTCGGCAGCTGGAGGTAAATCCCTCAGGACTGCCTCTGTCGGGCCAACGGTTGGTCCAACCTCCTCTGCCTGCTCTTCTTCTATTATTTCTTGCTTCACTCTTTTCACGCCTACGTGCTCCATTGGTTCATTCGTCGGGACCGCTCCGCTTGGTCCCTCCTCTTCACCAATTGCCATTCTCTCATCATGTACATTCTTCGTGACCAGTGGTGACCCTGGTAAGATGCTCCCCTACTGATATGCCTGTTGGGGCCTCTTTCGGTCGTGGTCTTTGTTTTAAATTTGAAGCCATAGGAATGGCAAAATATTCTGCCTCTCTTTGTTGCATGGAACGAGTTACCCTTACTCCCTTAGGGAGAAAGACGGGGAACTGGAACAAATCCTCTAAATTTAGCCCCGAGGTCGACGCTGGTTCTTGTGGGGCAGCGTCAGCCTCACACCTTAGTTCTCCCGTCATTTCCTCCATGGTTTCTCTGGTCGGAGTGGTCACGACTTCTTCTTCAATCAGATTACCCTCATCCATTGGTTCCATGTTGATAGGTGATCCCTGTGGAGTGGCCTCGGTCGCAATGTCGACCAATTCACCCTCTTTCATTTGTTGTGGGTTTACCTCTGTGCCCATCGCACTATCTATTTGCTCAACTGACTCTGCGGACGGGGCTGGTTCTTGTGGGACAACCTCGGCCGTAGTGCCAGTGGGTATCTCTGCAGCTTCCATCGATTCCACGAGTTCAACTTGCTCTTGGGGAATCGTCTCTTCTTCACATTTTTCAGTCTCCATTTCCATCTCTTTCGGCTCCTCCTGATCAATGTAATCATCATCCTCTGCATCTTCCTCCATGGCTTCAGGTTCTTCTGCCCTAGCAGCCGCAATGGCTGCTATTTCCTCCACTCTAGAATTCCGAAACAGTTCCCACAGAATCGGGATCTTCAATGGCGTTCATTACTAGCAACTGGACCAGCCCATGGTGAGATAGGATCGCCAACACCTGTCACGCCCGCCGAGCCGAATTTTCCATCAAATGAAGCCTCCTTAACAGAAAATAGGGCACATTCATTTAAAAAGCCTCTGCTTGTGGAAATCGCAGGTGAGCCAATATGCGGAGGTGATATTTGAAGATGGTAGAATATCTTCCTTCACTTGTTATATACTTTATAACAACCTCTGCAACTCCTCCCCATGGATGAGGAAATGAAGTTCTGTCATATCCCTGACCCTTCTGCGCAATACTTTCTCCAACTTGCAAAAAGGCTTCGGGGAGTTCCGGGAGGGGTGTTCTCCTTGAAAACCGGCGTTCTCCGACTTGCAGCAATCCACTGACTTCCGCGATGGTTTCTTTTGTCATTGGAATTTTGACTCCACGAACCCGAGAAACTCCTCCTTCTAAATTCAATGCGAACTCCATCACGATTTCTTCATCCCATCCGTTCAGCGTCTCAAAATAAACATCCCAACCTGCATTTTCAAATACTTGCCATACCTCATGATTACTCCAGATTCTCGTTGAATCATCAGGTTCATGTCGCACAGATCGACCACCCATTGCTGCAGAGGCAGAGTCAGCACGACGGCTACAGTTCGCTGGCAGGGGGAGTGATAGGGCTCCAAACCGTTGGCAACTGAAATAACGTCATGGCCACTTTCGGATATAATGGATGAACAGTACTGGTATGCTTGGGAGTAATGACAGATTATGGTAGTACTGTTAGATATTCTCAGGATTTAATGCAACGTGTTGGGAGGATGATCGATATGACTTTTGTGCGTACAAGTACGCATTCCAACTCATACGATATGATTACGGAGTACTTGAAATCATTAGATTTGGTTAGGTGGGAATCATGTGTCATAAATATCTTTACGAAGTACGCCGTCATTCATTATGACAGTTCCATCCTGATAGCGGGCAAACCCCGCCAAACCCACATTCACACATCAGATGCATATAAAATGCATCCATCCAACTTCTACATCTGGGAAAATTTAAATATAAACATGCAGAAACTTCTTTCTTTGTATCTGCTGGTTATAAAACCAAACAACCTAGATTTCAATTCTATATACGGAAGCTTTATTAACGGTCAAAACTTTATTTAACCCATCTCATTCAAATCTAATATTATTCGATCTTTGCATTAACTCACAATTGGATTAAAAAAAGCCCAACTTAATCCTCGCCTTCACTTCATGGACAGTTCGATTAAATATTCGAATTATAATAAAAGGTCTTTATATAATTTCCCACGACTTTAACACTTTCCATATGCATTTGCCAATATGAATATTAACAAGTCTTTACACCTATCATTTTCTCCATCCAAATATTTGACTCATTAATATTGAATGTTATATAAACCTTCACGTCATACCATGGACTAAGATCCATACGCCAATATATATAGTTCTGTTGGGTCCCACAACTCACCCTTGTGTTTAACTGTCGAATTGATCCAATGGTCAATTTCCCATCGTGCTCCACATTTGCACTGTGTGCATATCCAATGGATATCGCGTTCTCATAAGCTTCAGTGTTTAACAACTAAATAACACACGAAATGGGTTTTATCAGAATTCTGCCTTTCGCTACGTGTCACTTGCTGGCTATTATCGCGTTCAAATGAAAATTACCACTTACCAGTTGAAGGTCACGCGAATACCATTCCTTGTTTCCAAAAACCGCTTTAACGCTCCATCAATCATGGTTCCACTTCAGTGTTCCCTCCGGCGTTTCTGCAATTTTAATGCTCCAACGCTTTGACTCAAGGTCTCACTATGCCGAAACTCTACATTCGAACATACCAGCAGAGTTCGACTACTCTCCAAAACTTCTTCACGCCTTCATATGTCCAGTGTCATTCTTTGTGTCTCGCACACCAATGCCAGCCAACGCATCTATACATTACGATTCATACTTGTGTGCTCAGCCTCTGCACACCATTTTACCCATCTGCAATTCTAGTTTGAAGGCCATTCTACATTGATCGCCTTTCCTTTGAAACTTCACTTTGATTCCAGATTATTCGATCTGGCGCTTCCATAAGTTCTGTGCATCGTTACCACGCATCATTCCACAGAATATGCATCGATTCATACATCCCAGCATCTCGCATTTTTTTGAGTCAAATGAACCTTCGATCCATTTCACACCAAGGCTCTTACTCCCGTACTCTGCATCCATGGTACAACCAATTTACTGCGTTCATACCATGTCTTCCTATTAACTTCAATGCCCATCAACATTCCATTTCAGGGAAACAACCAACTGTGATTTCAAATTGAACTGTGCCGCATTCAATTTCACAATTGCCCTTCGTGGCTTCAAACAGAAATTCCCACGGCATTATATGGGTTTCACAACTATACTTATAAGACTGTGCTCCTCAGCATTATCGAATTCATTTTGATTCCACAGCCCTACAGTCACATATCAACGCGACCTCAAACCGGTCTTCCTTCACTGTATATGCACAATAGAGAATATAAAAACCCCATTTTATTTTATATAATATAGAATCCGATTTGAGATATATCAACCATACGAATTATACTTCAATTGTATCAATTCATTCTGAGATTGATACACCCGAATTCACTTTGCAATTCAATATCAAACACACAAATTCATACAGTCTTATGACCAATTGTATCTATACACCCATATAACTTTGAAATGAAATATGAACTCAGAATCGGGTTCCTGTATCAACAAATAAAACTGATATAAGAAATATTCCTCTCTGGCCTGATTTTCAAATCATTGGCCCTTTTACAATTGCCCGCAGGCTTACAAGCAAAAGCCTTGCTTCGACTCTAATCAACCTCTACTCACATTCCCCCTCCTCCTGTTTTGCCTGCTAAGCTTATTAATTTATACAAATTTAATTGAACCAATTTAGGTTCAATATCCCTTCAACTTCTCAAAAAAATCCTAAAATCACTCTTGAATCCCTAAGGATCCTCTTTCACCCATAATTGATGAAACCAATCTCTAAATTAAGATTTACAAAAATCTCTCAATCCCTTTACATCCTCAACTAATCAAATTCTCTCATGTTCTCAAACATTTGAGAATTATTTACAATATTTAATTAAAAATACTTAAAACCCACTCAAATCATTCATAAAAATCTAGCTCCTCAAAAAACTTAAAAACCCCTAAGTTTAATAAAATACAAAGTATTTTCTCTTTGCCCAATGCCCCTGCATCAGACTCCCAAGGTCAAAATTATTCATGATCTCCTGATCATGTGCCTTTAATCTCTGCCTCCTGGATCCCATACTTTGTTTTGTTGTTGTCCAACAACTGCACCATCCTTCAACTGCACTTCTCCAGGTTTCCATATCTTATGCTGCCTTGCTCCACTTTCACAATCTGCCTCTGTCTTTCTCTTGCTGAAATTCTTCTACTTTCTTGTTGTTGTCTGCTGCTTCTGAGACACCTTTATCATCAGTCTTCTGATGCTTTCAATCTCTCTGTCCAGCCTTTCTTTCGTCTGGAAATTACTTTGCCTACTGCTGCTGCTTTCAGTTTCTGTTGCTGCCGCCAATGTTGCCTCAGCGGTCATCTCCCTGATTTTTGCTGCCTCCCAAACTTCCTGTCCCTCTGCAACAATTTTATTTTGCACATCACCTGCAAATTTACTTTGAACAAATAAATTATTGTTTAATTTTCTTCCTGCAGTTATATATTCATTTATCTCTGTTTCTATACTAGTAAGCAAAATTAAACTCTGCAAACTAATATCTGCTCCTATTCTTTTCACAGCTTCAAGCATTTTCATTTCAGTGCCTGCAACTTCTTTCTCTGGTTGAAATGTCTTCAGCAAACATTTCATCCATCTCATTTGTACTTGTTTCACATCAGTATTATGCTTAAATTCAGCATCTTCTTCTTCTTTGATAATCTTCAGTAATTGTCCTTCGCCTTCTTGATTGATTCTGGCAATCAAATCAAGTTCTTCAAGCACTATACCTTCATCCTTAATCAGAATAGGATTCTGATTCTCCATCATTGTAGCAGTTCCAAAATTTTGTCCTCCAGTCTTCTCTTGGCTATTCAGACAAGCCAACTCTTTCTTGTCACCCATGGTAACAAGCCTCTGCATATGAGACATCACTGCTTCATTTCCTTTCTGCAACAGTTCTTCTTCTCTCAAGACAATTCCAAGAGATGGACTGTCTCTTGCAATACCTGTAAGCACAATCAAATTGTCAATCTTAAAATTACAAGACCCAAATGGTCTCAATTGATGACCCAGTCACCAATTCTTCCTTCTGTAATTCTAAGTCTCTTTCAAGACTCAGAAAATCTTCACTGGCTTCCTCCTTAGTTTTCTCTGGCAACACTTTAGTATGCTGCTCTGAGTTCCTTTCCAACTCCTTTGTCAGCACATCAGTATGCTGATTTGCATCCTCCATAAGACTGTCAGCTAGTCTCTTCTTCTTTCCATCCTCTGCTTCATGACTGTCATCCATGAAAACTTTCTTATCTTGCTTTTTCAGCAAATTATCCTGTGTGTAAGTTCTCTGCCTCTCTAATTCTCTTCTCTGAAGATCTAGTTTCCTATACAATTAAACAATTTCATTAGGAGTAGAACTTGGAAACTTCACACAATTTTCCATACCTTCATCGGCTTTTGACCCATCATCAGATGGTCTTTCTCTCTCTGCACCAATATTCTGATTAGACTCCTTTGTCTAATCACGGTTCCACTTCAGTGTTCCCTCCGGCGTTTCTGCAATTTTAATGCTCCAATTCTTTGACTCAAGGTCTCACTATGCCGGAGCTCTACGTTCGAACATACCAGCAGAGTTCGACTACTCTCCAAAACTTCTTCACGCCTTCATACATCCAGTTTCATTCTTTGTGTCTCGCACACCAATGCCAACCAACACATCTATACATTACGATTCATACTTGTGTGTTCAGACTCTACACACCATTTTACCCATCTACAATTCTAGTTTGAAGGCCATTCTACGTTGATCGCCTTTCCTTTGAAACTTCACTTTGATTCCAGATTATTCGATCTGGCACTTCCATAAGTTCTGTGCATCGTTACCATGCATCATTCAACAGAATATGCATCGATTCATACATCCTAGCATCTCGCATTTTTTTGAGTCAAATGAACCTTCGATCCATTTCACACCAAGGCTCTTACTCCCTTACTCTGCATCCATGGTACAACCAATTTACTGCATTCATACCATGTCTTCCTATTAACTTCAACGCCCGTCAACATTCCATTTCAGGGAAACAACCAACTGTGATTTCAAATTGAACTGTGCCGCATTCAATTTCACAATTGCCCTTCGTGGCTTCAAACAGAAATTCCCACGGCATTATATGGGTTTCACAACTATACTTATAAGACTGCGCTCTTCAGCATTATCGAATTCCATTCGATTCCACAACCCTACAGTCACATATTAACGTGGCCTCAAACCGGTCTTCCTTCACTGCATATGCACAATAGAGAATATAAAAACCCCATTTTATTTTATATAATATAGAATCTGATTTGAGATATATCAACCATATGAATTATACTTCAATTGTATCGATTCATTCTGAGATCGATACACCCAAATTCACTTTGCAATTCAATATCAAACACACAAATTCATACAGTCTTATGACCAATTGTATCTATAGTATATACACCCATATAACTTTGAAATGAAATATGAACTCAGAATCGAGTTCCTGTATCAACAAATAAAACTGATATAAGAAATCTTCCTCTCTGGCCTGATTTTCAAATCATTGGCCCTTTTACAATTGCCCGCAGGCTTACAAGAAAAAGCCCTGCTTCGACTCTAATTAACCTCTACTCACATTCCCCCTCCTCCTATTTTTCCTGCTAAGGTTATTAATTTATACAAATTCAATTGAACCAATTTAGGTTCAATATCCCTTCAACTTCTCAACAAAATCCTAAAATCACTCTTGAATCCCTAAAGATCCTCCTTCACCCATAATTGATGAAACCAATCTCTAAATTAAGATTTACAAAAATCTCTCAATCCCTTTACATCCTCAACTGATCAAATTCTCTCATGTTCTCAAACATTTGAGAATTATTTACAATATCTAATTAAAATACTTAAAACCCACTCAAATCATTCATAAAAATCCAGCTCCTCAAAAAACTTAAAAACCCCTAAGTTTAATAAAATACAAAGTATTTTCTCTTTGCCTAATGCCCTTGCAGCACCTCCCCCCAACTAAATGACAACTGTCCTCGGCACGTTTGACTGTCCTTTTGGAATATTTAATTAAATCCATAAAATCAACGAAGACGTATCTGCAGACTTACCTTAAAGTGGAGTAGCAGCAGAAATATCTGTCGTAGTATCAGCATAGCAGGTAACGACATCAGTGAATAACATGAATAGTGAGTAACGGAAACAATGAGTAATGGCAACAGTGAGTAACAACAGCTATGGAGTAACAACAGCTACGGAGTAACGGTAGTTACGGAGTAACAACAGTTGCGGAGTAACAACATCGGCGGTGTAGCATCAACTTCAGAGTAACAGCATCGACGGTGTAGCAGCAACTTCAGAGTAACAGTAGCTACGGAGTAGCAGCAGTTGCAGAGTAACAACATCGGCGGTGTAGCAGCAACTTCAGAGTAACAGCAGTTGCGGAATAACAATGTCGGCGGTGTAGCAGCAACTTCAGAGTAACAACAGCTATGGAGTAACAGCAGTTACCAAGTAACAACAACTTCAGAGTATCAACAGCTATGAAGTAACAACAGTTTACGGAGTAACAACAGTTACCGAGTAACAGCGGTTGCAGAGTAACAACATCAGTGAAACAAAATATCTCTATAGCAGCATTGATGGAGTAACACACTGAATGTTACTTCCCTCCTTGCCATATTTCCTTATTATTCCTGCAAAATACAAACAAGTAAGTAATAACCACATATTATCATCATTATATTTTTATTTATTTATTATTATTATTATTATTATTATTTATTTATTTATTTTTATTGTTTTTATTATTGAAGAGTGAGAGTGTCCTCTATTGCAATAACCATTAGATCAGCTGAATCTGAAAGGGTTTTGACAAAGGCATCTTTAGAGGCTGGACGATGGTATAATTTTAGACGGTGTCCATTCACCACAAACGTGGTCTAATTCTCATCAATTGTAATTAATCTAACTGTTCCATTGTCGAACACTGCATCCACTTGATATGGTCCCATCCAGCGCGAAGCTTGCCTTTGAAATCCTTAAATTGGGAGTCATACAGTAACGCCCAATCCCCCTCATGAAACACCTTAGTTTTGATGAATTTATCATGCCATTTCATTCTCTGTTGTTGAACAGCAGTAGTTATTTGGACAACTACTGATCGAATCTCATCTAACTCATTCAGCTGTTCCAGTCGGTGTTTCTGTGCTTTTGATAGATCTAAGCCTACTTCCAGAGCTGTTCTGAGTGTGCTAATTTCAAATTCTACCGGAAACAAGGGGGATTTCCCATCAACTAATTCAAATGGAGAAAACCCCGTTGTGTTCCGCCATGTTGTTCTATAGGCCCATAAAGCTTCTGGGAGCTTTTGTGCCCAATCCCGTGTTGGATCTTTAATTAAACTGAGAGGGGGGGGGGTGAATCAGTTTAATACATACATAATATTTTCAAAATTTTCACCAAATTTATTTATAGCTTAATTTGTGAACAATATTAAAATGTTGCAGCCAATAGTAAATTAATGTGACACCACACTTATGTTGAGAGCAGCAAACAATTAAGCAGATTGAAGGAATCACATCAACACATAAGAAACACACACAGAGACAGCAGATGTAAGTGGAAACCCATAAAGGGAGAAAACCACATCTTATTATTGTTGTGATGCAAAGGCAAGCTCCAACTCCCTCTCACCACTGTTTTCTGCAGGCACCAACCTACGGGAGGCTCTATCCTCAATTCTGCAAGCTACAACTTGCAAGGAAGCACCAACTCCCTTCGATTTTCTGCAGGAACCAACCTACAGGAGGCTCCAACCTCAGTCAGCTACAACTGACAGCTATCAAGCTGCAACTTGATAGGGAAGCTCCAACTTCCTCAATTTTCCAAACTGAATGTTTGCTGATTTACCTTAGATATCAGCTCTGTTCTGTAGCTTCTCTTTCTGCTCTTCTTTTAGTCTTCTCTGCCTTACACTTCTATACTCTGCCTTCTCTAGATTTACACTTTCTAACCCTCTTTTTTTTTTGCATATCCAGATGATATTATTTATAAGACTTTTCTTGTGACTGTTAGCATTCCTCAAAGAATTTGTAATGGACATCCATACCTCTTCGCTTTCTGCCTTTTCATTTATTTTCAGCTCACTCAGAAAAATGTAACTGTAGGTGTTTATTTTAATATTATAGTGGGATCTTTGTTTTTCCTCTGGAGACTTGCCAATGCATCACAACAATATAAATCAATTAAAAATATTTACATTTAATTATAATGAGAGCTCCAACTCACTCATACAGCCTTTTGGATCGCTGCGCATTTGTCTTTTCTTTGACTGTGCTTTATCTCTTTTCAGCTCTGTTTGCTTTTCTGTCCTCTGCTGAGGTGTAACTGCTGCCTTTTAAATCTGGGCATATCCCAACATCTTTCATACAATAAGTGTCTTGTTGATGTGGAAGTTCCGCAAGCGGAACGAACATAGATCACAATCGTTGTATATTAATAATTGCCCTCCCGTTAAGCTGAGGCATATACATACAACCCATGGACCACGCGGCACATCTTTAATACCACCGCAACAATGTTATATATATATATATATATAACAGTGCCCTTTCATATATACATATAAGTAATTTCAACTCTCGGCATACATACAAACTTCCTTTTTAAATCAATTCTCAGCGTAATATAATGAAGACTTTTTAAACATATAAGAACACCTTTTGGGCCTACTTGACACACTTCCCGATGCAATGAGTCTCCTCCGATTGCAATTGATCACTCCTGCTCCGATTGCGATTGATCGCAATCGCACCTTGCGCTTGCATGTTTCTTTGTCAACTCTAACTCCGATGCGATTGAGTCACTTATACCTTCTTTCGATTTCTCCGATTGCGATTGGGTTGTTCCGATGCGATCATGCTGGACTTCAAATATATCTCATCCATCGTTTATACGCCCATCGGGTCCGGGCTTCCAATCGCAATCGCAACTCTTATATTCTCCGATGCGATTGGCCACTGTTCATTGTATTTTTCCGATGTGATTGGGAAAGGACTTCAAACACGTTTGAATTATAATTCATACATCCATCGGGTCCGGAACTTCCAATCGCAATCGCAATCGCAACTCTTTGTTGCATGTTCCGATGCTCTTATAATCTCCGATGCGATTAGGCCGGAATTCAAATATATATTAACCATTGTTTATACGGCCATCGGGTCCGGGTTTTCAATCGCAATCGCAATTCTTTTAATATGTGTTGCGATGGTTTGTTTCTTTCCGATGCGATTGACTAATGCCGATGTGATTGACCACTATTCACGGAACTTAAAACATATATCAATCGTGATTTATAACCCATCGGATCCAGAACTCAATCGCAATCGCAACTTTCTGTTGTGATGTTCCGCTCCCCTTGCGATCTCCGATTGCGATTGGGGAGGGGTCCCACCGTATAAAGCTTGGTTCTTATAATAGGGCGCTCCACTTATATAACTGATATATATGTATACTTTGCCAATGGGTTATGCGATTCCTAGAATACGTTTTGTATATATATATATATATATTTTTCCGCTGGAGGTTAAGCGATTCCCGGAATATGGTTCTATATTATATGCATTACATTGCCGCTGGAGTTAAGCGATTCCTGGAATTATTTGTAATTATATATATCCCCCGGCTGAGGTAGGGTTCTCGGAATGACAGTTGTGTCTCTGCAATAACAGCTGTGTCTCTGCCTCTGTCTCTACTGCTCGACTGTTTCGTTGTGCCTCTGTATTCGACTGTTATAATTTTAGCCTGTCTCCTTTGCCTGTTTCTGCTTCAGCGCTACTCGACCTCTGCCTCTGCCTTCTGCTGTACATATTCTCTACTGCTTTTCTTTGCCTTCTTTGCCATCAATGACAATATTTCTAACATCCCGGCGATGACTTGCTGCTGTCTTTGTCAAGATATTTTCCAATACCTTGTTTGTACTCTCTACTTGCCCATTCGCATGTGGATGATAGGGGGTTGTTACTCTATGTTTGTCCCCGTATTTCTGCATCACTTTCTCTATCATATGGGATGTGAACTGTGATCCTCCGTCTGATACAATTTCTCTTGGAGTCTTGTACCGAGCAAAGATTTCTTCAAAAAGGAAGTCTGCCACTACTTGCTCTGTTGCTCTCATGACTGCTCTAGCTTCCACCCATTTAGTTACATAATCAGTACAAACTAGGATGTAGGCTTTCTGATGAGAACGTGGGTTAAAGGGTCCAACGAAATCAATGGCCCATTTCTCAAATGATTCAAG
This sequence comes from Pinus albicaulis, assembly GCA_034641835.2. Lineage (NCBI taxonomy): Eukaryota > Viridiplantae > Streptophyta > Pinopsida > Pinales > Pinaceae > Pinus > Pinus albicaulis. The sequence continues at coordinate 691,493,303 of CM076571.1, read as the reverse complement.
GACTATTTGGGGTTGAAGAGGCATTTCATCTGCTCTCCGAGGTTGTCCCATCCGCTGACAGCTATCACACCTTCGAATATAATCCCGAGCGTCACGAAAGATGGAGGGCCAATAATATCCTATCTGCAGCATTTTATGATCTTTCCTTTTGTCTACAAAATGTCCTCCACAGGGTCCATCATGTGCAGCCTTTAAGATCTCATAAATATCATCCTTTGCCACACAACGCCGAATCTTCTAGTCAATCCTTGTATGGAAGAGATATCCTGCCATCCATGAATATCGGGTACTCTGGTGAATGATCTTCCTTTTCTCCTTATAGGACAAGTGACGAGACACCTCGCCTGTAGCAAGATAATTAGCAATATCTGCATACCACGGAGTGTTAGCAGAAACTGCAAAAAGATACTCATCTGGGAAATTATCTTCAACTGGTGTATTCTTACCATCATGTTCTATCCTAGATAAGAAATCTGCAACCACATTGTCTTTCCCTGGTTTATCCACTATAGTAATATCAAATTCCTGTAGTAGCAACAACCATCTTGTAACACGACTAGGGGTAACAGGTTTGTTCATTAAATACCTCATGGCTACATGATCAGTGTACACAAAAGTAGAATACCTGGTAATATAATGTCGGAACTTGTTGATGGCATAAACGACAACAAGGAACTCTTTCTCAGTCACCGTATAGTTTAATTCAGCAGGGGCCAAATTCTTACTAACATAGTAGACTGTGTAAGGTACTTTATCCTCTTGCTGTTCCAGTACTGCACCAATCGCTGTTTGGGAAGCATCCGTATGAATGTGGAAAGGTAACGCCCAGTCTCGTCCTCTAAGGATCGGAGCACTGCAACTAATTCTTTAATTCTTGTGAAGGCTATATCACAGTCATCTGACCACACAAATTCTGAGTCTTTTGTCAGTAATTGAAATAGTGGGTGTGCTACTTTTGCAAAATTTTCTATGAAACGCCTATAATAACTAGCACAGCCAATGAAACTACGTACCTGTGTGGGTGTTTTAGGTGTTGGAAAGTGCATAATTACCTTTATTTTTGCGGGGTCCATCCTGATTCCTTCAATCGAAAGCAAATGTCCCAGAACAATTCCTTTATCCATCATCATGTGGCATTTTACTATACTCAGGTAGACACACGCTTGTATACATCTTTCAAGAACTTTTTCTAAATTTTTCAGCCCCTCTAAGACTGAGTCCCCATATGGAATGAATTCGTCCATATAAATTTCAACACCATCATCTATCAGATCAGAGAAGATTCCCAGAATTGCCCTCTGGAATGTTGCAGGGGCATTACACAAGCCAAAAGGAAGGACCCGGTATGCGAATGTCCGCTAGGGGCATGTGAAAGTGGTCTTGTCCTGGTCCTTAGGAGCGATCTGGATTTGATTATATCCACTAAACCCATCCAGAAACGAGAAAATTTCTTGCCAGCCAATGTGTCTAAAACTTGATCGATAAATGGCAGGGGAAAATGGTCCTTCTGCGTTGCCTTATTTAACTCTCGATAATCCACGCAGATCCGTCATTTACCATTCTTCTTAGGGACCATTACTAATGGCAAGACCCATTGGCTGTCTGAGATAGGGTAGATAAAACCCACATCCAATAATTTCTGAAGCTCTTCTTTCACAATGTTTTTCAATGCAGGATTCATCCTTCTTTGAGGTTGTCTTATAGGACTACAATCTTTCTTGATATATATGTGATGGGTGCATAAGTTGGCAGGGATCCCTTTCATGTATGAAAAATCCCAAGCGAAAGCTTCCTTATGCTTTTGAAGAACATCTACCAGCTGCTTCTTCTGGGATTCTGACAGACCCGGATTAATATTCAAAGTTTTCCCCGGTTCTATCTCTACTTGAATGCTTTCATGAGGTGCATCTACATCTTCCTCTAATTCTTCCACTGTTTCAATAACCTCCTGAGTTTCACAACTTAGGATGGATTCTAAGACCTGCTGATTTGACTCTGAAACGAAACAAGGATCATTCATGAAGGAAGTGATCACGTCATCTTCTGATTCCATCTTCAACTAAAGGGCCTGCTTGATAGTAAGGACCGGTCTCACTTCTTCATCTTCGACCTCTATCATAAATGCAGCCTTCTTGCCGCCTGCTGACTTTTTAGGGGCATCTGGTTCTGCAGGTGGGTATAGTACCATGTTCTTGGTGTTATGCCCATTAGAGATAACCATATTTCTTGAACGACACCCAATATAAGCGTCTGCAGTAGCCAGCCATGGCCTACTCAGAATCAAGGGGTGACCGCCCACTGAAGATTGTGTATGCAATACCAGGAAATCTACGGGGTAATGCCATGCATCTACTGAAATTGTCACGTCCTCCAACTTCCCTACAGGTTTAACTGTAGATCGATCTGCCAATTCCAACACTGTAGGTGTATGCTTCAAATTTTGGAGGCCTAATGTTTGCATGGTTTCAGTGGTGATGACATTGATGGCAGTGCCTAGGTCTACCAGCACATTTGGAATCTCTACCCCATTCATTTGTACTGTCAAAACCGGGTTCCCCAGATATCCATATTTCACTGTTATTGATTTTCCCATCATGAAGTCTGATAATTTTTCCATAACATGTATAGTGAGGGGGTCCTTAGTTTTCTTCGCAGGTTTCTTTGAACAATATTCCCTAAGATTCTTTGCTTAAATCAGCACATCCTTCATAGCTTGTAACAAGGGAATCTTAACAAATAAATTCTGCAATTCTCCTAATAAATCAAATTCAGCTTGTGGGCCTAGTTTACTCATAGTTAATCTCTCTGGGTAAGGTGTTTTAGATTGATGTTGTTTTACAGGAGGCACCTGGTTTTTAACAGTTTGTTTTGGCTTTTTACTGGTCGGCCATGCCTCTCTTTCTTCATTATCAAGTTGTTCAACGATAACCGGAGGGGGTTGGACATTGACTGTCCGACCTGATCGTAAATTCATTTCATACAGTTCTGTAGTAGAGATACTATACGAAGGCAGGTTAAGAACATCAGCTTGATGGGCTCCTTTATTATTGGGATTAGGATTAGGCTGCATTGGAAGCTGAGGATGGATAGGTTGATTACCAGGAGGCACATTGGAGGGTAATTGGAGTTTCTGTTGTGGCATCTGTTGAGGAAACTTCCCTAAGGAGGGTCCTTGCCAAGTTGGAGCCCATGGTGAGCTCACACTGGCTTGAGGGTTCCATTGTTGCCACAGTGGGTACTGGTATTCCGGCCACATAGGGGGACAAGGCATGGTTTGAGGATTCATGTTGTAGTTATTGAAATACTGAGATGGATCTGGGTACATGCCTTGATTTCCCATCGGTGGTTGAAGTTTCCACGGCTTCCTGGCGCCCATAAGGTACAATTTCTCCGTGTCCTCCCCTGCTCCTTGAAACACCGCTTTCAGGCCCGGCAAGGAAGGGCATGAGCTTTTTACATGATTCAGCTCACAGATGTCACATTTTTCTATGGACTTTAATGGGCATTCCCTTTCCAGATGATTCTTCTTGCAGTTTGGGCAAAATATTGCCATGGTCCTATCCAGTTCCAGTTGCTTCTGCTTTACTTGCAAAGTGTCCATTTGTGTTGACAGGGTACTGAGGATATCTGTCCTTAAGTTGTCTAGCAGGTTCTCGATTTCTGCATTCGTAACACGCCCACCGGATCCTTTTACTGAACGGATCCCTGATCTGTTTCTTGCAAGCCCCCTCGATCACTAGATACACAAATCGCAAATACCTTCAAAAGTTTCCTTGGAGATCTCTCCCTTTCCCACAATATTCAACAGTTCCATTGAGTCCTCTCGAAAGGATCGAAGGAGGATAACCTTCAAAATTTCCTTATCCAAATCAAAATGACCTAACCTCTGTAAAAGGTACTTAAACCTCTCCACACAATCTTCCAAACTTTCATCTTCTTTTTGTGTGAACTTGAAAAGTTCCTCCTTGACGTTCCAGGATTTGCATTAATCCTGGGACTTTTCCAGAAAAGTTGTTTGCATATCATTCCATGTGGAAATGGATTTTCCTCAAAGGCTCATAAACCATCGCAGAGTTGTCCCTTTTAGTGTAGAAGGAAAAATCTTTAACTTCTGGGCATCTGTCGTGTAATCATACCCCCAGCACACTATGTCGAACTCAAATAAAAATGTGTCGGGATCCTCTGAAACAAGCCCATGGAAGTTCGGTAAGGCTGCCAATGGGATAGTCTTTGTAGGCGCGCCAGCTCCCAGATTCCCAATGGGAAATTTGATAGTGGAGGTTGTGGGAGCCATAAATATCTTCCAATAATCGCTGGGGAGGTGTATGGTGGGGCTGCTTATACAGTTAGAGGTACAACACAACAAGAGCCAGGGAGCCTTGATGCTTGTTGGTGGTCTTCACCTCTTAGAGCGTCAGTTATAGCCAGAGTTAGTGCGATGTCTGAGCCATGGGACTTGGGCGATGATTGGCCATCGTGGCATGGGGATTCGGGAGGATTGTTTGATGACAAGTACAGTGAGAAATTAGTTTGGGATCTCGACATTGAGGGGTCTATTCCGTGTGGCTTGACACAGGCACATAGTAGCACCAGAAGGTTTGTATGGGATCTGGGCATTGGGTCTCAGTTGCAGCGGGCCGACAGGGTGGCCCACATATTTGGATTGCTTGAGGGCAAGCAATCTTTGGGCAGAAGGTCTGTAATATTCCCTTTTTTGGTGTCACCTATGACAGGGCTAGGATGGACTTCTAGAGTTAGAAGTAGACCGGTCACAGGTACAGGTTGGTGTCATCAGCAGGGCCAGGGGATTTTTGGAGGAGTTTTGAGGAGTTTCTATGCGGTCGGGTGGCATTCGCTTGATATATTCCATCATCCCAGTAGTTTGGCTTTCATTCCGGTGCATTTCGATAACTTTCGGAAATTTGAGTTATTTCTGGGCTTAAATCAGCTGTTACGCTCAAGGTGGCATTCCGGGAGGAATACATGATGGAACACCTTAGTGTAATAGCTCATTGGAACCGGGACGAGGATACCTACATGGTGGGACGATTATACACGCGTTTCAGTGACCGGAGGAGGCATGGTAGCCGATTTACCCTTTTCTGCATTAAAAAGGAATATTTTAATAAGAGGGAAAAGTGCTCCATGAATAAAATAATAATAAAATAATGCTCTAGAAGGCTCCAAGAGATCTATAAAAGAAAGGGAGGAGGCCATTGAGAGATATCTTTGGATCATATCATTTTCTTGTGTGAGAGGTTTGAGACGTGGTTCTCTACTCCATTGGTAGCCCCAGGACGGAAACCCTCGGGTGATTTGTGTGAGTTGGACGAAAACCCAACTCTCTTGAGGAGAATTCACTCAGAAGTTTCACAGAGCTTTAGGAATTGGTGTGAGGATCATTCAGGTTTTCAACTTGCGCTTCATTACCTTTAGTGGGTTCAGTGAAAGCTGTTGTCGGAGGGAGAGTGCAACAGTTCAGTTTTGGAGGCCAGCGCAGTGCAACAGTTCATCTTGGTGGCCAATTTTCCATCTCAGCTATTTTGGGTGAGATTTATATGTAACCCCAGTTATTACTTATAATAAAATGCTGAGATTCCTCCTGTTCTATTTGTTAATGGATTGCAGTTTTTTATGCATATTTATTTTACATGGCAATCTTCTTTTGAGTGAATAATGATTTTACGGCATAATGTGGAGTTTACTTATTTTTCTGCATTCTTAATTAAAATATCCCTTTCCGGATATTACATAAGTTTCATTGTTGTTGAGTTTTTGTGCAGTTGTAGTTTTAATTGCTTATGCGTAGTGAAATAGAGGAAAAACCCCAAAAACTGTGGTCAAGTCTCCCCCCTCTCATCTCTGTCAATAGAGCTCGAGGAGGGTAGACCTTCCCCACGAACCAAAAATGCTTTCTCGCTTATGATTTCTTGGGAATAGATTAGATCAGTGCCTATATTTTCATGAACATATTATCTGTCTTTCTTTCATAAATATGCAGGTTGATTGCAGGTATGGGAAGCATAGTCCAGGAGAAGTTTTCCAACACCTCCAACTTCATCTTCCATCTTCCTTTCATATCTGTGTTACACTCCGAACCTTGCCTTTACGCCTCTATTCCTCCTTTTTTTCTCTCATCGCAACTACCACGCCCACCTTTTGATTCATAAAAACCCTTAGAACCATTCAACTCGCCTTTTTCTTGTCTTTTTATTGGTCCCGACTACTTTACCTTTTTAATTCTAAATGCTTGAAAGACCATTGAAACTCGTCTTGCACCTTTGCTCCTCGAGTCTCTTGCCACCATATGTCGCATTGCACAAATCGCAACATTTACCTTTTACCTTTAATGCTTACCGCCCATTCTTTGCGATTGCGATCTTGCGAAATCGCAAATCACACTTCGCAACATTTACCTTTAACGCTTATCGCCTGTTCTTTGCGATTGCAATCTTGCGAAATCGCAACTCTCACTCCGCACAGTTTACCTTTTACCTTAACGCTTACCACTCGTTCTTGCGATTGCAAGATTACGACATCGCATATCGCAAATTGCAACTTTTCCCTTTTTCTTTTCACCGCCATGTCATCCCCATAACAAATCGCAGCCCGTATATTTTATCCTATCGCAAATCGCATCTCTCAACTTTTCCCTTTTTCTTTTCATCGCCATGTCATCCTCATTGCAAATTGCATCCCGTAGATCTTATCCTATCGCAAATCGCATCCCGTAAAAGTTAAAACTTACCACATCGTAGATCGCAGCCCGCAACCTTTACCGCATCGCAAACCGCACTTCGCACAATTTAGTTCATTTTGTTAAGTCCTTACCGCTATCCATTTAAACTTGTGATATTACGATTCGTGACCCGCCATGTCACTCGTCGCACTTCGCAAAATTAGTTTATTTCGTTAAGTCCTTACTGCTATCCATTTAAACTTGCGAAGCTGCGATTACGACATCGCACATCGTAGCTTTTGTCCTCCATCGCACTCTGCCATCACACTTTTGAGTTATTTCCGCTCCAAAGTCATTTCTCACGTTATAATAAATTTTTTCAAGGGTTTAACTCCCTCTTTCCACTTCCAAACCTCGTTTCATGTGTTAAACCCCGTTAGCCTCTTTTAGCTCTTTTTCTTCCTCCAAGCTGCAAATTAAATCTTTTTAATTAGAATTAAGTCATGGATAGTTGAGTTGCATGGATAAGAGCATGGTAGATAGATCACAGGATAAGTAGAGTGCATTTAGCCATTTGGCCAAGTTAAGTGTGGTTTAGAATTGGTTTCCTTTTTGCTATTTGTTTTCTGCAAATTCAATTAGCTTCATTCTTGTCATTTCTTTCCAACAATTTAGTTCAGTTTCCTTTCTGTTATTTCCTTCTAGCAATTTACTTTCCAGTTGTTCTCATAATTTAAGAAATAGCACCCTTTCGTAAAGCAGAATAGGATGACATGAACAGAATGCATCTACTATGTATATAGCACTCTCACCTCAAAGTTTGTACGAACCCCTGGTTGATAAAGTAAAGTAAGGCAGTCCCTAGGAGTTGCAACCAACGTTGCACGAAGCGGGGATGAAGCGTGGACGTTTTTTGGAAGCAGTGATGCGGCAGCATCATTTTCCAAAAATTTAGGAAGTGAAGCATTTCAGAAGTGTCTAGTATATATATATATATATGCATTTATATTCAGAAAAAACATCCCAAATACCATATTAGTTGTAGAAGACATGAAAACATGCATATTTTTACATAAATCAAGATAGATATGACATCCATGATTCCATTGTACATCAATAATTAATTATTCGAGCATCAACCATCTAGAATCCAGATTCTAGATCCTAGCAATTACAAACATACATCAAATTTTTAAGCATGATAAAACATTTAAGCATACTATAAAACATAAAACATTTAAGCATACTATAAAACATAATTGATAAACATAAAACATTTAAGCATACTATAAAACATAAAACGTTTAAGCATACTATAAAACGCAAATGATAAGCATAAAACAGTTAGCCATATTATAAAACATAAAGCATAGTATAAGTGAGCAACTGTCAACATTAGTCATGTCCAAAATTCAAATAATAATGTTTACAAAATAGGCCACTTGGCCACCACCAAGACAAAAAATTTCAAATTCACAACAAGCCTACAAGTCTAATGATAATCTATGACAAAAGCAGTAAAGTGTGAACACTGAAAATATCTACTCATCTCTCCTTCCACCACGAAGAGTACGTGACGGTGCGCCTCCATGTGGTGGAAATGAAGAAGATGGTGGATGTAGAAATTGTGGCATTAGCACTGTAACTGATGAAGACGAAGCCCTTGCTGTTGGTGTTGAACCATGGAACCTAGAAAGCAAGGGACCAATAGGGGGTGGCATGTCAAGTTGGTCATCATCATCATGGATAAGAGCATCCTCTACTTGCTCTAATCGCAATACTCTATGCTCCAAATTGGCCTCCTCTGGATACCTCTCCCAAACCTTAAGGTCTCTGTTACTCTTTGCATCATCACAGTAATGGGTCAACAATCGCAAGTTGTAATGAACATAAACCAAGCTCTTTGCCCGGTATAAACTCAACCTATTCCTTTTAACACTGTGGATGAAAAAATAAGAGCTCCAACACCTCTCTACAGAAGAAGTGTTTACCACCTGTGATAGCACCCATAATGGCAAAGTCTGTAGAAGTGGAGTAGCACCTCCATGCATGTTCCACCACTCAATAGAAGAAAAACTCTCTTGATCTCTAATAGCATGCATGCTCCCAAATGGACCAGTGGAAAGTGTATAGTTTCTCAACTGTTTCCGTACAGAGTGCGACTCCTCATCAGGGACTAATTTATCCAGTGTAATCATATATTTTTGTAGGAACTCTGGGTCTAGGTGTGGTTTTCTCCTGCTCGTTCCCCCCAGGTGTTGTTGTTGAAAGCCATAATGGACTATAGTATTTAGGTGTCAATACATATGCTAATGCAATGGAATATTTAGCATATCCCATCATTTTACCACCTCTGCACGAATATATTTGTACAAGGTGGTATCTCTAGGCTCAACAATGTCTTTAATCTGCCCCAACATGTTATCCATTTGCTCATACACCTCCCCAATTATTTTTTGATCTAAATCTGCAAACTTGATCATGTAATAAATTGGTTTGGTGAATTGCAAAACATATTTAACCAGTGACCAAAATAACATGTCAAGAATAGTGTCCTTTGTTGCGTTAGCACCATCTCTATCAGTGTTAATCTCCTCCCATGATTTAGCGGTGACCATATTAGTTAAAGCTTGTCTCACCTTCACTAGCCGACTAAAGGTGAGCTAATAACTTGCAAATTTGGTTTTTGCAAGTTTAAGCAATTGCAACTTGGAGTAAGTGCCATAGAAGTAGTTTACCCTTGTATGCCCTGTGATAAATTTAATGGGATTCTTCCCTCTCTTGTAAAGCTCATTAATCCATCCACATTCTTTATGCTTCACAATATCATGGATCAAAAGGTTCAATATGTGCACCAAGCACCCAGACCAAAATATGTGTGGATAAGTACGCTCAATAATTTTTCCTGCTCCCTTACAATTTTCTACATTATCTGTGATCACTTGAACCACTTTACTAGGAACAACATCTCTGATTGATTGAAATTGGAGATCTGCAATGTTTTGGGAAGTTGCACTGATAGAGGAGGAATCATGACATGCAATAAACACTACACCACTAGCAGAAACACCAAGAACATTTATCAAATGTTGGTTTTTGATATTTGTCCACCCATCTAATACAATGGATACCCCATTATCCACCCACTCATTTGTAAAACGTGTCAAAGATACTTGAACCTTTCCTTTTTCTCTTTCTAATAACACTGTTCTAGCTTTCTCATAGTTGGGGGATTTGTATCCTTTTGGGGCTTCGTTGATGCCCTTTACCATTTCATGCCAATAGGGAGAGCAAAGCACATGGAATGGTACACCACAAGCAAAAAGAAATCGGACTATCTTTCCATCCACATCATCCCTCCCAGCAACATTAAGGAAATCTGCTATTGTTTTTTTACCTCCATAACTTGCAAAAACACCACGAGGAGATGAGCTACCAAATCTAGAGGTTGCACTTGATTCAGATGGAGTTTTTTGTTTTTTGTTTTTTTGTTGTGCAGCCTCTTCTATTTGGATGTATTTTCTTCTTTGTTCAACTGAAACCTTTGGGAAAATTGTTATCCCCATAGCACCCTTTCTTTCATCATTGTCCATCACCCCACAAAGGTGCCTCCTCGCACGGGTATATGAACCGCTATATGGTTTTCCTCCATGACAACCATGAGGGCACAAAAACTTATAGCTTCCACCACCTTTTCCCCCTTCAAGTTTGGCCGCATAGTTCCACAAGGGTGTCAATGCAGCTTTCCCATCTTGTGATTCAATGTTTCATCATCCCCTTACTCTTCAAAGCCTTCCTCCTCATCATACATTGGGTCACTAATATGGGGACCACTTTCCTCTTCTTCTTCATGTTCTCCTCTTCTATTTCTACTCCCCCTTACCATCGTCAAAACCAAGAGTGGAATGATACATAGAACCCAATGAAACATCATCTTTGAGAATGAATATAGATGGTGGACAACTTGCAAATAAATGTACAAGAAGAAAGAATGGGAAAGTGTAGGAGAGGGAGGAGAGAAAATACAAAAAACAATGACAAAAAAATGAGAGAGTTTTGGGTTTGCACTTACCTATTTAGCTATTGTAGATGGAAACCTTTCTTTACTCCTCCAAGCTCCTCCTCCTTCACTCCAATCTCTCCTCAACTCTCTCTTCTCCAAGCTCTCGTCTCCTCTCTTTCTCTTCTCTTCTCCAAGCTCTCTTCTCCCTCTTCTCCAAGCTCTCCAAAAACACAAGTGAGGAAATGAGAGGTGAAATAGAGCTTATAAGCTTTTCATCTTATCCCTAACCCACCACTAACTCACTTACTAACCCAGCTAAAACCAAAAATCAAAATCAAAAATTAAAAAATACACTTTTGTGAAGTGCGCAAGTTGGATTCGTACAGCGTTGTACGGAACCGCTCGCAATCTGTACGGATCCGTACAGGAATCGCAGCGCTTCCATATGGCGATTCACCGTACGAAACGCGGATTCGTCGTACGGAAACGTTGATTCGGCTGTACGAATCCAAAAAACCCGGAAACACAAATTTTATTCCAAAATGGGTTTCGGGATACAGATCTCGTACGGTTCCGTACGGAACGCGTTTCGGGGTTGGAGCTGGGGGGGGGATGTTTCCTGCAACATTGGTTGCAACACTCTTGGTGCAATACCAGGGCTCACCACTTTTTGGCGCCGTTGTCGGAGAGGTGTCTAGTAGATGTTTTGATTTTGTTTTAGCATTCCTTTTTGCCTTCCTTTCTTTTCATGTTATTTCATAAATATTGAAATATACAAAAGATCTGATTTTCATGCCTCGTATGACTAGGAATAACCAAAGACAAATCTTACCTAAAACCCCCACATCACCTCCTAGCCACCCTTCACTCTTCTTCAGTGGCAGTGAGATTGAACCCCCTATATGAGAGCCTTCTGAATATTTTGAGGATCCTATTGGAGAAGAAGAAGAAGACCTTGTTTCAACTGAGGGACCTACTTCACCTATCTTAACCATGGCTGGAACCCAGAGAGCCTTTTCCATAAGAGAGGCGGATGGGAAAACTAACATGAAAACCATTAGCCTCTCAGCTCTTCCACACTCCCATGGAATTACCTCTGAGGACCCTGACACATTCTGTTTGAATTTGTTGTTGTTTCTAGGAATTATGACTACACCTATGATGATCAGAAGTTGAAGCTATTCCCATCCACCCTTAAGGATGCAGCCTTGCGTTGGTTCATGGGTCTTCCTGGGGATAGCATCACTACCTAGGCACAGATGGAAGAGACCTTCAACAACAAATACAAAGACTACTGTAGGTCCAAGGAAACTAAGGATGAGATATTTAGGATGACTCTAGGGCCTGGTGAATCCCTAGAGGATTATGAAGAGAGGTTTCAATTGAGTTATAAGAGAGCCAACTATATTCTTGATTCTGACTCACTTAAAATTGCACTTCTTCGAGGGATCAGTGAAGAGATGATAGAAACCTTGACCATGTTATTAGGAGGAGATATCTACCAACAACCCTATGAAACAATCAAAACTGTCTTCCGGAACCATTCTAGGGCATTTAGGAAGAAGGGCAGAGCTAGCCAAAGTACATCCAATACCCCTTCCTCTTCCACCTTCATAAAACATGAGATTGGAAACATGCTAGAGGACTTCAAGAGTGACATGTTGCACACATTTTCTTTGCAAATGGACACAATGCAGGTCAAAAGGAAGTAAGAGGAAGCAGAGAGAGCTCTGGCCATATTTTGTCCTAGATGTACCAGGAAGCACCCAAGAAATTAATGTCCACTAAATGTCATAGAGGTTTGCTTAGTTTGTGAAGAGAATTATGCCATAGACAAGTGTCCCTCCTTACCTGGACTTAAAGTTGTATATCAAGGTGGGGAAACAATGCCAGAGCAACTCTGTTTCATCAACCAGAGAAGGCCTCAAGGCCCTCGGCCATATCAAAAAGGTATGCAAGGTGCACCTTACTCTTACTATTACAACAATCATTGTGCACCCATGCAACCTTGATACACCCTTACTCCTCCATCCTGGTCTACACCTCCTACATGGCCTTCCAACCCTTCATATCATCCTCAGCTAGTAAACCAACCATTTCAGCAGTATGTTCCACAACAACCTTAGTGGAACAATCCATCCCAAGGGTAGAGGCCTCAAAAAAATCAACTACCTACTCTAATGCGTCCACCCCAACCTCAACCTTAGCTTACTGATGCTGCTCCACCTAGGCTACCTATACGTGTACAACCCAATCCGAACCTGAACAACAAACAGGCACAACAGGCTTCCAGTGGAGAAACACCCCATCCATCTCATGCTGTGGAGATACAGGAGGTTAATCTCAGGTTGGGAAGAGTACTCCCAGACAACCATCCCTGATCTCCACCTGTAGAGGTTGAGGAGGAAAAGGAAGAAGATAACAGTCATATCCAGCAACCTCCTTTTTCTTAGCGCTTGATCCACCCTAGTCAGCACACCCCAGAGGAGACTAAACTCCTGGGAGAACTGGAAAATTTGTGTAAAGATACCACTTCTCCAGGCCATTAAGGATGTCCCTATGTACAATAGGCTCATCAAAGAAAAGTGCTTCAAGAATCCTGGGAGAAGGAAGAGAGATATCCCCACCATCAATGTGGTAGGAGAACTATCTGACCTGATGTTGGGGAAGGTGATATTTCCAAAATACCTAGACCCTGGTAGTCCGTTGTTGATGTGCATATAGATGGTGTCATAGTCCCCAACACTCTGATTGATCTAGGGGCTGCCATCAATATCATGACCAAGGAAACTATGTTGAAACTTAATCTCCAAGGGACTTTGAGGAAAACCACAACATTTCTGCAACTTGCAGATCGGTCCACAGTAACTCGGGAAGGAATTGTTGAGGATGCTATGGTTACCATTGACTCTTGGGAGTATCCTACAGATTTCCTGGTTCTGCAACCAAAAACCAAGTTTAATGGTTATCCTCTCATCTTAGGGAGACCTTGGTTAGCCACTGCAGATGCTTATATTAGTTGTCGAGCCGGAAACATGACTATAAAAAATGGGCCTTTGTCTAAAAAACTAGTGTTATATCCTCCAGCCCAGCCTTCCATTGATCATGATCTCCCTATATGGTTGGAGGATGAAGAAGATGAGTTATATAAAACTACCCCTATGTGTACCATAGATGCTATTCTTAAAGTGGGGCAGCTTGATGAAGATGAACTCCTCAACCATGCCATTCAAAACTTGTCCTCCACTAACATTCCTCTCGAAAACTTAGTCAAAGAGTCTGAAAGCAAACCTTGGACGGAAGTGCACTCAGTTCAGACAATCTCTGAAACCACCAACGCTATTGAGTTTGGCCCATCCAGATCTCTGAAAATCAACCCAAACCTCTCGAATGAAGAAGAGAAGAAGCTATGCTAGCTTTTGAAAGAAAATCTTGAAGCATTTGCTTTGGATTACAAGGACATGAAAGGGGTGCATCCTTCAGTATGCAGGCATCACATTTACATCAAAGAAGGATGAAAGCCTGTCAGACAACCCCAAAGAAGGATGAACCCGGCTCTGAAGGACATAGTCAAAGAAGAGCTGAAAAAACTGTTGGATGCAGGGTTCATATATCGTATATCCGACAGTGAGTGGGTATCTCCTCTTGTCCTAGTCCCAAAGAAGAATGGGAAGTGGAGAATTTGTGTTGATTATCGAGAAATTAACAAAGCCACCAAGAAAGACCATTTCTCTTTGCGCTTTATAGACCAAGTCTTCAATGGCCTTGTGCGGAAGAAGTTATTTTCATTCGTAGATGGGTTCAGTGGGTACAATCAGATTCAAATCAACCCTGAAGACTAGGATAAGACTACTTTCACCTGCCCTTGGGGTTCCTTTGCTTATAGAGTCCTACCCTTTGGGTTATGCAATGCCCCAGCCACCTTCCAAAGAGCTGTCTTGAGCATTTTTTTTGAGTTAGTCCATGACTCTGTCGAAATCTACATGGATGATTTCACACCATATGGGGATGACTTCCAGGAAGCTCTCTCCAATTTGGATAAAGTATTAAGAAGGTGCATTGAGATGCATCTCTCCTTGAGCCCAGAAAAGTGTGAATTCCTGAAGAAAGTAGGGGTTGTATTAGAACACTCCATATCCCAAGCAGGAGTATAGGTAGACCCGAACAAAATCACTATAATCAACAGGGTACCTGCTCCTCAAAAGCAGAAATATGTGAGGAGTTTCTTAGGCTTAGCTGGTTACTATAGAAGATTCATCAAAGATTTCAGCAAGATGGCTTCGCCATTATTTGGGTTATTGGCCAAACATTCTGAGTTTATTTGGTTCGGTCCTTGTTAATAGGCTTTCGAGCTCATTAAGAAATAGTTGACTACTGCCCCCATCCTCCGAGGTCCAAATTGGACTCTGCCTTTACAAATCCATATTGATGCATTCGAAAAAGTTGTAGCGGCAGCATGAGGACAATTAGAGGACAAAATCCCTTATGCCATTTATTTCATCAGCAAGAATTTTTCCAAAGCCGAGCTGAACTATACTGTTACTGAGAAGGAGATGTTGGCCATTGTCCATGCATTGAACAAATTCAGGCATTATGTCACTGGATATCAGACCTTTGTCCATAACTAACCATGCAGCCATCAAGTATTTAATGAACAAACCAGATGTAGATGCTAGGATAATTAGATGGTTGTTACTTTTGCAGTAATTTGATTTGACTATTGTTGATAAACCTGGAAAGGAAAATGTTGTTGCAGATTTTTTGTCCATGTTAGTTCTCCCTATAGGTGAAGAAGGAATGGTGGATGACTAGCTGCTAGATGAACACCTCTTTTCCATATCAACACTCTTACCATGGTTTGTTGATATAGCCAACTACTTAGTTGCTGGAAAACACCCTCCTAATCTTTCATTCAGGGACAGGAGCAGAATCATCAGAAAAAGCGCCCCTTTCACATGGATTAGGGTAAATAATTTCAAGCTAGGCCCTGATCAAATCCTAAGAAGATGTGTGAGGGAGGAAGAATTTTTTGATATCCTCTCTGAATGTCATGACAGCCCATGTGGAGGCCACTTTGCTGCAAAGAGAACTGCTTACAAATTTTTGTAGGCAGGATACTATTGGCCTACCCTTCATCAAGATTCCAGAAGATACATCAGCAGGTGTGACCAGTGTCAGAGGATGGGGAAACCCACACAAAGGGATGAAATGCCTTTACACTCTCAGGTGGCTCTTGAGCCATTTGACAAGTGGGGCATGACTTCGTTGGACCCATCGATCCACCATCCGAACAAAAGAAGTATATCATAGTCTGCATTGATTACCTGACAAAGTGGGCTGAAGCAAAAGCAGTGAAGGTAGCAACCGAGGAGAAAGTAGCAAAATTTCTGATGGAGAATGTGTTTTACAATTTTCAGTATCCCAGAGAAATAGTCACTGATCAGGGATCACAGTTCACGTCTCACCTCATTGAGAATCTTTTGAGGGAGCACAAGATTAAGCATAGAACTTCTAATGCTTATCACCCTCAGGCGAATGGATAAGTAGAAGTAACTAATAGAGCTTTAGAGAGCATCCTCACCAAGGTTGTGAGCAGCAACAGAAAAGATTGGGTAGACAGATTGGTAGAAACTAATTGGGCCTACAACACTACTTGGAAAACAACAACAGGATTCACTCCTTATGAACCAGTCTATGGTAAGAAAGCTCTAATTTCAGTTGAGTTTGAATTCAATACTTTAAGAATGGCAGCTGAATTAAATCTAGATCTATCAATTGCCCTAAAAGAGAGGTTGCTACAGCTACATGGATTGGATGAGTTCAGAATGCAAGCACTTCTTCACATAGAGGTAGTTCAGCTGCAAAGGAAGGTATGGCATGACAAGAACATCAAAGAAAAGGAAGGAGATTGGGCGTTGTTGTATGATTCAAGGTTTAAATATTTTATAGGCAAGCTGATGACAAGATGGTTAGGACCTTACACAGTGGAAAAATGTTTTGATAATGACGCAGTTCAGATCAAAACCATAGATGAGGAAGGAATCTCTTTGCTTGTCAATTGTCACAGACTTAAAATTTACAAGAAGCCTTTGCCAAAGGCAGAGTTCATAAATTCAATAAGAAGAGAGGTGTATGTGATGGGAAACTTCCTAGTTTCCCACACCTCCTAAAAAAAAGAAAAAAGAATAAGCTTGTGGGTTGAAAACCTCGATGGAGGCAGCTCACTTGCTAAAAAAAAAAAGAGAAAAAAGAGAATAAAGATCCATGGGTGAAAACCTCTCTGAGGCGCCCAAGGCAAGTTTGTGGGTTGAAAACCTCCATGGAGGCAACCCACTTTCTTTCAAAAAAAAAAGGACAAAAAGAACAAAGACAAAAAAATACATTTACATCTCTGCGTTTTCTGTGTTTGTTGTTTTGAAGGTTGTTAATGGTTTCTAGAAACACGGGGAAGCATTCATCTTATTTTCCCCTCTTCTATCTTACCATCCATCCCTTCATTCACTCCCTTCATCTTCATAACTTCCTCCATCACCTCCATACACCACACTCCTCCATTCTTGAGCACAATGTAGCAAGAGAAGCAACACAAAAACAGACTGCTACGAACATCAGGAAGTTCCTTAAAAAAAACAAAGTTGTTCATGGACTGCCAATAAGAAAAAGAAGGAAAGCTACATAACAGACTCCAGGAGAACGAGAATTACACCCATGGAATCTCAAGAACCCCACACGACATCTACAGCAGAGAGAAACAACAAGCAAAGATTAGTAGCTCACTTAGGAAGCTGCTCATTCAGCAAGCTGCTCATTCAGAGTACAAGAATATGGTGCGGAACGCAACATCTAAAAGGCTTGTCTCCAACCTCCAGCTCCTGCAACCGCCTTGGAAAAAACAGGTAAACTCAAGTATAGCTTCTAACCCCTTGCTACGCATCCATAATAGCCAGAAATAATTAATTTACTGACTTAGAGTTCAAGGGGCAGAAAGCTGGCTAGTTAACTCGGCCACCACCGTGACGAATGACTGAAAAAACTAGAAGTACACGCCACCTGGGCATGCAAAAGAAAAGAATTTAAATCATTGGAGTAGAGGAGAATGAGGGGAGGAAACACACAGTCCATCATGAACTAACAAGAGAAGGAAACAACTGTATACAACATAACTGGAGCTGAGCCGAGTTACATAAGCACTCCAAAATTAGTTGTGCTATCTAATAAAAGGAGATGTTTCTCATCCAAAGCTGTAAATTGAAATTTTTTAAAGGGAGAGAGGCTGACGGAAGCACGCAACGCTTAAAGAAGAAGAGGAAGAACAAGAAGAAGAGGAAGAACCAGAAGAAGAAGAGGAAGAACCAGCAGAAACAAGAAGAATTAGAAGAAGAAGAGGAAGAGACAAAGGGCCAAAGAAAAACAGAACAGATGGCCATATAAGTCATAGAGATAGCAGAAAGTGGGAAAGAAATAGACTTATAACACAACACCACATCCCCTCAATACAAAAATATAATTGCCACCATAGCTCCTCTGAGCGCAAAGAGAAAAAGGCAGACCTCTAGGTATTCCAAAGCTGAAAAGAATCAGAGAGAGCCAGAAACTTCTCCCACAAGCCCGATTATCATTGAAGAATCACTAAGGGGGGAGGAAAGAATCGAAGAGATGATTTTGAAGGAGCAGCTGCAGAAGGTACAGGCAGAGAATGTAGCATTGAAGGAGCAATTGCAGCAAAAAGAGGAGCAAGTAGCCACCATGGCGGACTTATGCATAGAATCCCTTCAGCACAGATTCCCCTCTGACTCATATGTTGTGTACCTCAAAGAACAATGGCTTCTATTTCAAATCAAAACTGTAGCCTCCCATGGATCACTACCTTTCCAAGATTGCAGGCAATTCATGAATTTCTACAAGCAAGCTAACATGGCTGAGTAGGCAAAGATGACAGAGTTTTATGTGCATAACTTTGTGCTGACAAATCTAAAGATTTGGGACCCCAATCCTATAATGGGGGATATGTAGTCAATGGCTCTAACATCTTGGATGGTAAATGAGGACACTAGAGAAAAAAATATATGGAAGGTCATGGGAAGAAGAAATAGAGAACCCTTATATATCAGACCATAAGTGTTCAGCCCAAGAGGAGTCATCCTTAACCGTCGAGAGATTGAATGCGACCCTGCATTGGTGGAAAGTTACCTTCAGAATCAAAACCAGGTGATAGGCCACTTTGATGATGTTTCTAGGCAGATAGAAGAGGAGTGCATTATAGCCAGCCATAGGAGATGGAGCATCCTCCCTCATAGCCTCAAGAACAGGGAGTACCATACTCCAGAAAGACTGAGAGGTGCATTGGGAAGGGCACCATTATACAAGAGGGCCATGCAAGCCAAAAAGATCTGATGGTTGGAACTAAAGCTCAGCCCACCTTTGCTGCTGGGGCTGCTGATGAAGAGGACACAGATGCACAAGATAGAGAATGGGAGAACGCAAAAAAGAATAATGGTTTTTCCCTCCTTGGGGAAACTCCCACACTTCTTCCTCAGGAAATCAGGGGGGCTGTTAGAGCCTTAAAGGAAATGCGGGAGGAGGATTAGTTGCTCATAGGATAAGCAACCATTTAGTAGGGGGGTGATGATGAGCTCCATCCTTAGACATATTTGGAGGGGTTAATAGTCACCTTTTTGCTTTCTTAGATCTATTTTTATTGAATTTTTATTATTATTTGGTTTTATGATGCTAGTATAGGCCGTGATTAAGGCTGACATACTCTGAGTGCCTAATATTAGGTTGAGTGCAGAAATCATGAATTTTTAATCATTTTTATAAGGATTTTATCATAAATACTCGGAGGAGACAACAAAGAGGAATTATAGGAGGATTGTCCACCCTCAAAGGCAGTGGAAGGATCCCAAGGATTCTCTCCAACAATTCGAATTCCAAAGGCAGCCAGACAACTCAAAGAAGAGTGCACCCAATCTTTGTTCACTGGGAGTCAAGTAAACTCAATCACCATTTTCTAGGAAGCTGTTGGTAGCTGCCCTGTAGAATAAATAGAGCAGAGCTAGAGCTAGAGCTAGGAATGGTTAGTATATTCTAGTCCCGATTCCATTCAGAACTATTGTTATGAGCTATTGAGCTTTTTGTTTTATTCAGGGATCAAAATTTTAGAGATGTATGCAATTATTCTTTTATGAAATGAGCAAACTAGTTTCATTCGACTGATTTAAGTTTCAGAGGGCTACGCTCATGGGTTAGGGCCTAATCCATGTGCCTTAGCTTCTCTGTTGTTCCTATCATTTCCTTTCTGTCATTTAGTTAGTTTTGATTCTTCCATTTTAGTTAGATCTGCTTCTGATAAGTTTCATTGCTGTTTAGTTTTTGTGCTATTGTAATTTTAATTTCTTATGTGTAGTGAAATAGAGGAAAAACCCCAAAAATTGTGGTCAAGTCTCCCCCCTATCATCTCTGTCAATAGAGCTCGAGGAGGGTAACCTTTCCCCACAGACCATGAATGCTTTCTCGCTTATGATTTCTTGGAAATAGATTAGATCAATGCTTATATTTTCATGAAAATATTGTCTGTCTTTCTTGCATAAATAGGTAGGTTCATTGCAGGTACGGGCAACATAGCCCAGGAGAAGTTTTTCAGCACCTCCAACTTCATATTCCATCTTCCTTTCATCTATGTGTTACGCTCCCGAACCTTGCCTTTATGCCTCCATTCCTCCTTTTTTTCTCTCATCGCAGTTACCGCGCCCACCTTTTGATTCATAAAAACACTTAGAACCATTCAACCCGCCTTATTCCTATCTTTTTATTGGTCCCGACTACTTTACCTTTTTAATGCTAAATGCTTGAAAAACCATTGAAACTCGTCTTCCACCTTTGCTCCTCGAGTCTCCCGCCACGGTACATCGCACTGCACAGATCGCAACATTTACCTTTTACCTTTAACACTTACCACCCGTTATTTGCGATTGCGATCTTGTGAAATCTCAAATTGCACTTTGCACCACTTACCTTTTACCTTTAACACTTACCGCCTGTTCTTTGCGATTGCGATCTTGCGAAATCGCAAATCTCACTTCGCACCGTTTACATTTTACCTTAACGGTTACCGCTCTTTCTTGCAATTGCGGTATTACAACATCGCATATCGCAAATTGCAACTTTTCCCTTTTTCTTTTCATCGCCACATCATCCCCATCGCAAATTGCATCTCATAATTTTTCCCTTTTTCTTTTCACTGCCACGTCATCCCCCTGGCAAATCGCATCTCGCAGGTCTTATCCTATTGCAAATCGCATCCCGCAGAACTTACCACATTGCAGGTTGTAGTCTGCAACCTTTACCACATCTCAAACCACACTTCGCACAATTTAGTTCATTCCGTTAAGTCCTTACCACTATCCATTTAAACTTCTGATATTGCGATTCGCGACCCGCCATGTCACTCGTCGCACTTCGCACTTCGCACAATTTCGTTTATTCCGTTAAGTCCTTACTGCTATCCATTTAAACTTGCAAAGTTGCGATTGCGACATCACAGATTGCGACTTTTTTTCTCCATCACTCTTTTAAGTTCTTTCTTCTCCAAAGTCATTTCTCATGTTATGATAAAGTTTTCTAAGGTTTAACCCCTTCTTTTTGCTTCCAAACTTCGTGTCATGTGTTAAACCCCCCATTAGCCTCTTTTATCCCTTTCTCTTCCTCCAAGATGCAAATTAACTCTTTTTAGTTAGAATTAAGTCATGGATAGTTGAGTTGCATGGATAAGAGCATGGTAGATAGATCATAGGATAAGCTAGTTAGAAGGAAAGAAACTGATTTGTGCTCTAAAACCTGCTATGCTTGCTCTTATACAACCCAAGTTCTTGGAAGAACCTTGTGAAGGGTTCAGACTTTGAGTTGCATCATGCCTTAGTAACATTATGAGGTTGACCGCACCTATAGCTCCTTTCAATGATGATGTTATGAGGGAAGTTTTCAAGTTAGTAGTGGGGAATTTCAGGACTTGGACAACATTGCAGGCTCTACCTTTGGGAAGAAGCTTGAGATTTTAGAAGATATGGCCATGTTCCGAACGTATGACATCATGCTTGATTTGGGGTGTGATGACTTGGTCCGTCAGATGTTTCAATGTTTCTTTGACATTAGGAAACATCACCCTGATACAATCAGAGAAAACGTGTTGTCCATTTTGTCTTCAGTCATGGGAGGTCGTGATGTCATTTGCAGGGAGTTGCGGGCTAGACTATTGACCATTTGGAGGGGAGAATAGTCGGTCTCACCTACTGCTTATGAGCTAGCCGAAAGGCTGATTGAGCAAAACATTGTGTTGTTCAGGAGACAATTGACAAGGGAGGAGCTACTCCAATTTGGAGGATCAGGCAACAAGAATGAGCTGAGGAGGAAGGGACTTTGCTCATAGTATTAAAAACTGGAACCGGTGACTGGACCGATGGGCCTAATGAACCGGTAATCGGAACAAAACCGGTCTAACCGGTACTGGTCAGGTCTAAACGAACTGGTTTTTAAAAAAATACATTAAATACTATTTAAAAAAAAACTATTTTTAAGATTTGCAACCATGATTCCAAGCCAATAGAGACAAAATATGCAAAGTTTGCTCATTTATATACCACGTACAGGTGAATATATCAAAATGGCACCGAGTGCAATACATATTATCGAAAAATACATCAGAAATGAGGCTCCAAATTGCCCATAAAGTCCAAAAACAATGCTACAAACTATGAGGCCATTGGTCTAATACAATACTACAAGTCTAGAGTCTAGACTCTACAGTGTACACATCAATCATGATCAATCATCAAATTCATCACCACTACTAGACACAGGATAAACATCGGCAACTGCATAGACATCATCTGGATCAAAGTTTGAGGATGCCTCAGCCTCAGGCTCATCTCCAACCTCAATACCACTTCCACCAATAACAATAGAAGTGGACCTAATGGAAGTACGAGTTACTCGAGCTGCATGACTAGTGGCTTCCATTGGTTGTTTTCCTTTCCTTGATGCAGCTACCAATCCTGGGTCTCCATCTGATGGTGCCACCAAATCTGCTTCAAATTCATCCCCCGCTAATGCTGCATCAAAATCAAAATCTGCCTCAAACACTGGATCTTCAGTCTCCTCCACCCATTCTGATGTTGGATCAATATCATCCAACACAATGGGATCTAGATCAGGTGTTTTGTTCATCAGTTGGTTCTGCCTCAAGCGAAGGTTGTATTGCACAAACAAAAGATCATTTAACCGTTTCTGTTCCAAATGGTTTCTCTTCTTTGTGTGTATGCGCTCAAAAATAGACCAATTACGCTCACAACCTGAAGCACTGCAAGTTTGGCTGAGGATTCTAATTGCAAACTTTTGCAATTGAGGACATTGTCTACCAAATGACTCCCACCAATGTGCTGCAAATAAAAAGACATTAATTAGTAACATAGTCCATTTCATTACTTATTTACAAACAATTTAACTCGAAAAGAAAAACAAATTTGAATTGCTTACCTGGTTGATCCACATCTCTTGCCATTTTTGCCAAGTTCTTTCCAAAGGTTCCCGCTGCCATACTGAAAAGAGTAAGTTGTTTATGTGTTTCCAAAAGGTTTGCACGGATAGGGACCATGTGCTCCAAGCAATCAATCAATCCAGATCTGACCTCCCCATCCTGTTGATCCCCTAGCCGAGATTTATAATGATACTTTGGGTTCAAAAAATACCCATTTGCATGTATGGGACGATGGAGTTGATTGTTCCATCTGTTATCAATGATCTCCCATATACGGCCATATTTAGCTAACCTGTCCCTGTAAACTGCCCGTATCTGCTCCTTTGCCTGATCCATAGCCTCATAAATGTATCCCATTGCCATATTTTCCGCATCCACCATCCTTAGCACCTTAACAAGGGGCTCAGTAATTTTTACAAGCTCTTAAGACCTTTTCCAAAAATAATTGTCAAAGACTTTCTTGTTGGTGTCTTTTCCATCTTGTCTACGAGCCCACTGGGATTAAGTCCAATCATTAGAAGAAAACATTTTCTGCAGGTTTTTCTATTGAGAATTGAGACATTGCAACGTGAGGAAGTGAGTTGCAAATCTCGTAATTGTAGGCCTAACAAGCTCTTTGCCCCCAATGTTTTTCCTCATTAGGCTCAATACCCATGAGTGGTTGTAAATGTATTTTGTAGTGCACTTTCCATGCTCTACAGTGTTTTTTACCCACTCCACTTTGCCTATGTCCTCAAGCATGAGGTCTATGCAATGTGCAGCACATGGAGTCCAAAATATGGTCCTATACTTGGACTCGAGCATCTTTCCAACAAGAACATAGTTTGAGGCATTATCTGTGATGACTTGCATAACATTCTGCTCCCCCACTTCCTGAATAATCTCAACCAAAAGCTCAAATAGAAGGGTTGCATTCTTCACCTTATCAAATGCATCAAATGATCTCAAAAACATTGTTCCTTGAGGGCCATAAACAAGGAAGTTAATGATAGTGCGGTTCTTTCCATCGGTACAACCATCTGACATGATGGAACAACCTGTTTTGAGACTTTACTCTTTATAGTCAGCCAAATACTCATCAATATTACAAATCTATTTTTGCAAAAGAGATCCCCTCAAGTCATGCACAGTAGGGCCTTTGAAGCCCTTTCCTGTAGCTAAAACAGGGTCCCACATCGCTTGTTAATAAGGTGAGCGAGAAACGTAAATGGGATATCTGCATCATACCACCATCTAGCAATGTATTGATAAGAAGTTTCTTTGCATTGTTTTTTCCAATGTTGATCCAAAGTGGGTTGACGACTTGGCTGTGAGGAAGTGGCTGCGGGATTAGCAGTGGATGAGAAATAACTCTGGATGTTGGGTATCTTTGTTAGTTTTGATTTTTGGCCAACAGGAGGAACATAGTGAAAGGGGTCATTGGTGGAAGGGATAGAAGTGGAGTCTTGA
This sequence comes from Pinus albicaulis, assembly GCA_034641835.2. Classification (NCBI taxonomy): domain Eukaryota; kingdom Viridiplantae; phylum Streptophyta; class Pinopsida; order Pinales; family Pinaceae; genus Pinus; species Pinus albicaulis. Next base: position 691,468,640 of record CM076571.1, on the reverse strand, counting down.
ATGTCATAATCATCATAGCCACTCTGTCTCAGGGTTTCTATTAGTTCCCTATTCCTTGCAATTTCATCTTGAATGGCCTTCTCACTAGCCTTAGTCGCCTCAATCTTTTCAAAATTGGCAAGGTATTCTGCTCTAACCGGACCTATCACTTCATTAGGTGCATCACATGGCTTTACTTGGCCTCTTATTCCAGCCAAGTGTTGTTTCAATCTAAGAATGCCCCCACCTCCAGTAGATTTTTCATAAAATTTGCATATCATCTTTCCATCAACCACATCACAATGGGCCCATGTACTGTCCTTGGTTTTTGGAGCCATCTTGACTTGAAATAATTGAAATTTGGAAATAAATCTGCCATTTAAAAAAAATTGCAACTAAGATAAATGGACAACCAAAGCTAAATTTACGAAACAAAACGCACATTCAAACATACAAAATTTGATAGCATAGGACTAGAGATTTGATAGCAATAGCATAGCTAAACACATGAGAAAATAAATACATGAATAACAATGAAATGATGGATTTTGAAGTGAAAATCCTTACCTGGCAATGCAAACTAGTTTCCTTAGCCTCCTCTTGAAAATGCCAACTCTACTGACAGTTCCAAACTATCTCCAAGATAGCTCCAACTCCAATCCCAAGCCTCCAAGTTCACTGCTCCAGCAAACACTCAACACTCTCCAAGCTCTCAATCAAACTCACAAAGCTGCAAATGAGATGGTGTGAGACAAAGGAGAGGCTGCCCCTGCTTAGAAAGGATTGGGGAGGGTGTTTTTGGAGGGAAACAACTCTCCCCTTCCCTCCAAATCAACCCTAAACTGATTTGTTGGCCGTGCGTGGGTCCCTACATTGTTTTAGATGTTGACTGGTCGGTTAAGGACAGAACTGGCCGGTCAACACTGGTTGACCGGGATTTTCAAGCGAAGGGAGGTGTTGAACTGGGTTTTTCGACCGATTTCGACCAGCTAGGGGTCTGACCGGCTGATTTGACCAGTTTCCAGTTTGACTTGGCCGGTTTTTAATACTATGACTTTGCTTCATCTGCAATAAACCTTGGGGACCTGACCACTCATGCTTGAGAGATGCGAAGATAGATTAGGAGGACATTCCTTCGGTATGTCAGGATGGGGAATCCTCTTTGGATGAGTCCATGAGGTCATATGAGGATGCTTCTGGGGAGCATGAGCAGTCGTGGAGTTGATGATAGTAGGCTGGATTTGTATTCTAGTGTGCATGGTGAACAGTCAGGGGACTCTATGGTAGATCTTTAGGATGACGAGTCACTTGTGATGATTCAACCGGAGCAGCATATGGTGGAGCATGAGTCAACTGAGGAGGAGGATATGTGCGGCATGCATGATAGTCCTTTGGGGGAGAGCCAGATGGAGGTTCACATTGATTCTGTGATGGATGTGCGGCTACCCTTGGGGTCAGCCATTGATGAGGAGCAGACAAATGTATGGACGTTTAGCTGTGTGAGTAGTTGAAAATACTTATCCTTAGGAGATGTTGGAGGTCGATAGGGTAGTTCTGCGAGAGGCTAGTGGACAACAGGAGTATGAAATTCCCGATCAGGAGAGGGAGGAGCTATTGGAGATGGCAGTGAATCCATATTTGGGTCGACCCACTGATGAGGTGTAGGTAGTTAGCAGAGTTGTAGTACTTTCAAGGAGCAGGACTCCCCAGGAGTACATCGATGGGGCTTGCAGCATATCTTGCCTACTTTGGCCTATTATAGAGAGAGGGGCCTTATACTTTAGGCAAATCTCGTTGACAGACGGGATAAAGCAGCATGAGTTAAGTATGGACTGGCGACAACACAACAAACTTGTTCCGTATGCAGGTATCATTGCAATTGTTTCTTCTCCCAGGATAGATTTATGAGAGATCATGAGTTGGTATCCCATTGATAGAGTATCAATCTTAGTTTTGGGCACATCTTGTCAGAAGCATTTTGATGAGAGAGTTGTCACATGCTTCAGTGGCCATGGATTGCGGACCGACAGTCCATCGGTATTCCAGTATCACTACCCAACATTAGCAGAGCAGTATTGACCTCGGCCTAGGCCAGAGGTTGGATTGGAGAGAGTTACTGAGTTGGTATTCACTTCATGGGGCAGCAGCTATCGCCAGAGACAGTTTGCAGTCTGAGCCATGGGACTTGGGCAATGATTGGCCATGGTGGCAGTGGGATTCGAGAGGATTGGTCGATGATAAGTACAATAAGAGATCATTTTGGGATCCTGACATTAAAGGGTTTGTTTCGGGTGGCTTGACACAGGAGCATAGCAGCACCGAGTGGTTTGTATGGGATCCGGGCATTGGGTCTCAGTTGCATCAGGCCAATAGGATGGCCCACATATTTGGATTGCTTGAGGGCAAGCAATGTTGGGGTGGAGGTTTATAATATTCCTTTTTCTGGTGTTCCTTATGACAGAGTTAGGATGGACTTCCAAAGTTGGGAACAGATAGGTCATAGGTACAGGTTGGTGTTATCAGTGGGCCCAGGGGATTTTTTGACAAGTTTTGAGGAGTTTCTATGAGGACTGGTGGAATTCGCTTGGTATATTCCACCATCCGCACAATTTTTCTTTCGTTTCGGTGCATTCCGATAACTTTCGGAAAACTGAGTTATTTTTGGGCTTAACACAATTAATTACGCTCAAGGTGGCATCTTGGGAGGAATACGTGATAGAACACCACAGTGTAATAGCTCGTTGGAACTGGAACGAGAACACCTACATGATGGGATGGTTGGACATGAGTTTTAGTGACTTGAGGAGTCATGGTGGCCGATTTACTCTTTCCCGCATTAAAAAAGAATATTTTAATTGGAAATAAGACCGAAAAGTGCTCCATGATTAAAATACTAATAAAATAGAAGACTCTAAAGGGGTCCATGAGATCTATAAAAGAAGAGGAGGAGGCCATTGACGGATATCTTCGATTTGATATCTTTACTTGTATGTGAGGTTGAGAACTCGATTCTCTATTCCATTGGTATTCCTAGGATGGAAACCCTCGGGTATGTTGTTTAGTGTTGGACAAAAACCCAACTCTCTTTGAGAAGAATTCATTCAGGAGTTTCACAGAGCTTCAGGGATAATGGAGTGAGGATCATTCAGGTCCTCAATTGGTGCTTCATTGTCTTTTAGTTAATTCAGTAGTAGTTGTTGTTCGTGGGAGAGTGCAATTGTTCAGTTTTGGAGGCCGACGCAGTGCAACAAATTATTTTTGAGGCCGTCATCTTATCTTAGCTATTTTGGTTGTACTTGATTGTAACCCCAATCTTTTGTAAATAAATGATAATTATATGGGGAATTTTTGGTTAATTGTATTTTTGCAATTTTAAGACAAAATATCCCGTTTGGGATGTCACAAATAGCTAAAGATTGGGGTTTCTAAGCCAGGAGGGCTGAAGCTCGATTTTCTGAGAGGCAGATCAACGTAGTCCTCAACCAGACCCACATAGGCCTACGCATCTACTATGCAGAGGCAGCGCGGGTTTCATCAGTCTCTGATCTGGATCAGTCGGGAATTGCAGGGTGAGGTAAAACTCGCTATTTTATCTGACTGTCGAGAATTTTCTCTGTTGGGTGAGCTGGATTTTGGCACCCTAGTTGTACTCCGAATACTACTGCTCAAAAATACAAACCCTTAAATTTGCTGCACTGGTTTTCCCACATTGGGTTTTTTCGGGGACAATTTTCCAAGAATAAGTGTGTCCTTTATGTGATTGTCTCATTTATTTTTCAGTTCTTGACCTGTATATTGGTGTAGGCCACAGTGTATTTACATTAATATTTTTACTGAAGTATTCAGAAAAATAACTTGATAATATAAACACAAGTAGATAATGTAAATCAGTTTTTTCTGAAGTAGGATTTTTGGTTTAGATTCAGAAATTTTCACATCAAAGCCTGGAACAAAATTGTGCTATAACTCTCTGCAGTAATTGATCATTGAGCACCGTATATACACATGAAGAAGAAATACCCAAAGGCTTGATCCATGCACCAATTGCATAACAAATCAACCATGCCACCGAAAAACCAAATGTGTTGTGACCCTTCATGAGAATTGATAACCGAACACTGTATACACACACAAAGAACAAACACCCGACAACTCAAACCATGTGCTAGCCACACAACTGATCAACCATTCCACTTGAAACAAAAAATGTGTTATGACCTTCATGGGAACTGATCATTGAACACCATATATAATCACGAAGAACAAATGGCCGATAGCTTTAACCATGAACCAATCACATAATAGATCAACCATGCCACTTGAAACAAAAAATGTATTACGACCCTTTTGAGGAACTGAGCAATGAACATCGTATATACACATGAAGAACAAATTCTCGATGGCTTGAACCATGCACCATTCATATAATAGATCAACCATGCCACCACTACAGACCTCAACCTCGGGTCGACCACAAATGTTTCATTGAACGAGTTTTGTGTCTTTGTTAGAGACTCAACATGGATGTATGTGTGTGTGTTACATGGACGCGGGCCTTTAAGGGTCGACCTTGAGCCAACCAATGTTAAACATAACCTTCATTCATAAAATAATATATCCAATATAACCAACGGCTTAACCCTTCCACGATGACCTTTACCATGTGAATTTGAGATTAGCGCTTAGCCCCTTTTCCTTTGGCAATGTGAGCATGACATGTGACCCTGTCCTAGGGGTCCATGCTTGCCTACATGGTGACATGATGAAATTATATGAAATCATCACGCCACATGGGAACTCGAGAGGGGTGCCACATGTCAGCCGTTTTTTACTATTTTACCAACTGAACACTATCATTTCAACCTACCATGTGGCATTCCTTGGATGTGCTATGTCATCTTGCTAATGTCACCTCATCCAACCCAACTGTGCCACATCATCGTTGCTGCTACTTCATGGATGACTCTGCAAAGGGACACATCGTTGCCTTGGCATCCAACCACTGGCTTCCATGTGTCATTGCGGGATAGGCCAGTGACCTCTATTAAACATCGTGCAAGTTGTGATATCATCTGCCTTTCAAATTTCTCATCCAAACATCGTATCCATTTGATCTAAGAAAGATGCTCGACCTTTAATGTGTTAAAACTCGTGCAAGTTTAACCACGCTCTGTCATTGACTTAACCATGAAACATGGATCCACCCGAAATATGCGCATTGTTTAATGAATTTGGTGTTAGTGGGTTTTCCCTATAGTTAGGCCATCAACTAATGATGACTTTAAAATGGCCATAACTTTCATTTGGGAGGATTTTTTTAGAGTGTGATATATTGTTGGAAAGGTCTCGATGAGGACTATCCATTCATGTTATCCGTAAACTCGTTAGGGAATCATAAACTTGTGAAAAACTCAATAAATTTCATACCTTTTTTTACTTCACCTAATAAGGGCATGCAAGAGATCTACATATCATACTTCTTCCTTTGATTCATGAACAATACTACTACTTCCTTAGGAAACCCCTTCGACATCAATGACACTTTTTGTCATTGATGGCAACACCATTAGAAATCGATGGTCATTAATGGCAATAGGTCAAGTTGTCATTGACATGCACCAAAATCCCCCTGATATAATGTGGAGTAATCTCGTTGTCTAACTATGTATATTCCTCTCATGTCTGCATTCTTTCCTCCAATCTTCTTGCTCAATGTCTATCTGTGGCTCTTGCTCAAAGTTTGTCCATGTCTACATCATCATCTTCATTCTCTCCCCCTTTAACATCAATGTAAAAGGGACTTGGTTGTCTACCACTGCTTCCATAACTGTGTGTATACCTAATCCTTTGATAATTGAAGTCTCCCCTAAGATCATACTCGCGTTCTTAATCTAAAAGTATCCCTTGAGATCACATTGACAATTTTTCTTCACCTATTCCTAAACGTCTTGTGGACCTAATAAAGTCTCCCCTTGAGACCATGCTACTAATGCTTTTTCCTAGATAGAGTCTCCCCCTAAGTGTCATGTCCCCATTTTTATTTTCCTCTATAGTACAGTCAAGGTGGATTTATGGGGCAAAGGATGGCCAGTTCATGGGAGTAGGTTTATGTCATTTGGGGTTCTGGGGGAGTTTTGAGGAATTTTTACGGGATCAAATGGAATTTAGTTGGCATATTCTCTCATCCACACAACTTTCCTTTTGTTCTTTTACATTTCGGCAACTTTCGGAAAATGAGGTTATTATTGAGCCTGACTTAATTAATTTCGCTTGAGGTGGCATTTTGGGAGAAATTTTTGATGGAATACCTCAGTGTAATAGCTCGTTGGAACCAAAATGAGAAGATATACATGATGGGATGATGAGAAGTGACTTCCAATGGTCGGAGAGAGTATGGTGGAAGATTTACCATTTTCCTTGATTAAACGTGGCTTTAATTAGTCATTTAATTAAGGAAAACTAATTAATTGGAGGAAATTCTAGAATAATAATAAAACAATAAAGTAAGATGCTTCTAGAGGCTTGGAGATCTATCCATCAGATCTATAAAAGAGAAGGAGATCATTTGGAGACATCTTGGTTTGAGCATTTGTCTTTGATGTCAATTGGAGAATTCAGTCATCTATGATAGTAGCCCCAGGACGGAAACCCTCAGGTGATTCAGTGAGAGTGGGTGAGTACCCAACTCTCCCCTTGGTGAATTCATCCATAATTCACAGGAGAGCTTACCAATTGCAGTTCAGATTTGGTTTTGGAGGCTATTGCAACATTGGAGTAGTTTCTTGAGGCGAACTTTCCATCTCAGCTATATTGGTTAGATAAGCATGTAAACCCTAGTTTATCCATTATAACAAAAGCTGAGATTATTTTTTGCATGTCATATTGTTGAGTTGCCGAACTCTACTTGTTATATTTTACATGGAAATCTTCTGTTTGTGAATGGCAATTTTATCTGAAGTTTTTTTTTGAGTTAAATTTCGAGAAATCACCAAACTTTTAGTTTGGGACATTACACTAAGATCATGCTTCCAATACTTATCCACCTCTTCATGTACTTTCTTGTGGACCTAAAAAAATATTTTCTTGATAATATGCTTCCATTTGTTCCTATACTTTCTTGTCATATTTGTTAATGTTTGCGTCCTTTAATTACCCCTGAGCTATATTGTGCACCCGATGGAGTCTCCTCTTGAAGCCATGCTTCTTGTTGCTATTCTCCAACTATGCATAACCTTTCTTGTGAACCTCATGATAGTGTTTCCCCCTATGACCATGCTTTAGTATGTTAATAAACATCTTCTTACAGTGATTTACATCTGAGATATCATCATCAAGCCATACTTTCCAAGGCAACTGGAATCCCCCCCTATTGTTGTTCATGTGTTTTCTTCATACCAATAACTTCTTCCTGCAATTGATCATTCTTTCTACATAATCTTGCTTTTTGAAGTTTTGATTCAACAAGTTATAATCTTGAAGAAGCCTTTACCAAGGGATTATATCTGAGGAGTTAGATCTAACTGTGGTTCTTCCAGTCTCATCCTCCATCTCATAGTGTTGCTTCTTAGATTAAAGGAAATTGCTTCCTTCTTGATTATGTAATCACATGTTGTGCATCCTTCATTATCACATATATAACACACAATAATGGGCTTCAACATTTGTGAAAATGTTGATGTGATCTTCTAATTTGTTCCACATGCCTGAATTTGGGAACTTGATCATATCTTCTATACTTGACCATCTCACAAACTCTACAATCCTATGCTTTGTGGCCAAATGTAATGTCCCCAACCGCTTAGGATACATAAGACAGGGTTCCACTAGCCTAATAAAGTTTCTGTAGGCTAAGGCGGGGAAAATTTAATAAGGGAACATGATTCACCTAGAAAAAACATTATGAATGCTTAAAAATGGAAGATGGGAACATATCCTAGGCTAATAAAAAATCACTTTCATTTTATAAAGTGAAAAGTTCCTAAAGTGACTTTATAAAAGATTAAAAGGGTAAAATGGCGGAAAAAGTGGCCACTAAATTATAAAAAGTGAAAAGTGAGGAGTCTCTCTTCATTCTATCACTTGCATTTTGAGAAAATGAGCTCTTGGAGAGTTTTTGGGGAGAAGCTTAGGGTTTGAGAAACCCTAGCCGCAATTTCTAACTTTGGTGTTGAAAATATACACCCTAGTTGGTTTGAAGAGTGAGATCAATCTGATTTCACCACTGCACTACCAAGGAAAAGAAGTTTTGTAGAAGATAATGGAGGTAAAAGGTGTTATCAATTGATTTTATCTTATGATTTCTTGTTTTCTATATATCATCTTTCAGGTGGATGTCCAAGCCAAATATGAGGTCGATATTTACATTGAAGGGCCATATTCTGCCATAAGTTTAGTGGATCAAGGTTTTGGGTTATGAGGCTGAGTTTATCATTCTAAAGAATTGAGTTGCTCTCTATTCCAAGGTTGAGTTCTATCTTTGTTTCCAGGTCGATTTATGCTTTCCCAAAGGACAAGTTGCCTTTGTCAAGAGGTCAAAACTCTCCCTGTACATTGTTGGACGAGTATATCTAGTGGAGAACTAGTGATATAGTTCTCTATTTGTTTTACTGAACATATTCCCGCTACTGGGGACTCATATTAGACATGGAGAGTTCATGAGTCTTTTCTAGTTGGACGTGAGAGATGGAACATCACTTTCCTACGTGTGTACATCATCCCAAAGGCCACATGAGTTTCCATATTTGTTAGCTGTGTTCTCTCTTCACTCGTTAGTTGAGTTAATCCATCTTTCAAAGGTTGAAGTTAATGCTTAATGGAGGCCAAGACAAGTCTTATTGTTGCTTGCATATATTAGTATCAAGTGTATCTCATATGGCGTGTTTGTGGTTGTAGCAGAGGGTTATAGACAAAGAAATAAAGGAGGTCGTGTTCTTGAATTCATTCTTGCTTATTTGTACTAACTGAACATTAAGTTGGAGAAGCATCACTGCATTATTCCAGGTTCCTTATTTGTGTTCATTATGATGTATTTCGTTTTACTGGAATTGAAATAATAACAATACGACTTCCAGTTGGTTATTAGTTGCTTCATTTATCAATGATTTGTGTTAGTTCTTATTACAATATACTATTTTAAATGTTGTTATGATATCTGATTATATATTGGAGACACTACATGTTTATACACATAATAAACAAATGAAACTTACACCTACAACAATGTGTTAGCCAATTGTTTAATGAAATCTCTCGTTGAAGACCTCATCAAAAACTCATTCAATTGTTTGAAAATTTAAGATATCTCCAGGGCGCTATCTTATACTGGTATCAAAGCATGTTCTTGGAGAATTGTGGGGTCTAAGGGCAGATTATCAGTGATTCACGAGTTCAGAAGACAATCGTTTCAGTGGGGTAACCTATAGAAGGATCCTTTAAATCAGAGAGCCCACTCCCATTTGGGAAGATGAAGAGTCTTTAGAGGAGAGAACAGAGGAAGAAGAAACCCCTATGAGGGGAAAATAGGTAGAAGAGTTACTTGAAAGGGAAGATCTAGACATGGGAGACATGGATACTCAAGCATTCAACAGTCTTATTAGTGCATTGAATGGTTTAGCTAAGGGCAAAAAGGAGATGGTGGATCTGATGAGTAGGATAGTAAACAAAGGAGCTTCCACCGAGAAGGACCCTACTAATGGAGAGGGGCTAATAGTGTTGAGGGCAGCCAAGCTCGTTCTACTATGCAGAGCGAATCCCACTTACATAGTAGAGCACCCAGACCAAACATGCCTTAGTTCATACATGAGACAATAGAAGACCATATAGAGCATACACGTCAAGGAATTCCTTTGGTGGATTATTTGGAGGAGTATAGAGCATTGGGATATGAGTACCAAGCTACTATGAGTTTCACAGAATTCTTCCACCTCCAATTAAAAAGAAAGCCTAAGGCAACTTAGAAGGCTATGGGGAAAAATTATGAGCTACAGAAGACATTGGGAAAGGTGACCATTCCTTGCTTTGATGGTTCATCTAAATGCCCAACTTGGTCATGGGCACAAAAGATGGATACATAATTCCAACTACATCAGATGATGGAGGATGATGCTATTAAGTTGGCCACCTTTCAATTGGAGGGTGAAGCCCAAGAGTGGTGGTACCATGGGTTGGTGAAATTGGATCACACCAGCATCACCTCACACACTGAGTTTACTCAGAGGATTATAGGGTGGTTTGACAGGAAGGATCCAGAGCTTCACTTCAGGGAGTTGGCCCGAATCAAGCAGAAAAGTAGTCTGGGGGCCTACATTTCAGAGTTTCAGAGAGTAACAGTTATGGTCACAGACATTTTAGAGGCTACACTGGTGATGCTATTTGTGGAGGGGTTGTTTAAGCCTCTACATGGTGGGTCAAAGGCTATCAACCCACCACTCTTCTTGATGTAGTTAACAGAGCCAGGGACATGCAAGATGTTGTTCCTAAGAGCATATTCCCTCCTAGGCTTTCTTTTCCCCAATAGAGTAAAGAATTCAAACCTTTTTAGAGAGAGGGCATCGAGAAACTGAATTTGGATGAGGAGACCCGGAAGGAGCTAAGAAAGAAAAAGCTTTGTTTTAGCTATCAGGAGCCTTGGGCACTAGGGTACTAGTGTGTAGGAAAAGACAAAGTGGGAAAGGCCCGTTATATTGAGGTGTAACTGAGAGTGACAACGATAATGATGTTTAGGCGCCAACACAAGAGTAGGCTCGAGAGATGGGACACTAGAAAGCTAGGGGTGAGACTTCATAGGCTGGAGGAAAGGCCACTATTATTGCATCCAATCAAGATTCCCCAGGTATTACACTTTTAGGGACAATGAATTTTTGGCAAGGCATAAGGTCATAGTGTTGATTGATTACGAGGCTTCACATAATTTCATAGATGTAGCCTTGGTTGATCAGAGAGTGAATCTGACAGAGGAGTTTGATGGCATCGTATGTAATATCCCCAATTAGCAATTCTTCTAATTAGGATATTAATTTTTGATAAATTTTGATGTTGCTAATGTCAAGCAAAAATAAGGTGGATTGGGACCCACAATTAATAATTAAGGGAAAAGCTACAACCTACTCCTATAGTTCAAAGGGAAAAATTGCAGCCTTAGTGGGGTCCATGTGGCTAGCATTTGATTTGGAGGCATCTCCCTAGGTGGCAGCGTGGGAGAGGCTCTATGGGGCAGTGCAACAAGTGGCTAGATGAGGAGATTGCGCAGTCCATGGTGGGCCCAAAGGAATGTTGGGGGCTCAAGTGATAAAAGGAAGCGAAGGAAGCTCATTTCCTCATTCATTCATCTTCTATTTTGATTGTCATCTTGACATAGCATGCTTGTGCCGGGTGCCAAGTCTGTTGTGCTCTTTAGAACATGAGATCTTTAGGCTGAGATCTCAACCTCTACCTCAGGGGACTTCGAGTGCCCGCTCTGGAGACTAGTTCCACAATTTTGGTGAGGAGTTGACATAGTAGTAGCAGTAGGAGTGTGTAGTCCCTTCAGGACTACGTAGAGGCAGTAGAGACTGTGTAGTGATTACGCAGTGCGGTCTAGAGGAAGCGCCGAGAGTGTGGGAGAGAATAGGAATTCAGCCGGAGGATTTGGAGGGGAGGCTAGCCACCTCCTACTAGGGATTTGGCAGCATTTTGGAAACATCTACCAGCAGTTCCAGCCAGGAATCAAATTTCCGAGGTTTTTCTGGGTTTATTGAGTAGAAGCCAAGATTAATTTGGCAGAATTATTTGGGTAGGTTTGAGGTGTCAAACAAAGATCCTAACTCAACCAACAACTAGTGGAGCTAGGGGAAAATAGGGCCGAAAATTCGGGGTCAACCTTTCGTCAATTCCCTCACAGGTTTTTGTGGGTTTTGTGAGTAGCGTCCGGGATTAAAACCCATAATTTTTTGAGTAGTGGAAGCGGCCAAACCAACAGTCCGAAGTCAGACAACAACAACATTTTTGGGCAGAGTAGACATCACCAGAGCCACGCAGAGCTAGTTGCAGAGAGTCATTTCAGCTTGGGTTGAGAAGTATTCCAGTCTGCCTTGAGTAGGCCCAAGTGCACCTATTTCAACACCTCTCTTGCACTCAATTCCCAACATTTATAAAATGGCTTAGCTTATCTTTTGGCTTCCATTTCTCATGCATTGATGGTGTAATTTATTTTGCTATAAATTTAGTCTATTGTTGCTTGTATATTTGTCATTTTTCCATTTGGGGCTATTATAGTGGTATCAGAGCCTCGTTCTTGGCTTAGTCATGGGGATATTTTCCTATGAACGAGGAGGGTAGGCATAATATTACCCACCAAAGGCAGTAGAGGTGGCACATATGGGGAAGTCAAGGAGCAAAGGGGAAGCAACATTTGGTAGAATCTTAAAGGCTCTAAACGATTTAGCCAAAGTATAGAAGGGAATGTTGGAAGGACTCAAGGAACAGAATAGGGATAAGAGCATCCATCATGAATTCCTAGTTGGGGAGACTTCGGGGGTTTCACAACAATGTGCCCCCTTTACCGAGTGAGCAAGGTAGGGGGCATGATCACATACCGATGGGAGATTATTTTCGAGAATGGCAGTCCATGGGGGAAAAATTCAGAGCAGCTTTGTCATTTAGAGATCACTTCCATCTCAAGCAGGATGAAAAAGGAAGGAATAGTGGGAGGTCTAGCATGCAAAGCTCAAATTTGCAGCCTACCATTGGGAGGATACATTTTCCCAAGTATGATGGATCCATGGAGTGCATAGCTCAGGATCAAGTGGGAAAGTTGGATACCTTTTTCCAGCTTAACTTAGTAACAGAGGGGGAAGCCATCAGAATGGCTACCTCGCACTTGGAGAATGAGGGCACACAGGGTCATGGGGAGCATGTGAATACACCCAGTATGATGCAAGGGTCACCCGTGTTGGATACTTCCATGACCATGTCGATTGACATCCTAGTAGAGAGAGTAGAGCCTACCCCAGTAGTGCCATTGAGGTGATGACTGTGGTAGTGTGCAAGTCTTCGGGTGGTAGCAGCATGCGATAGATGGGTGAGGTGCCAAGAGATGTATCCACCTTTGATGAGGTGCTAGGACTCAGGAGATATAGAGGTATTGGACAATGGTCACACACAACAGTGTCATCAACTTCAGACTGACCTTATAGCTTTGAAAGGGAAGGCCACATCAGTACGAGAGGCTATTTTGTTGCAGAACGAGGAGATGGAGAGCATGAGAGTGGTTTGTGTCGCGTTAGTGGCCAAGTTGGCCCACATTGGGGAAGGGTTGGATTCCCTAATGGTATAGCTAGAGGACACATTGGAGTGTCAGAACAACCCCCTTCAGGCATACATAGACGGGGCTAGCAGCATTGTTGGGTCACCTCTTCCCATTGGAGAGAGAGATAGAGCCACCTAGTCAAATCTCATATGTTGACCTGGATAGCGGGATGAGACGATTGGAGTTGCACAGGGTGCAGCATCTGCATGTTGGGGTTGGATGGCGAGATATTTTGAGTTGGTACCCTGTGGAGTAGGTTATGGAGATGGTAGTGGACCCGGGTGTAATTTAGCAAGAGTTTCTAGGCGCTGCGAATATAGGAACCCCAGACTGGCAATGGGATTCGGGTGGGAGTACCTATCGTTTCCCAGGCAAGTCGGTTGACTATGTCTTGGAGGGTACATTTGGCCTCGCAGTTGAGCGTGCACATTTGCTAGGGGAGTTTCGGTCAGCTCCAGTGGCCAACTAGTTTATGGGCCGACTCCTTGGGTTGTCTTGGTACGACATTTGTACGCGGGGTCACGAGGTGATCAACATACTTTGGCAGGAGCTTGTCGGAGGAGGTGGCATTGGCAGGACACCAAACGATGCCTTGTATGGAGCCAAGGATTCTTCACCTTTGTGTGGGGCACAGAGGTCGCAGCAGAGCAGAGCAGTGGTGGCATCATTTTTGACACATAGGGATATTCGCTTCTCGGACCCCTTAGGGAGGGTTTGGAGTGATGATCCATTCATTGACGGGTGTAGTGATGCGACAGTGGAGGTGATGATACCGATTGGGGGTGGTCCGACATGTAGAGACACAACTCTAGGCCACCACATCCAATGATGTGTGGGAGCATCTAGCATTGAGCAGTGGACTACCAGTGGACATGGAGGTGCACGGTGGTGTACTGTACTGTGTTGGACTGCATTGTGGAGTAGGAGTGTCTTACATCACATTGAGTACACGCGAGGATTGATTGGTGCCTTGACACAGATAAGGCACGAAACGGTACAAGGTGGTACAGTAGTAGCAGGGGGTATCTAACAGTGTACAAGGGTATGTCGCAGTGTGCATTGGCATGTCGAGGAGTACAGGGATGATCAGTGGTATGCGGGGGTGTATGGTGCTACACAACAGGGTCTTAGAGTATTGCCTCCAGGGAGACCTATGGACAGAGACACCGAGCATACCTTTTGGGGTTAGTTCACCCAGGTTCGATGAGGAGACAGATGACGGTATCTGTGGGGACTCACACGCCTGACCCTGTTCTACATCACTCACGGGCATAGTCGATTTTGTTGTTGTCCTTTGGCACTCTGGGCATGAGCAGCGAGTAGACGAGGCTCACCCAAGCTATTTGGATGACACTCAACACACTAGAGGAGAGAGTTCTCAACAGTGGCATTGGGGCGGTGTGCTAGTTGACAGCCACAGGTTGGGGGATGAGATGATCATCTACAGGGGTGGCATATCATTCATCGCTGAGCCTACACCTGGGGAGCGGGTCATGAGGGGGACACGCATCACTCTTTTCTCAGGGCATGTTGAGACCATGCATGAGCAGAGGATACTGGGTACAACCGAGGTAGCATCCCAATATGTGTCTGGGCTCTAAATAATGTATCGGCCTATTATCGAGAGGATGGATAGCAGACCCAGTGGAGATGGTTGGCAGGAACAGGAGGGATCCACATACCTTGAGTCAATTGTGAGTATCAAATATCCATCTATTGGTTGCATTTAGGGGGTGGCTTTTTGTCACATGTGGCTTCAAACATTCATCGGTACTACACAGTGGCAGACACAAGGCAAGTTAGCATGCATCAAATTTTCCCATGATATATGGACCCTCTATATTGGTCACATGTAGGGACTAGAGATGAGGCACGGAGGGATTCCTGTAGTTGTCAGATCTATGGTGCAACAGGTCCGACTATGGGATGAAGAGATTCAGTTGATTGATAGACCATTCTGTCTCGTGATGGTCAAAGTCAGGACAAAGAGTGATCTAGTTCATTATTGGGTTGGCACATGGGGTACATAGAGGCCTTCATCAGATGGCGAGGCCGACTTTCTCTGTGGTTGCATAAGGTCGGAGTTACATTCGAAGGGGTAGATATTGGCATCATGGTGATGCGTGGGCTGAATGAGGTTGTCTGTCATAGATCTCCTGCCACTAGGGTTCAGGAGAGGAGGATACAGTGTGCGCATGATGGCGAGTATCTCATGGTCAAAGTATTGCAGCGTTAGCATGGTGGTACCTCTATGTGATTAGCAGGGGACCCAATTATTACAGCTCCACACAACTCGATAGCCTTTAGGGATGAGTTGTATACTACATGGGGAGATCATGTAGATCTTCCATTGGGCTTTAGTGAGTCACTAATGGAGTGGGGAATTTATTTAGCATGGCAGGTTGGTCAGCAAGATGACAGCAGGAAGGGCTCATGTGAGCGAGAGGATATCTCTGGCGGGATGAGATGGTATCTTTGAGTGTTTACTCTTGGATTGCATGGGATGGACCACTTGGTAGGAAAACTCCATGATGTGTCGGGCATAGTGCCATATTATCCTAATTCCCTACTGAATGTAGGAAAACTCCATGAGGTGTCGGGCATAGTGCCATATTATCCTAATTCCCTACTGAATGATGGCGTTCATACTACATAGGGCCTCTGCTACTTGTTCCTGGTAGGATGGTGAGTGGAGCAAGGGGAAATTCATGTTGCACAAGATGGCTTGGGATCCAGGTATTGAGGGATCCTTTCATATCAGGGAGATGCAGAGGTCGAGGATGATATAGTCGTGCATTTGAGACCCTGGCATATTTTTGCTGCAACAGTGGGGAGCGTTAGCTAGATAGGATTCTTGTTTAGGCATTGCTTGAGGATAAGCAATTTTTTGGGGGAGGACTGTAATATCCCCAATTAGCAATTCTACTAATTAGGATATTAATTTTTGATAAATTTTGATGTTGCTAATGTCAAGCAGAAATAAGGTGGGTTGGGACCCACAATTAATAATTATGGGAAAAGATACAACCTACTCCTATAGTTCACAAGGAAAAATTGTAGCCTTAGTGGGGTCCATGTGGCCAACATTCGATTTGGAGGCAGCTCCCTAGGTGGCAGCGTAGTGAGTGGCTGGATGAGGGGACTGTGCAGTCCATGGTGGGCCCAAGGGAACGTTGGGGGCTCAAGTGATAAAAGGAATTGAAGGAAACTCATTTCCTCATTCATTCATCTTCTATTTTGATTGTCATCTTGATATAGCACGCTTGTGCCGGGTGCTAAGTCTGCCGTGCTGTTTAACACACTAGATATTCAGACGGAGATCTCAACTTCTACCTCGGGGGACTTCGAGTTTCTGCTCAAGAGAGTAGTTCCACAATTTTGGTGAGGAGTTGACATATCAGCAACACCGGGAGTGCGTAGTCCCTTCAGGACTGAGTGGAGGCAGCGGAGACTGCGCAGCGATTGTGCAGTGCAGTCTAAGGAAGTGTCGGGAGTGTGGGAGAGAAGAGGAGTTCAGCTGGAGGATTTGGAGGGGAGACTAGCCACCTCCTATAAGGGATTTTGGCAGCATTTTGGAGACATCTACCAGCAGTTGCAGCCAGGAGTCGAATTTCCCAGTAGTTGGGTGAACCAAGCCCAAGAGAGCCAATTTCCGAGGTCAAAAGTAGGACAAACCCTTTTTGGGTTTTTCTGGGTTTATTGAGGAGAAGCCAAGATTAATTTAGTAGAATTTTTTGGGCAGGTTTGAGGTGTCAAACAAAGATTCTAACTCAGCCAGCAACCATTGGAGCTAGGGGAAAATAGGGCCGAAATTCGGGGTTCAACATTTGGCCAATTCCCTCGCGGGTTTTTTTTGGGTTTTGTGATTAGAGTCCAGGGTTAAACGCACGAAATTTTCTGAGCAATGGAAGCGGCCAAACAAACAGTCTGAATTCAGCCAGAAACAACATTTTTGGGCAGAGCAGCACAACACCAGAGCCACGCAGAGCCAATTGCAGAGTCATTTAAGCTTGGGTTGAGAAGTATTCCAACCTGCCTTGTGTAGGCCCAGGTTCAGATATTCCAACACCTCTCTTGTACTCAATTCCTGACATTAATAAAATGGCTCATCTCATTTTTTGGCTTCGATTTCTCATGTATTGATGGTGTAATTTATTTTTCTGTAGTTTTAGTCTATTGTTCTTGTATTACTTTCATTTTCCCATGTGGGGATATTACATCATAGTAGCCATACTAGGTTATAAGATGGAATGCACTAGATACATCCCCAAGCTAAAGCTAACGTTGGGCAATTATACAGTGACAGATTATTTCTTCTTGGTGGATGTACCAGTCATCAATGTGCCTCTACAAGTTCAGTGGCTCTACTACATTGGGAAGAATAATATAGATCAGAAGAACATGGAGATGGAATTTACAGATCTAATGGATCGCAGGAAGGTAGTCCTAAGGGCCATGCATCAGTATCCACTGAAGATAGTATCATTTAACATGGAGGCAATGTTGAGGTGGGGTGACATCAAGTGTGAAGTCGAGTGCTTCATTACAAGCAACAAACAATTGGAACAACCACGAAAACATTCATACGATATTCAAGTATTGCTCCACACACATTAGAAGGGTGTTTTGACATTCCTCCAAGTAGACTACCAGATAGGGGTTTTGAGCATGTTATAGAATTGGAGGGTGTGAAAGCGATCATAACTAGCCCCTATCGACATCCCAAGGTTTACAAAAGATGACATTGAGAAGCAAATTAAGGATTTGTTGAGGTTGGGTCATATTGTGCCTAGTTCTAGTCCTTTTGCTTCTTCAATTGTGATGGCTAAGAAGAAGGACGGTACCTTGTGGATGTGTCTTGACTACCAGGCTTTTAACAAGAGGAAAATCAAAAACTAGTATCCTGTTCCCAAGATAGACGAATTTATGGATGATTCGATGGGAACCGAATATTTTCGAAGATAGAACTTCGTTCAGGCTGCCAACAGATTCAAGTTCAGGAGTAGGACATCCTAAAGATAACTTTCAGGTGTTATTATGGGCACTATGAGTTTCAGGTTATGCCATTTGGGATAACCCCCACAACTTTTTATTCATGCATTAACCGCATGTTCAACAAACAATTGTGGAAGTACTTGTTGGTTTTCTTTAATGATACTTGTGTCTACAACAAGACTTGGGAGGACCATCTAGTGCACTTGGACAAGTTATTGGGGATTTTGGAGTAACAGGAACTATATGCAAAGGAGTCCAACTGTGAATTTGGCATCACAAAGATGCTCTATTTGGGGCATGTTATTGGGAATGATGGGGTTCAAGTCCATCGGGAGAAGGGCGATCATCGAATGGCCTACTCGGAAAAACATAAATGAAATGAAAAGCTTCCTTGGCCTTTGCACATATTATAGAAAGTTTCTTAAGGGGTTCTCACAGTTAACAATGCCTCTTACAAACCTCACCAATAAGGGGGCTTTCAGTTGGACTGATAGAGCACAAGAAACATTTGAGAAGATGCAGTAGGTGATGAGTTCGTGCCCTATGCTTGCACTACCATATTTCACCCATCCATTTGTGTTGGAATGTGATGTTTCTGGGACAGGATTTGGAGCATTTTTGATGCAAGATCACCACCCGATAGTGTTTGAGAGCCACAAACTCAGAGATTATGAGCAACATTACTCCATTTATGATAAATAGATGTTGTCCATTATGCATGCATTGGCCAAGTTCGGACAATATCTCATGGGGAATAGGTTGAAAGTAAATACATATCATAACAACCTGAGGTTCCTCATCGAACAAAAGGAGCTGAGTGAAAGGCAACAAAAGTGGATGAACAAATTGTAGTCCTATGACTTTGAGATTGAGTATTCTTAAGAGGGAAAACAATGTCCTAGTCGATGCTCTTTCGAGGATGCCACCCACTCTCTCAATCATGGATATGACATATGATTAGAAGCCGCAACTACTTGTGGAATATTCCCTAAACAAGTTCAGTTGTGAGATTCGGGACAGACTATTACAGGATGATCGATATCAGGTCTTGGATGACATCATTTACTACAAGAACTAGATCTACCTAGTACCAAAGTCACAACTCAAGGAGAAGATTATGGAAGAAACCCATATCTCACCTTTGGAAAATCAGGGAGAGGTTCACTTTGAAGGGCCTCAAGTTGGATGTGTTGAAATTTATGAGGATTACAACATTTTGCAGCAGAACAAACCTGAACATACTCATCCGACAAGGTTGCTACAACCACTCCCTCTCCCTAACCAGAAACACAAGAGCATTTATATGGACTTAATCATTGGGATACTCACGTGCAGGGTAAAGATTGCATATATGTGGTGGTATATAGAATTACGAATTTCGCACACTTCTTTGCCATACCATCTAATATTTAGTAGCACTTGTGGCCAAATTGTTCCTCAGAGAGGTCTTCCAATTGCATGGGTTGTTGAAGACCATTTTGAGTGATAGAGATAGTAGATTTGTGGGCATCTTCTGGGAGGGTCTATTTAGACTTGTGGGGACTAAGTTGACACCGAGCACTAGTTACCACCCACAGATTGACGGAAAAACCCAAATAGTCAACAAGTGGTTGGAGGGATATCTCAAGAACTATGTATCTAGCCAACAGAAGGCATGGGTAAAGTGGTTGCATTTGGGGGAGCACTGCTACAACACCACTTTCCACATGTCTATTGGTATGATGCCCTTCAAATTTTTGTATGGATATGATGCCCCAACATTTGTAGACTGTGTATTTGGTGAAAGTCATGCCCCATTGACTAAAGATTGGATTCAAGAGAGCCAAGATATCTTATGAGTCCTCAAAGAAAATTTACAAATGGCTCTGAATCAACAAAAAGTGCATGCAGAGAAGCACATGATAGAGCACAACTTTGAAGTGCGAGACATGGTATACCTTCATCTTCAACCCAACAAGAAGTCATCACTCATGACAAAGGGAGCAGAAAAACTAAAACCTAGGTTCAACGGGCCATATAGAATTGTGAGATGAGTTGGGGAAGTGGTCTATGAGATTGCGCTTCATGAAGGATGCATAATACACAATGTCTTCCATGTTTCATGCTTCAAAAAGGCATTAGGGAAACATGTAGTTACTTCCACTGAGCTCCCACCATTAGATAAAGAAGGAGAACTAATTTTGGTTATGGAGGAGATTTTGGAGACCAAGGAACGAAAGTTGAGGAATAGGAATGTGAAGGAATACCTGGTGAAATGGAAGGATTTACTTATTGAGGATGCCACATGGAAAGGTGAACAAGTGCTCCAACATCCATAGTTGAAGTTGCTCAAGGGAAAGTAATATTGGGTAGGGAGGACTGTGATGTCCCAACCTCTTAGGATACATAATATGGGGTTCTGTTAGCCTAATAAATTTCCCGTAGGCTAACATGGGGGAAAATTTAATAAGGGAACATAATTCACCTAGGAAAAGCATTATAAATGCTTAAAAAGAGAAAAAAGGGGGACATATCCTAGGCTAATGAAAATTCACTTTCATTTTATAAAGTGAAAAGTTCCTGAAGTGATTTTATAAAAATTAAAAGGTAAAATGGTAGCAAAAGTGGCCACTAAATTATAAAAAGGGAAAAGTGAGTATTATCTCCTCATTCTATCACTTGCAATTTGAGAAAAAGAGATCTTGGATTGTTTTTGGAGAGAAGCTTAGGGTTTGAGAAGTCCTAGCCGCCATTACTAGCTTCAGTGTTGAAACTATACACCCTAGTTCGTTCAGAGAGCGAGATCATTCAGATTTCACCATTGTGCTACTGAGAATTTTTTTGTAATATCCCGTTTCGGGGATATCTCTAAAACACGGCAAACTCCAACCAGAGATGGACTGGGAGGGCATTTACTGGATATTCCGCCTCTGAGAGAGGACAAGATTCGGAGGCTACCTGGCCCTTTCCAGACTCTGTCTAAGAGTGAAAGATAAACACACCAAGTGGTATAGACTAGAATGCTCAGAAATATAAATAAATCATAGTGCAGCAGATATATAATAACAGAGAAAGAAATTACGAGAACTCATCCAGAAAACATAGAGAGGAAATGCTGAGCCATTTTATTAATCTGAGAAATATAATGAAGTACAATAGATGATCAGAATGATGGCACCTAATCTTGCTCAAGGCAAGTGACGAAACACTCACAGAAAATACAGGAAATGGCTGCTCTATGAACTGCGTCCCAGCTGCTGGAAAACTGCCGTGTAGCTGCTACCGTTGGAATGGACTGAAGACTAGGGGCTGATCCCATTTCCGGAATGAGCTGAAAATATGCAAACCTCCTCTACTCACCAACCCGAACAAAACCCAGAACCATATCAGAAATGGACAACCCCCGAAAATCACCAAAAAATGCCTCCTCAGGGAATTATGCTGGCCTCCAAGGCTCTGCGCAGAGGCTAAATGGAAATAGCTGAAACTTCGCCTCAAACTCCGCCAAAATCCTCATGTGGGCAAAGGCTGACCCTCTGCTCAAAATCTCGGCTGAATCTCCTGCAGAAACCCCAATCCGGAGCACGTCAAAAAGGGACTGCGTCCTCTCTCCCAGTGACTGCGCAGTCTCTATAAGCTCCATCTCCGCAACAAACCCAAACAACAAAACTACTCACAAAATAATGAAGAACTAACCTTACCCGAGCAGGCACTCGAAGTCCGCCGGGGATAAGGGCGAGATCTCCGACCGGAGACACTCAATGCACTAAACAGTGCTACAGACAGGCTAAACATCCAGCGTGCTCAAGAAGACAAACGTCTAGCTCAAAATCATCAACTCCAGAATGAATCAAATGAGGAGGCTTATCCATCTTTTAATACGTTGGTTTCCCTCCAAAACCCCAACGTAGCCTCTCTCTCCTCCACGTGCTCATCCTCATCTGTGCAAAAGTTTCTAGAGTGTACGTGGGTCCCCTCCTCTATGTGGTGTTTGGCCCCCCTTGGCTCCCCTTAAGTCATAACGTTGTGCTACTAGGAGGATGTTTTATTTCACTTGAGTTAGACCCTCTCTACTCACTTTTTATTTATTTACAAACTTTAGACGGTAAAACTATACAAAATCGAATATTCCAATTAGTTGTCGCTAATTAGGAATATTACAGTCTCCCCTAGCAAAATGTTGCTTGTCCTCAAGCAACTGAAGTGATGGATGCTGCAAAATCTTCTCGCTCTCCCAAGTGGCATCCTCATCCGGCAAATTCTTCCACCTCACCAAGAATTCCCGGACCGTCCTGCTCCGTAATTGCCTCTCCCTGGTATAAATAATGGCCTCTGGCTGCAACACCAAGTGCCCCTCATCATCTGTAGGTGGTAGCTCCTCTGTCACTGTCACCTGCTACCCCAGCGCCTTCTTCAGGCATGATACATGGAAAATGTTGTGGATCTTGCTGCCTTGGGGCAGCTCCAACTCATACGCAACCTGCCCAATCCTGCGTATCACCCTGCATGGCCCGTAAAAGCGAGGCTTGAGCTTCTCAGCTCCCTTTTGCTTCAGCGATGACTGTTGGTATGGTTGTAACCGTAGGTAGACCAAGTCCCCTACCTCAAACTGTCTCTCCACCCTACCTCTGGCGGCATACAGCTTCTGTTGGTTCTGTGCTGTAGCCATATTGTCCTTGAGAACTTGGAGGATGTCCTGACTCTCTTGGATCTAGATCTTGGCTCTAAGAGCCTTGCTAGCTCCAAACATCACATCAGCAAAAGATAAAGGATGGTACCCATACAAAGCATAAAATGGTGACATACCAATAGACATGTGATGTGTCGTGTTGTAGCAGTACTCCCCCAAATGCAACCATCTCAACCATGCTCACTGCTGCCCACTGACATAGTTACGCAAGTAGCCCTCCAGCCACTTGTTAACTATCTCTGTCTGTCCATCCGTCTGTGGGTGGTAACTGGTACTCGGTGTCAAATCCGTCCCCACTAGTCGGAAAAGCTCCTGCCAAAATCCTCCCATGAAACAACTGTCCCTATCACTGATGATGGTCTTACGAAGACCATGCAACCTGAAAACCTCTCTGAAGAACAGCTCAGCCACTCGTGCTGCTGTGTAATGCGCGGATATGGCGAAAAAGTGTGCATACTTTGTCAGTAGATCAACGACGACAAAGATACAGTCCTTACCTGCACCATAGGCAACCCTGTGATGAAGTCCATCAAAATGCTCTCCCATTTCCCCTCCAGAATGGGAAGAGGCTGCAAAAATCCTGCAAGATGGCTCATCTCCCCCTTATTCCTCTGACAAACATCGCACTCTCTGACGTGCTGGAGTACGTCCTCCTTGAGGCCCTTCCATGAGAACCTCTCTCTAATGGCCCTGTAGGTTTTGGTAAACCCCTGATGGCCTGCCAATGGAGAATCGTGTGATGCCTGTAGTATCTTCTTCTTAAGCTGAGATCCCTCAGTCAAGAAGATCCTGTCCCTGTAATAGATGATCTCATCAACCACCCTGTACCTGTCATCCGCCACCTGTCCATCTAGCACCTCACATGCAAATCTGTCCTTGAGGCTTGGAGTACTCAACTAAAAGTCGAGCCCTCCAATCTGTATCCAAGCTCATAAGAGATAACGTGCCTGGTCTACGTGAAAGGGCATCTGCTACCACGTTATTCTTACCCTTGACATACTCAATGTCAAAGTCATATGCTTGGATCTTACTGATCCACTTCTGCTGCCTCTCCTGTAGCTGCCTCAGCTCCAAAAAGAACCTAAGGCTGTTGTGATCAGTCCTCACCCTGAACCTATTCCCTACCAAATACTGTCGGAATTTGGCCAAGGCATGCATGATGGCCAACATTTCCTTGTCGTATATAGGATACAACTTCTCGTGTGTTGTCGACATATGTTGTCGCTCCTAGAGACAGCCTAGAGTTTCCATAGACCAGTGCCTAGGACATCTTATCATAGCAAGGAGCATATAATATAACTTGGGTGTCAATCCAAAAAGCTCTCCTGCTATCTCTTGTAAAACAAGGAAATTGATTTAAATGGGACCAGAACTTACAGAAACTGCCACAGGGAAAGTAATGTTGCAGAGACAAGATGCTAAGCTCCAACACAAAAGCATCAAACAGTTAAGAGACAATTTACTGTAAAGAGGGCTGATTCAAATAATATGCCACAGAAATCATATATCAGAAGGGGTATGCGGTGAAAGAAATATAGGAAGATATTAGTTAACTTTGGTCTAATACCCAGATACACAACAGAACCATGTATGGGCTTATCGATCTAAGAATCCGTACATGACAATGGCGATTTAAAAGCACCCTCCCAAAGCAACTAATATAGTAGAAAGATGGTTGAGATGAATATGGAACAGTATATCATGCATGAGCCATATCTAAAGTGCTTGACTGATTCAAGTATGGGC
The DNA here is from genome assembly GCA_034641835.2 of Pinus albicaulis. Taxonomy (NCBI): domain Eukaryota; kingdom Viridiplantae; phylum Streptophyta; class Pinopsida; order Pinales; family Pinaceae; genus Pinus; species Pinus albicaulis. The sequence goes on along the minus strand of CM076571.1, from coordinate 691,443,966 downwards.
ATCAACTAGGATGAATCCTTACCAAACCAGTGAGCCACTCGCATTCCAAAACATGATACAAGAAGATAAATGAAATGGAAAGAGATGTTATATTAACACGTAAGAGAAAGTTACATACTGTGAAATACCAAAGACCAGAATCCTCATTACAGACAGAACTCCTCCTCACTGAGACCCTACGGGCTCTGAGCCTTCACGCAGAAGCTTTTCAAGATGTATACAAAAAATGCCTTTCACTGCACAATTTTCTGATAAAAATCTGGAATCCTTCCAATGTCTTTCTTCCCGGTTTTTATAGAGGAAGAAGGAGAAAAACTCATAAAAGAAGTAGGTGAAAACAATTAATTGTTTCATTGAAGCAAAATGGCGGAAACATTTCGCGCCCTTACTGCTGAATGACCATGCTGAGCTGTGTGTACTCTGCTACCGGCGGAAATAAATGCACTGGGTGGAAATTCTCTTCAGGAACACGGTTTAGAGAAAAATTCACATGAACTTTCTGCCCTTTCCTGAAGAAAATTCGGCTGAAATGAACCTTGAGGGTATTGTTTTCTGTGCTAGTGTCCTCTGCTTTCTAGTTTTGAATCAGGATTTAAGATCTTCAAAGTCGGACACTGAATTTCTCGATTATTCACTGATATTTGTATGCTGCCCCATTAATATTTCCTGCTGTGTAATTTGTCTCTTGAATGGCTCTGAAGGGTTCAATGGATTTTGTTCTTATTTCTTTTAATAGAAGTCACGTCGCAGCAGCTACACGGGACTCTCCTCTTAAATTTTGCTATTGAAAGATTTTCCTTTGATGCGCCTTCGATTTCTGCACTGGAGGCTGTAAAATTATGATAGTTCTTCTTCGTTGTAAACCTACAAAACCCACAACTTGTTAGAGAAAACGAGACACGGGGATGGTGGATGTGGCAGGGTCAACGAAGGTGGTGGTGAGGACATGGCGGAACGATGAAACCATGCAGGGTGGTGGAAAACTGTGTTGAAGCTATGGAGGATAGACTGGTGAGAGCTGTGGACGCAGAACATTAAAAAGACAAATGAATGGAATATATGGATGATGGAAGGGAAACGTGGCGTACATGTGGAATTTGCGACGTGGAGGACAGACTACGGGGTTTGGTCAACAGCGGGGGATGGGCAGATCATGACCGTCCAATCTAGAACGCGATCAACGGTTTAAACTGCGTCGGGAGGGGTGTGATGGTGGGCCAGGGGCGATATGGACGGGAACTAAAAGTTGCACAACTTTGGAGAACAAGAACCGTTGGATCGAACGCTCAAGATCGGACGGCTTATATGAATTTTGCTGCATGACTTTTCCCGGGAGATAATGCGCGAAATGGAGTAGTTTTAGAACAATGCCCTGGGACACTTGTCACGCAGCGTGTGGAATCGCTGCGATTTGCAGAAAACCACCAGCCCTTGAAAAGTGGTGCGGGGAAAACGGGCCGGTTTTAGGGGTAAGGCACGGCGGGGACCACCGGACAGGGACAGGCTGCGGATCGTCGATTTATGATTGATCTTGTGGCTGAGAACACGCCCGATAGTTGTATACGGCAAGCGCCTTAGGATTTGGCGTTTGGTCTCGGGGCCAGGTCGTGTGGAAGGAATAGGTGCTGGGGCTAAGACCGAAGGGGCTAGGCCTGATATAATTTTAGGCGCATATTTTAGGTCCAATGTATATCGTGAGAGGGAATGGTAACGAGAGGTAGGATATGAAGTTTTTAGGCCACGAAAGGGGTTCTAAACGTATTTTAAACGGGACTGCAAGCCAAAAACTTGAATGGAGGGGCTAATGGCCAAAAATTTGAATGGGGCTGACATGGATAACATCGGCTCCATCTGGGGACGGCGCATTCATACTTGGACATGTCGAGAACCTGCAGACCACCTGATTATCATTTATGTAAACTCTGTTCCTCAGCCCTTCTACACTTTACTTCATAGTTCATTAGCACGTCCTCTTGGATCAAACCAAAACCGAAACAAAACTTATATACAATATGGTACATCAGGCTTGCTCTGCCTGAATCAGAATTGGAAGTATGGCTTGAGAAATTGTCCGTTTACACGGGCATCCAGCGCGTCACCCTGTAAATTCTCTAGTATAAATGTGTTATTGCCTCCCTATTCCACAACTTTAAATGGGCCGAACCAGAGTGGGTCAAACTTACCATGTTTTCCTTTTTCGGCCCTCCGGACATCCCATCTGAGAACTAGATCTCCAATCTGCAATTTTCTATCTTTTGCATGTTGATCAAATATGTGTTTCATTCTCTCTTGATACTACGTTAATCTTTGATTCACTTGGTTCCGTGTTTCCTCTAGTTCTACCAATTGATTGATTCTCCTAACCATATCATCAGGTTCCTCCTGACTTTCTTGCATGAAACGGGCCACTGGTAAAGCCAGCTGCATGGGAAACACTGCTGCTTGTCCATACACCAACTCATATGGAGATTTCCCAGTTGCTCGCTTACTAGTAATTCTATTAGCCCATAGAGCAAACTTCAATTGGGAATCCCAATTCTTCTGATTTTCATTGATAGTTTTCTTCAAGGCCCTTACTAAAGTTTTGTTGGAAGATTCCGCCAAGCCATTCCCCTGTGGGTAGTAAGTTGTGGAGTGATTCAATGTAATATTATATTGCTGGCAGAAATTTACAAATTTTGCAGATTTGAAGGCCTGTGCATTATCAGTCACTATTCTAGCAGGGCAGCCAAACTTGGATATAATATTTTCCTCCATGAATTTCATGATGACAGTGTCAGTAGCATTCCTTGCAGGTATGGCTTCCACCCATTTTGTAAAGTAATCTGTGGCTGTTAATATCCATTTATGTTGTCCACTGGATGGGGGATGTATTTCTTCAATAAGATCTATTCCCCATTGTTGAAATGGTTCATCTACATGAACTGGAATCAGGGGCAGAGCTGCTAACTTCTGTTTCTCAACAAATTTCTGACACTTATCACATGTTCTGACCCAAGTAAAAACTTCTCCAAATAATTTTTGCCAGTAGAAACCAGCCTTCAGTATTTTATGAGTTGTGGCCCTCCAGCTGTAATGGCCTCCACAAATTCCTTCATGAAATTCCATCATTATATTTTCCACTTCGATTTCTGTGAGGCATAATAGTAATATGCCTGAAGGATCTCTCCAATATAATTGGCCATCAGCAACTATGTACTTTTGTGATTTCAATCTTAAAGCCCTGTATTTTGCTTTATCACAACTGGGGGGACAACTGAGTGTCAAAAGATATTCTACTATTTCTTTGTACCAAGGACTGGTGAGATATTTTATGTGTACTTTTTGAGTAGTCATCTCCAGCCCTTGCTGTTATTTCTCTTTCTCAGACTCTCCATTTGCTATCATAGACAAATTTATGCCCAGAGCCTGGTAATTTGATTCTGATAAGATCCTTGCTAGCCCCTTTCCTTTTATCAGCTTAGTAGGACGTATATCCAGATCATACTCCTGTATTTTTGCGATCCATCTCCCTTTTTTTCCTTCACTGTCTCCTTGAATGAGAATGTCTTTGACGACTGCAGTGGGGACAAATGCAGTAATGTGGGATTGCAAAATGTACATGCGAAAAGCTTTGAGGGATTTTACTAGGGCATATGCCTGCTTCTCTAATATGCTATATTTCAATTCTGCATCATGAAGCACTTGGCTGAAAAAGGCAATAGGCTGCTCATATCCGTCTTCATTTTTCTGCAACAAAACTCCAGCTACTGTATGAGGTGAAGCAAAAGAAAAGATCATAAATGGTTTAGTATAATCAGGCCCAGCTGGCACAGGGGCTTCAGCAAATGCAACTTTAATTCTAGTAAAGGCCTCCCGTGATTCTTGTGACCATTTCACCTCATTACTCTTCTTTAGCATATCAGTTATATGCCTAAGTATCTCAGCATAGTTAGGGATAAATCTTCTCAGAAAATTTATTCGTCCCAAAAACACTTGCACCTCTTTCTTATTTATGGGGAGAGGAATACCATTTATGACTTCTACCCTTTTAGGGTCTATTTTCACACCCTCTTTAGTCACAATATGCCCCAAAAGTTTGCCTTCCTCTAATGCAAATAAGGACTTTTGTGGATTTAGAGAAAGACCATACCTTCTGCATTTTTCAAAAGTTCTTCGTAAGTGCTCAATGTGTTCAGCATCATTTTTTGAGAATACTATAATATCATCAAGGTATACCACCAAAAATTTATCCTACTCACCCACAAAAGCAATATCCATAGCCCTCTGAAAGGTAGCCCCTACATTAATCAATCCGAAAGGCATCCTGGCATACATGAATGTTCCCCACGGTGTGGTGAAAGCAGTTTTCTTCTGGTCTTCTGGAAATACAGCCACCTGGTTATAACCAGAGAATCCATCCATCATTGACATCCTAGAGGCTCCCACCACTTTCTGCAGGATGTGGTCCATCTTAGGCAGTGGATAATTATCTTTTAAAGATGCTCTATTTAAATTTCTGAAATCCACACATAGCCTTATTTACCCATTTTTCTTTCTGACAGGGACCAAGTTAGCAACCCATTCAGAGTACCTTAATGGCACAATTATTTTGGCCTTTAGCAGCTTCTTAATTTCTTTCTCGATGGAGGGAAGTAGCAGAGGATTTATCTGTCTAAGCTTCTGCTTATAAGGTTTTGCATCTTCCCTCAAAGGAATCTTATGCTGCATTATACTAATCTCAAAAGTTCTTAGGTCCTGATAGGACCATGTAAACACATCCCTGAATGACTGAAATAATTTCAGGTATTTCTCCCTGTATTCCTCTGAAACCTTCTTGGATAATTTTACAATTTTGGGCTCGGCAACAGTGCCCAAATTCAAGTCTTCTACCTGATCCTCCTCTACCACTTTATTAGGCTGCAATGAGACATCATTTTTATCAAATAATCCCTCTAGAGGCACCAGCCCTCTAGGGATAACATTTCCTTTCAGCTGCAACACTTTACTTCCTGCCATTTTCTCCTCCCATTTGTTTTCTGAGATGTTTTCAGCCTCCTCTTCTTTACCATCATTAATCTCCATATTGGAGAATTCCCCCACTATTTCCAGGAATCTCTTCATTTGTTCATCATCTTCAAATACCTGCCAGTGCTTAATATTATCTGGGATTGATGGTCTATAACGTACCTCAATTTCATACCTCAAGAGAGGGTTCTGAGGAGGACAGAATGTACTGGCAGCCACAGCGAGAGAATCTGCCATTCTATTTTGCTCCCGGGGCATGAACTGGATGTTAAATGCTAAGAAGAAGTTTTCCACCATGTCCCATACTTCATTTCTATATGCCCTCAATCGAGAATGTTTGGTTTGACACTGATTTCTGACTTGTCTGACCACTAGCTCAGAATCTCCCAGAACCTTTAAACTCTATATACCCATACTCTTGGCTGCCTGCAGTCCCAATAGTAGTGCTTCATATTCAGCCACATTATTAGTAGCCTCATATTCCAATTTTAAAGACAGTGGCACCCATTTTCCTGTAGGGGAGGTTAATAATACTCCAGCCCCATTTCCTTCTCTTGAATTTGCTCCATCAAAATGTGGATTCCATACTCCTGCTTCATTGTCTTCTGAAGGCTGCTCAGTCTTGATTTGACAGAAGGAAGGTTCATGAGCATAATTGTGATCTTATTCTAACATCAAACATGAGAAATCTCCTACCTTGCTGTAGACTGGTGAATTCTCTGAGCTGTCAGCCTTAGTCACCATCTTGACAAACCTAGTTTCTCTGTACAACCTCCTCTCCTGGCCACCAAAGACTGGGATAGTGGCATATGTTAAATCTAATTTGAGTGACCCACAAATTTTCGTTCCCCAGGACCTTGACAACAGCATGCCAAAGCGAGCTGGGATGTCGGCCACCACAATGTCCATTACTACACTTTTTGCTGGAATTTGGGCCATATTGACCACTAAATCTTTAATCATCCCTAAGAATTTAACTCTTTTGGAATCAAATGAATAGAGGTCTTTATATGGACATGTGATTTGCAAACCTAGTTGTTCCATGACTGACAAAGGCATAAGATTATGGGAAGCTCCAGAATCTAACATACAATTGTGTAACAGTAGGTCATGAATAACTAGAGACACATAGAAAGGAGGAGTAGAGGGGTCTGTCTCCTCGACTTGTGGGCCAAAAACTACCATGGGTCTTTCTTCTTGAAGATTAAGACTGTCTGGAACTATTGGTGCTTCAGGAGGGAGCAATAAAGAAGTGACTTGAGATTGATATGCAGGTTGTTTCAATAGTTCAGTCAAAGGGACTGGGATTTTGACTTTCTCAAGTTCTTTTTGCAAATTGAAAGCAGGAGGGGACTTTTCTATTACGACTTCTTTTGATTCTTTATTTTCAGCTGAAGGTTTAACTTCTTTTGATACAGACTCGACATTAGGAGTAGTAGCTACTTTTGAGGAAGAAGGAGCTTGATCATTAGACTGCAGAGGTTTGTTTAGAGGACTCTTACCTTTGTCTGTGGCTTTCTTCATTGTTGACTCCTTTTGAGTAGGTGCTTCCTTCTGGGGAGGCTCTTCTTCATGTTCTTGAGTTCGAGTCCTCTTCCTCGAAGACCTGAGATCATATTTTCTATTGAAATGTGCTTGCATGAAATCATTAAACTGTTTACAATAGTGATCAATTTCTGCATCTTCTGTGTCCCTCATCTCTTCTTCTTCTTCTTGCAACGGGCCTTCTATTTCATCATTGTTTGAAAAGGCAAGATTTGCATCTTGCAGTTCATAGGCAGCATCATTAGTGGAGTCATCTACTGGGCCTTCCAGGTACAATGGGTGTGGTACCTGATCTTGTTGCTCCTTTGCTTCCCTTGGCAATATTTGCAGGGGTGGCTTTCTATACTAAGGATTATAACCCCTGTTCGGAGCATTCTGGAAGTTCTTGGAAGCTGAATTCTTGGTCTCCAATTCAAGCTTGACCAATTTATTAGAAAGATTCTTAATCATTTTGCTCATTTCTTCAATTTTATCTGAATCTTTGTCCTGGTTGGAAGTAGATACTTCCTCTTTTCCTCTTCTTCTGGTATCTTGTTCAGCTTTCCCTCTTAATTTTCCAATGGAGGCGAAGTTTGCTTCCAATTCAAGTGCATCTGACTGAGCATCATCTAGGGTAGCAGGCTTTCTTTCCTTGAGAGAAAAACCAAAATCTGAGTCAAAGGCTGCTATGAAAACAACTTTGGCAACATTCTGATGAGGCTTCATATTTGCAGGGAGGTTTAAATATAACTTATTAAATCTCTTGATAAATTCTGACACCCCTTCATTATGTTTCTTCTTGAGTGTATTGAACTCAGTGAGACACTGTCCATGATCTTTCTTTTCTCCCCATTTTCTGAGAAAAGTATTTTCCATATCATCCCAAGTGGTTACGGAACGGTTTCCCAATGTCTTGAACCATTTTCTGGCTTCACCGTCCAAAGATTGCACAAATAGTCTTGAGACTACATCTAGATGTTCAACATTAAAGTTCTCTGCAAAAGAGCAGAAAGTCTCAAGATGTTTCTGAGCATCAATTTCATTTTCTCCAGTGAATCTGGGCAATATCTTTAAATAATCCTGGGGCATATCATTCAGCACTTGAGGTAATGCCAGGGGAGCATATTTATTCAGCAAGAAGGCAGGAACATTTGCCATTGGAGGAGGTGGGGGTTGTGCAACAATCTGATGTACAAATGGAGGAAGAGGAGGAGGTGGGAGTGGAGTATGAATAACAATAGGGATATACTGTACAGCAGCCTGAGGCGTAGATGGGAACAGTTCACGGTTAACAGCAGAAACTTCGGTGACTTCCTTAACTTCTTCAACCTCAGGAGTAGGGCAAAAGTTCTCTTTGGTTCTAGCAGTTTCCCTGGGTGGGCTATCTGAGTAATATTCAAGATTTTCCTCAGTGGAGTTGGGATTTTCTACTGGAACTTCTTGAGAAGAAGAAGATGGATAATCTTCTATGGAGAACTCAGGGATTTCAGCACGGGCTGATTTCTTTTCTCTCCAATTTCTTCTATGTATAATCTTCTTTGGGTCAGACACTGAAAGTATCTTTGACTGTGATATATCTGACCTCAGATGTGGTTTACGAGGAGCCAGGACTACAAACAGATTTATTTGATAAACAACAGTGGAGTTGCCAAGGTGAGAAATATGCAACTCTTCAACTCTCTGTGCTCCCCTGATTAGAGGGTGAATATGATTTGTCGAGGCCCAAGGAAACTGATACTCTTAAATTTGTCCCTGGCAGCGGCGCTAGAAAGATGTTGTCGACATATGTTGTCGCTCCTAGAAACAGCCTAGAGTTGCCATAGACTAGTGCCTAGGACATCTTATCATAGCAAGGAGCATATAATATAACTTGGGTGTCAATCCAAAAAGCTCTATTGCTATCTCTTGTAAAATAAGGAAATTGATTTAAATGGGACCAGAACTTACAGAAACTGCCACAGGGAAAGTAATGTTGCAGAGACAAGATGCTAAGCTCCAACACAAAAGCATCAGACAGTTAAGAGACAATTTACTGTAAAGAGGGCCGATTCAAATAATATGCCACAGAAATCATATATCAGAAGGTGTATGCGGTGAAAGAAATATAGGAAGATATTAGTTAACTTTGGTCTGATACCCAGATACACAACAGAACCATGTATGGGCTTATCGATCTAAGAATCCGTACATGACAATGGCGTTTTAAAAGCACCCTCCCAAAGCAACTAATATAGCAGAAAGATGGTTGAGATGAATATGGAACAGTATATCATGCATGAGCCATATTTAAAGCGCTTGACTGATTCAAGTATGGGCATCAACTAGGATGAGTCCTTACCAAACCAGTTAGCCACTCGCATTCCAAAACATGATACAAGAAGATAAATGAAATGGAAAGAGATGTTATATTAACACGTAAGAGAAAGTTACATATTGTGAAATACCAAAGACCAGAATCCTCATTACAGATAGAACTCCTCCTCACTGAGACCCTACGGGCTCTGAGCCTTCACGCAGAAGCTTTTCAAGATGTATGCAAAAAATGCCTTTCACTGCACAATTTTCTGATAAAAATCTGGAACCCTTCCAATGTCTTTCTTCCCCGGTTTTTATAGAGGAAGAAGGAGAAAAACTCATAAAAGAAGTAGGTGAAAACAATTAATTGTTTCATTGAAACAAAATGGCGGAAACATTTCGCGCCCTTACTGCTGAATGACCATGCTGAGCTGTGTGTACTCTGCTGCCGGCGGAAATAAATGCACTGGGTAGAAAATCTCTTCAGGAACATGGTTTAGAGAAAAAATCACATGAACTTTCTGTCCTTTCTTGAAGAAAATTCGGCTGAAATGAACCTTGAGGGTATTGTTTTTTGTGCTAGGTGTCCTCTACTTTCTAGTTTTGAATCAGGATTTAAGATCTTCAAAGCCGGACACTGAATTTCTCGATTATTCACTGATATTTGTATGCTGCCCCATTAATATTTCCTGCTGTGTAATCTGTCTCTTGAATGCCTTTGAAGGGTTCAATGGATTTTGTTCTTATTTCTTTTAATAGAAGTCACGTCGCAGCAGCTACACGGGACTCTCCTCTTAAATTTTGCTATTGAAAGATTGTCCTTTGATGCGCCTTCGATTTCTGCACTGGAGGCTGTAAAATTATGATAGTTCTTCTTCGTTGTAAACCTGCAAAACCCATAACTTGTTAGAGAAAACGAGACACGGGGATGGTGGATGTGGCGGGGTCAACGAAGGTGGTGGTGAGGACATGGCGGAACGATGAAACCATGCAGGGTGGTGGAAAACTGTGGTGAAGCTATGGAGGATAGACTGGTGAGAGCTGTGGACGCAGAACATTAAAAAGACGAATGGAATATATGGATGATGGAAGGGAAACGTGGTGTACATGTGGAATTTGCGACGTGGAGGACAGACTACGGGGTTTGGTCAATAGCGGGGGATGGGCAGATCATGACCGTCCAATCTTAGAACACGATCAACGGTTTAAACTGCGTCGGGAGGGGTGTGATGGTGGGCTAGGGGCGATATGGACGGGAACTAAAAGCTGCACAACTTTGGAGAACAAGAGCCGTTGGATCGAACGCTCAAGATCGGACGGCTTATATGAATTTCGCTGCATGACTTTGCCCGGGAGATAATGCGCGAAATGGAGCGGTTTTAGAACAGTTGCCTGGGACACTTGTCACTTAGCGTGTGGAATCGCTGCGATTTGCGGAAAACCGCCAGCCCTTGAAAAGTGGTGCGGGGAAAATGGGTCGGTTTTAGGGGTAAGGTGCGGCGGGGACCATCGGACAGGGACAGGCCGCGGACCGTCGATTTATGATTGATCGTGTGGCTGAGAACACGCCCGATAGCTGTATACGGCAAGCGCCTTAGGATTTGGCGTTTGGTCTCGGGGCCAGGTCGTGTGGAAGGAATAGGTGCTGGGGCTAACACTGAAGGGGCTAGGCCCGATATAATTTTAGGCGCAGATTTTAGGTCCAATGTATATCGTGAGCGGGAATGGTAACGAGAGGTAGGATATGAAGTTTTTAGGCCACGAAAGGGGTTCTAAACGGATTTTAAACGGGACTGCAAGCCAAAAACTTGAATGGAGGGGCTAATGGCCAAAAATTTGAATGGGGCTGACATGGATAACATCGTGCAGAAGGAGCTTCCGGCTCTCAAAGGCTATAGGGTGTCCCCCCTGCATCAATACTGCGCCGATCCCCTCTCCCGATGCATCACACTCCAAGACAAATGGCTGCGTAAAATCTGGCAATGCAAGCACTAGGCAGCTACTCATCACCTCCTTGAGCCTATCAGAGGCTCGCTGCGCTGTATCTGACCAACTTAATGCCCCCTTCTTCATCAAATCTGTAAGGGGTGCAGCAAGCTGTGAGAAACCTCTGACGAACTTCCTGTAATAGGTACATATCCCAATGAACCCTCGAAGTTCCGTCACGTTCCTCGGCTCCGGCCAATCTCTAATGGCTCTAATCTTCTCCTCGTGGACCCTCACTCCGTCCAATCCAATTATGTGGCCCAAATATAACATCTCCGTCATCCCAAACTCACACTTGGAGAGCTTAGCATAGAACTGTTGCTCTTCCAAGATGCGTAGTACTGCCTCTATATGCTGGAGATGCTCCTCCCAAGTCCCGCTATATATGAGTATGTCGTCAAAGAAAACCAATACAAACTTCCTCAGATGACTGCGGAAGATATGGTTTATGCAAGACTGAAGGTGGCTGGTGCATTGGTCAGTCCAAAAGGCATAACCAAAAACTCAAAGTGCCTGTAATGACACCTGAAGGCGGTCTTGGGAATATCCTGTTCCCTCACGCGAATCTGATGGTACCCTGATCTCAAATCAATCTTCGAGAAGAACTTAGCTCCTCTCAGCTCATCCTTCAGCTCATCGATCCTGGGTATAGGGTACCTGTTCTTCAGAGTCTTCTTGTTCAGGGCCCTGTAGTCAATGCACATCCTCAAGGTGTCGTCCTTCTTCTTCACCAGCACTACGGAAGAAGCAAACGGACTCGTGCTCGGCCTGATGTGTCCAAGGGCCAACAACTCCTAGATGGCCCGCTCAATCTCATCCCGATAGGCTTTGGGATGCCTATAGGGGGTAGTGATCACCGCTTGAATCCCCTACTCAAGCTCAATGGTGTGCTCAAACCCTCGATCTGGTGGCCGACTTGGTGGTATATCCCCAAACACTACCTCATGCCTGTCAAGGATGGCCTGTATATCTGGATGAACTGCCTAATCGGTGGTCTCTGCCTCTGATGCTCGCAGCTCAACCGCCCACTCTATGTCTCCCTTCCGGAAGTCTGCCTCCATCCGGTGTGCCGAAACTGTTTGAGGTGGGTAAGTATGCATCCCGCGGATCTTCTCATGCTTCCCGGTCTTCTTGTCATCTGACTCCATCTCTAAGGCCTCCCAATCCGTGGTGACCTTCCCCAGAGTAATCAACCACTGAACACCCAGTACCACATTGGTATCTGGTATGTTGACCACGAAGAAGTGGTCGGTCATGGTATAAGTACCCATAGTCACTGCCAACTCAGGAACATACCGGGCACACTGCATCGTTTGGGCTCCTAAGACCAAGACTGAAAATCCGTCAAAGCTCTCGGTCGATATACCTCTCCGCTCGACCATCTGTGCATCAATGAAGTTGTGGGTTGCCCCACTGTCCACCAAAACTGACACTCGCTGGCCACGTACTGTCCCTCGTACGCGCAGCGTCAAATACTTGGGAACTCCTCGCAAAGCTGCAAGGGTCGCTCCTGTGGGTGCAAAAGCTGCACCTCCTGTCCTCGGAGGTGGAGGCGGCAACTGATCCTGGGCCGTCTGACTATCTCCTGCCTCCTCATCATCCTCCTCATCCTCTTCCCGGCTATCATCGGAGAAGACCTCAATGAAGTGTTCTTTGCCAGCAGCACACCTATGTCCTGGTGCCCACGGCTCCTGACATGTGAAGCATATCTGCTTCTTCCTCAACTCCCTCCTGTCATCATCATCTATCTGAGCCCGTCCGGGATTCCCCTTTGGAGGAGGAACCCTCACATCCTTCCCCTTGGGCTGAAAACCCTGTCTCTGGGGGTAAGGTGTCCGCGTCCTGGGCAATGCATCCTGTAAGTCCCTGGTCCTGCTGATAGCATCATGGAGAGTAGCTGGTCTAGTAGATCTGACTAGACCTCGAAGTGGCTCTGCCAATCCTTCCACAAACATATAGATCATCTGTGTCGCGGATAGATCTGGCACCATCACCGAAACCCTCAAGAAATCTGCAATGTATGTCTCTGGGCTCCCTGTCTGCTTGAGCCTCGTCAACTCAACAAAATGCTGTTCTGGATCCCTTCGGTCAAAACGCTCCATCAACCTCCTGGTAAACTCGGCATATGTCGTTACTGTAGAATGCCCGAGTGTGACCATCCCATGGAACCACCAGTCCTAGGCCTCACCATCCAAATGTAATGTCGCCACCTTGATGGCCTCCGTCTCCGACATCTGGTTAAGTTGGAAATAGATGTCCAGCTTCTCCACCCAAGACTTTGCCGAACTGTTTGATGAGCCATCAAACATAGGCAAATGGAATCTGCTAGATGTGCGGTGGGAATCTCCATCATGGTAATGTCGGTGCCCTCTATGATGGTCGCGGGGTCTACTGTCCCGCTGGAGCTGCAAAAAATCTCGAAATGTGAGAGCATCCTTGAACTCTTACCCGTAGGCATGATGCTCTGAAAAATACTCATCTAAGTGTCCAGGCTCTGCCTCCTGCTGGGCTCCTGCCCCTGTATCTGCCCCTAGGAAAGTGGCCCCTAGGAAAGTGGGCATGGTAGAGCGGGTAGGTGCATGTGAAGCCGTCGGCAGAGGAGTATCACGCTGAGCAGCACCCTGCTCCGACAAATGGTGGGATGTACCTGATCCCTCTCCGACCTGGAAAACCCGAGGGGTCTCACGCTATCTAGACTCTACAGCGGTGCACCTATGACCCATCACCTCAACCTGTCTGGCTAACTCCTGAACCGATTTGAGGAGCTGCTCCGCAAATATCTTCCCGTCCTCTTCTTCCATCGGAATCCCCAACTCTGAATCTAACGCAGGTTTCCTCTGTTCTGCGTCTGTAACAGGCTCCTCCTGTTCTCTGTTCACCACTCGAACACGGTCTCTGTTCTTCTTGCTATAACAAATAGATGGTCTTTTCCCCAATGTCATAGACCACTAGCTCCACAGGCTGAGCCAGAACTATGCTCTGATACCACTGTAATATCCCGTTTCGGGGATATCTCTAAAACACGGCACACTCCAACCAGAGATGGACTGGGAGGGCATTTACCGGATATTCCGCCTCTGAGAGAGGACGAGATCCGGAGGCTACCTGGCCCTTTCCAGACTCTGTCTAAGAGTGAAAGATAAACACACCAAGTGGTATAGACTAGAATGCTCAGAAATATAAATAAATCACAGTGCAACAGACATATAATAACAGAGAAAGAAATTACGGCAACTCATCCAGAAAACATAGAGAGGAAATGCTGAGCCATTTTATTAATCTGAGAAATATAATGAAGTACAATAGATGATCAGAATGATGGCACCTAATCTTGCTCAAGGCAAGTGACGAAACACTCACAGAAAATACCGGAAATGGCTGCTCTATGAATTGCGTCCCAGCTGCTGGAAAACTGCCGTGTAGCTGCTACTGCTGGAACGGACTGAAGACTAGGGGCTGATCCCCTTGCCGGAATGAGCTGAAAATCTACAAACCTCTGCTACTCACCAACCCGGACAAAACCCAGAAACCATATCAGAAATGGCCAACCCCCGAAAATCACCAGAAAATGCCTCCTCAGGGAATTACGTTGGCCTCCAAGGCTCTACGCAGAGGCTAAATGGAAATAGCTGAAACTCCGCCTCAAACTCTGCCAAAATCCTCCTGTGGGCAAAGGGTGACCCTCTGCTCAAAATCTCGACTGAACCTCCTGCAGAAACCCCAATTCGGAGCACCTCAAAAAGGGACTGCGTCCTCTCTCCCAGTGACTGCGCAGTCTCTATAAGCTCCAGCTCCGCAACAAACCCAAACAACAAAACTACTCACAAAATACTGAAGAACTAACCTTACCCGAGCAGGCACTCGAAGCCCCCCGGGGCTAAGGGCGAGATCTCCGACCGGAGACACTCAATGCACTAAACAGTGCTGCAGATAGGCTAAACAGCCAGCGTGCTCAAGAAGACAAACGTCTAGCTCAAAATCATCAACTCCAGAATGAATCAAATGAGGAGGCTTCTCCATCTTTTATAACATTGGTTTCCCTCCAAAACCCCAACGTAGCCTCTCTCTCCTCCACGTGCTCATCCTCATCTGCGCAGAAGCTTCTAGAGTGTACGTGGGTCCCCTCCTCTACGTGGTGTTTGGCCCCCCTTAAGTCATAAAGTTGTGCTACTAGGAGGATGTTTTATTTCACTTAAGTGAGTTAGACCCTCTCTACTCACTTTTTATTTATTTACAAACTTTAGACGGTAAAACTACACAAAATCAAATATTCCAATTAGCTGTCGCTAATTAGGAATATTACATTTTTTTTTTACAGAAGATGATGGAAGTAAAAGGTGTTATCAGTTGATTTTATCTTTTGATTCGGTGTTTTCTTTCTATATATCATCTTTCAAGTGGATGTCCAAGTCAAATATGAGGTGGATATTGCCATTGAAGAAGGGCCATACTTTTTTATAAGTTTAATGGGTCAAAGTTTTGGATTATGAGGTTGTGTTTATCATTCTAAAGGATTTATTTCCTCTCTATTACAAGGTCGAGTTCTATCTCTATTTCCAGGATGAGTTTTTCTTTCCCAAAGGATGAGTTGCCATTGTCTAGAGGTCAAAACTCTCCCTGTACATTGTTGGACGAGTACATCTAGTGGAAAGGTGAGTATATAATGCTCTATTGGTTGTGCTGAATGTATTCCCATTGTTGGGGACTCATATCAGACTTGGAGAGGTCGTGGGTGTTTTCTAGTTGGAGGTGAGAGCTGGAACATCACTTTCCTGTGCATGGACATCACCCCAAAAGGCACATGAGTTTCCATATTTGTTAGCTGCGCTATCTCTTCACTCATTGGTTGAGTTAATCCGTCTTTTAGAGGCTAAAGTTAATGACTAAAGGAGGCTGAGACATGTCTTATTGTTGCTTGCATATATCAGTGCCAAGTGTATCTCCTATACCAGGTTTGTGATGTAGAAGAAGGCTATAGACAGAGGAATAAAGGAGGTTGTGTTCCTGAAGTCATCCTTGCTGATTTGTAAAAAAGAACTTAACATTAAGTTGAGATGCATCACTGTATTATTCCGGGTTCTTCATTTGTGTTCATTATGATGTATTTCCTTTTACTGGAATTGAAATGCTGACTGTATGACTTCCAGTTGGTTATTAGTTTCTTCATGTATCAGTGGTTAGTGTTATTTCCGATTATTAGATGCTATTTCAATTGCTAGTATGACATCTGATTATATATTAGAGCCATTATATATTGATGCACATAATAAAAAAATGAAAATTACACCTACAATAGTGTGTTAGCGAATTGTTTGACAAAAGCTCTCACTGAAGATCTCATAAAAAACTCAGTCAATTGTTTGAAAATTTAAGACATCTCCAAGTCGGTGTCTTACACCAAAATTTGTACATGAAAATCAATAACCAAAGGACTAATTTGATACCTGGAGGTATAGGGTGATCTTGATCTTCTAAAGTTGTTCCTTGGAAGAACCTCTTCCATCTGTTGATTTCTAAATCCTGCTCCATTGTTGCTTGTGGATCCTTTGTGGAGATTTTTTAACATGGGGGGTTCCATTCTTTGGTTCCTTTCCTTTTGTGAACTAGATGTACCTTGTTGAATCCTGGTATTATGTTGAGGATTATTGAAATGAACATGTTTGGGCTAATTCATCATTTTCTTAGGATATTCAAATAAGTTGTTGTTGGATGTGAAAAATGTATGATCTAGCTTCTTGGGTTGATCTTCACTTGATGTGCTTGGAAGAGATTTATTCTTGGATGTCTGCAACTTTCATGATAACCAATACCAGTTTTAATGAGAGGAGACCTTTGCACGATGAGAATGTGATCTAGAGATTCAGTCCTTGTATGAAGCTTTAAGTTGTGTTTGAGCTTCTCCAATTCTTTTTTCAAAAGTATAACTTCTTCCTCTAATATTTCACAAAGTTGTTCCTTCTTATTCAACTGTTGAGACAAAAAATTCTTTATCCTTCTAGCTTCCTCTAGTTCAACTTTGATAGCAAGAATGATATATTCATTTAGATCTTTGTCTTGAAGTTGTTGCATTAGTTGACCTTAGTAGAAAATCCACGAAATTCTGATCTGCTAATATGAACAATCTGAAATAAAATTTCTTCTCACATAAACACAGGATTTCTTTACTAGATGCAGCGGAATAGGAACAAAATTAAAAGCACAGTCACACAATTAAAAAACACAGAATTGTTTAGGGAACTCAACTAGGAAAGCCTTTTGCTTGTTTGAGAAATTTATTGATAGAGAAACTGAGCAATTGATCTCTTACAAAATACAATTGTTTCAATCTGAAAGACACAGTTGTCTTTCCTGCTTGATATAAGCTTGAATCCTTTTCAAGACTGTTGATCTCTGCTGCCCTCTACCAACCTGTGCACAAGCTTCTCTTGCACACTCTTCCTCTCAAAAGCTCCACACACAAACTTGTGCTTCCTATTGCTTGGTCTCACCAACTCATTCTCACCAAAACAATTATTAAACTTGTGCCTTCGTTCCTACTTTTAAAAGAAATTAGAATGGTTAGAATTAGTGAGTTTTCTAATTAAGGAATGATTTTGTGATTGATTGTGTTAGCATGAGTTAACTGCTCAAGCAACTCATCCTATTTTTAAGTCAAGCACTTGAAACTCAGTCACTTGTGTTTTTCCTCAATCAACTCATACTAGAAAATCAAGAACTCAACTTTCAATTTCAACACATCAGTTAACTGCATCCTAACTCGCCCTAATATTTAGGGAGTGATTCTTAAATTATAGGAACTCATCCTAATTTATAGTAAATCTCTTAATTTTTAGGAACTGGAGTCATGCACAAGAAGGAAATCATTCCGGCTCCTATTATTAAGGTGCAAATCAAGGAACCATTTTCTCTCTAATATTTTAGACACTTCCTCTTAGCAAGGAAGGTGTTCCTAGAAGGAAATCATTCCGGCTCCTATTATTAAGGTGCAAATCAAGGAACCATTTTCTCTCTAATATTTTAGACACTTCCTCTTAGCAAGGAAGGTGTTCCTAGAAGAACCTCGTCCACCTGGATCTATCTCCAACACTACCATGTTCTATGTTGCTACAACTGCTCCCTCTGAACTAGAAGACTTCCCTACTTTCTTTGGTGGAACCTGATTTGAAGACCCGTTCTTTCCTTCCATGCTCTGTGAGTCCATCACTTCTCTATTCTGAGCACTTCCTGCCTTGTTTCTCAAGGGTACTCCCTATAAAGGCATGCATCTACAACTCCACAATCTACCACTATCAATGAACACAACTCCTCTAGGTCACTGATATTTGGCCCAAAAACTCTGCCCTCTAGATGTTCCTTTGTCCATCAAGGATGCCAACTCATAGGGTCTTCAACCTTCCCACTACTTGCCTCACTGTTGATCCACAAAAGAAAATTCTTAGGGCAATGGAGGCTACACACTCTCACTATAGAATTCCATCTCTACACAATGAACTAGGGTTGAATATTAAGCCCTCTTGGCTGCTTCTTTTGTCCCTTCAAGGATCAACCTTGAGCTTCAAAATTTTGCCGCTCCAACTAGATTTTACGTCCTCCTCAAATGCTAGACTTAGGGCACCAAACACACCTTGTAATTTCCCTCCAAATTGTACATAAGGTGTCCACCAAAATTTTCCTTAATCTAGACTCAAACAATTAGTAAAAGCATCAACCTTGGAAGAATACAAACATACCTTTGGTATGGACGATCACTTTTGTCCCCAAATCAACTCGGACTATGCATCTAAGATGAAGCTTCGACTCTCTAGTTAGGGCTAGTGACTGTCCACATCATCTCCCCTAAACCTGGTCTAAAACTCCCTCAAGAACATGTGGTTATCCTCCTTCTACAAGCCTTCTATATGGCGCCGGACTATAGGACTGTTATATCTGACACCTGTTCAAGCCTATCAACCCCTCCAAACTAGAGGCTACAAGGCTCGACCCTCCTTCCAGAACACACATAAAAATATCAGCCTGTGTAATTGAGAAATCCTCCACAAAACAATGTGCAAATCTTCCCTCTATGCTACCTGCAATTTGCCCTTAACTTGACCCTGTTCATATTTCAAAAGAGACACTTTTTGCTTCCTCGCTCCACTTGAAATAGCTCCTTAATGCTGATTTTTGTAGCATCGGATGTGCTCTAGCCTCGATAGTTTGCATAGAGGTTAAGACACATGCATTCCCCAAGACCCATAAATGGTTTGGGGAAATTCCACGCGGAGATGATTTAGTTAAAATAATTATTTATTTTTAATGTATTCCTAAGTCTAAACTTAGGAAATGAGAATAATTAAAGGGTATGAATTAAATCGGGTGCGAATCTTCTAGATAAAGGCGTGGATCGAGTCCAAGATAATATGAGCTAATGATTAAGATTCAATCTTGGCCGTTGATATGTCAATCATAGATTATAAGGAGCTCAATGGGCACTTGGATAACACACTTGAGATTTGTAGAGATCGATTTTGCTGGGTGATCGAATTCTCAGAGAGGCAACACTGAGTTGCTAGAGAGAGATCGAGCGAGATTGTTGCACTGAGGGGTAGAGATAGTAGAGCGGAGGAAGTTTTCCAGATCCAGGGAGTGCAAAGCAGAGAATACGTTGAGAGCCATAGAGAGACAACGCAGATCCATGCAGAGGCAGTGCAAAGCTTCAGAGGGTGTCCGCTATTTTGCTGGGAGACAGTGGAGATCTAATGCCAGAATTCAAGGTGAGAGTCTAGAAGGTCAAAGGGTCGAATTTCCTGTCAACAGGAGATTAGTTGGAGCTGTGAGTAGTCCCAGGAGATGTGATGCAATGATTGCGTTGGAAGACGCAGTTACTGCGCAGAGACAATGCAAGGCAGCTTGTCTCCAGTCCAGATCAGTGGCAGATGCAGTTACTGCGCAGAGACAATGCAAGGCAGCTTGTCTCCAATCCAGATCATGTCGAATTTCCTGTATGAGTGTGATATTTTCTCACTATATTTTTCATCAGTTTTTCTCTGTATCAGATAGCTAGTTTGGGCATCCAATGATTTGTACTTAGATTACTACTACATAATATTAAAACCCTCAGTTGTTGCACTGATTTTCCCAAGTTTGGTTTTTCTAGGGATGATTGTCCAAAAATAACTGTGTTCTTGTGTGTTTGTTTCTATCTTTCATGTGTTGTATTTTCAGCAGTATTTGATGTTGTGTAGGATGTAGTGTATTTGATTTCTATATTTACCATAGTGCACGATAAATAATATGTTCAAGTAATTAACAAATAGGACAAATCTAGTCAGTTGCCACAATAGGATTTCATTGGTGAAATTTTCACATGGTATCAGGGCGCAGATAGAAGTTGGAGAGATCAGTTGTATAAGGAAAGAGGGTGATTCGAGGCACTACCTAGGCAAAAAATCGAAACCACAGAGGCTACGCAGTCCAAAGGCCAGCAGGGCAGATTTTTGAGGGAATTTGTGTGAGTCAACAGAACATAAAATTTCCAGATCGAGATTTGTCAGAGGCAGAGGGAGCAGTGCAACAGTTTCCACACAGAGCAGATCTTCATTTGGGATGGAGTTTTTCCACAGCAATTTGCTAGAGCAGAAAAGCATCAGGAGGAAAGAAGAGCACATTAAGGGAATTTTGTCCTTGTAGAATTTCTAGCCATGAAATTCTATTTTTCCACATAGAGAAGCAGTAGCCGAGAGAAGTTTTTCTCACTCCAACAAGGAGTGCGTAGAGTCAATAAACAGTTGCGCAGAGAGTTAGAGGTAGAGTTCGACTTTGTTGTTTGGCGAGATGGCATCAACTGGGTTGAGAGGTCAGGATCGGTTATGCAGAGCGTCTAACTATTTGATTTGGATGGAAAGGATTTCCTTCCTTCTGGTTGAGTTTGATCTCAAAAACTACATCGATAATGTGGTGCTTATCACCGCAGATCCAAATCCATTGAAGAAGTACAAGAAAGAGATGGCCAAGGCAAATAGAAAGATCCTTGATGGAGTTCGGTGTCATGTTGTAACTCACATAGCGGCCCTTGGAATGACCAAAGAGATGTGGGACTCCCTTGCTACATTGTACTAGGGATCTTCCAAGCAACGAAAGATATATTTGGAAGAGAAATTTCAGAGCACACTTATGTAGAAGGGAAAACGCATAGACCAATTTATCCACAGGCTTCAAGATGTCTGAGATCAGTTGGAAGTTGTAGGGTCAATGCCTCACCCTACAGAGATGGTGCGGATAGCTCTAAATGTTGTCTCAAAAGAATGGAAATTGTTTGTCCAAAGTATTTTGGGTAGGGAAACATTGCTAAAGTGGGATCGCATGTGGGCAGATCCGCAACAAAAGTAGCTAAGGCGAGACTTGGTGAAGAGCAACCTAAAAGGCATCAACAGTAGTGGGACAAAGACAAAGGTGAAGGAAGAGGAGAATGCAACCCTTGCATCAAAGGGGCAGCAAAAGCAGCGCGGAAGAAAGAAGGACATTTCAAAGATCAAGTGCTTCAGGTGTGGTGAACTTGGTCACTACGCTACCCAATGTTTGCTAAAAAAGGGACTAAGAGGAGAGGCAAGATCAGTAGGTTGCATCCGCAGAGATCGACAGGTTGTCCTCCAGATTGGAGGAGGAGTTTGTCATGATCACCGAGATACCTCTAGGGGTGAGGTGGGGTGATTTGTTTTTGTAGCCCTCGAGAACTACATGATGGGTAGGATTGTTGAGGAGTCCACCTCTTGGATCAATTCCTTGCTACAGGAGCCCATAGCAGCAGTAGTAGGATGGACCAGTGACAGTTGGTGTAGTCAGGTGCCAGAGTGACAGATGCAGTGGTTAACAGCGTTAAGAACTGATCAGCGTAGATCAGATTTGGCAATAGTACAGTGGGCACAATGCAGAGTCAGAAGCAACACAAAGGCTTCAGTGACAGTGCAAAGACTAGCAGCAGTCAGAACTCGGGTGACAGATGCATCAAACTGAACACAGTTGGTTTAGTATGATGGACATCTCTCAGTTGTAACAACAGCAGATGAGAGACAGTTGCAGATGTTGCAGTGGCAGAAGCAACATAGTTGCAATGCAAATGTAGTAGTTGACAGCTATAGTACAGATGCAAAGTAGAATCAGAGCTATGCAGCAGTTGGTGGGCAGTGAGGCCAGACATCAACAATGCAACAATAGGTGATACAAAGTTAGAGTGATGCTTCAGTGGGTTGCAACACCTGAGCACATTCCTCGCTAAGAGGGAGTGTTTATTTTTGTAGCATCAGATGTGTTCTATCCTCAAGATTTTGCAGAGAGGTTAAGACACGTGCATCCTCCAAGACCCAGAAATCGTTTGGGGAAATTCCACCTGGAGATGATTTAATTAAAATAATTAATTATTTTTAATTTCTTCCTAAGTCTGAACTTAGGAAATGAGAATAATTAAAGGGTATTAATTAAATAAGGTGTGAATCTTCTAAATAAAGGCGTGGCTTGAGTCCAAGATAATCTGAGCCTAAAATTAAGATATAATCTTGACCGTTGAGAGATTATAAGAAGGAGCTCGATGGGCACTTGGAGAACACACTTGAGATTTGCAGAGATCGATTTTGTTGGGTGATCAAATTCTCAGAGAGGCATCGTTGTGTTGCTAAAGAGAGATCGAGTGAGATGTTTGCAGTGAGGGGAAGAGATAGTAGACTGGAGGAAGTTTTTCGGTTTCAGTGAGTGCAAGGCAGAGAAAACATTGAGAGCCACAGGGGCAGCGCAAAGCCATGCGGAGGCAGCGTTGAGCTTCAGAGGGAGTTTGTTATTTCGCTGGGAGACAGCCGAGATCTAGTGTTAGAAGCCAAGGTGTGAGTCCAGAATGCCAGAGGGTCAAATTTCCAGTCAACAGGAGATCAATTGGAGCTGTGACGTAGTCCTAGGAGTTGTGACACAGTGACTGCATGGGTAGACACAATTACTGTGCATAGCAACTTGTCTCTAGTTCATATCAATGTAGGATTTCCCGTGTTAGTGTGATATTTTCTCACTATCTTTTTCGTCAAATTTTCTCTGTATCAGATAGCTAGTTTGGGAATCCAATGATTTGTACTCATATTGCAGATGTTGCAGTGGCAGAACCAACATAGTTGCAGTGCAGATGTAGTAGTTGATAACTGCAGTACATATGCAAAGTAGAATCAGAGGTATGCAACAGTTGGTGGGCAATGAGGCCAGACATCAACAACGCAGCAGTAGGTGATACAAAGTCAGAGTGATGCTTCAGTGGATTGCAGCACTTGAGCACATTCTTCGCTAAGAGGGAGTGTTTATTTTTGTATCATCGGATGTGTTCTAGCCTCGAGATTTTGCAGAGAGGTTAAGACATTTGCATCCTCCAAGACCCAGAAATCGGGAAATTCCACCTGGAGATGATTTAATTAAAATAATTAATTATTTTTAATGTATTCCTAAGTCTAAACTTAGGAAATGAGAATAATTAAAGAATATTGATTTAATCAGGTGTGAATCTTCTAGATAAAGGCGTGGATCGAGTCCAAGATAATATGAGCCATTAATTAAGATCTAATCTTGGTCGTTGATATGTCAACGAGAGATTATAAGAAGGAGCTCGATGGGCACTTGGAGAACGCACTTGAGATTTGCAGAGATCGATTTTTTTGGGTGATCAAATTCTCAGAGAGACATCGTTGTGTTGCTAGAGAGAGATCAAATGAGATCGTTGCAGTGAGGGGCAGAGATAGTAGACCAGAGGAAGTTTTCCGGTTTTAGGGAGTGCGAAGCAGAGAAAACGTTGAGAGCCACAAAGGCAACGCAAAGCCACGCGAGGGCAGCGTTGAGCTTCAGAGGGAGTTCATTATTTTGCTGGGAGACAGTCGAGATCTAGTGTCAGAAGTTGAGGTGTGAGTCCGGAATGCCAGAGGGTCGAATTTCCAATCAACAGGAAATCAATTGGAGCTGTGATGCAGTCGTAGGAGTTGTGACATAGTGATTGTATAGGCAAACAAAATTACTGCGCAGAGCAACTTGTCTCTAGTCCATATCAGTGCCGGATTTCCCGTGTTAGTGTGAGATTTTCTCACTATCTTTTTCGCCAGATTTTCTCTGTATCGGATAGCTAGTTTGGGAATCCAATGATTTGTACTCAGATTGCTACAGCATAATATTAAAACCCTTAGCTGCTGCACTAGGTTTTCCAAGTTGGGTTTTTCTAGTGACGATTGTCCAAAAATAACGGTGTTCTTGCTTGTGTGTTTCTATATTTTCTACGTTGTATTTCCCACGGTATTTTATGTTGTGTAGGATGCAATGTATTTGATTTCGATATTTTCCATAGTACACGATAAATAATTTGTTCAAGTAATTAACAAATAGGAGAAATCTAATATGTTGCTACATTAGGATTTAATTAGTGAAATTTTCACACTCAAGTGCTTGCAGCTACCTCATATCGTATGCCTATTCACTATGACAATTTTTCTCTTGTATGTGTTATCTTTATTCTGATCCATGATTTTTACCATGTGGAAAGTCCACAAAATTCTAATCTGCTAATATGAGCAATATGAAATACAATTTCGTCTCACATAAACACAAAACTTCTCAACTAGATGTAGCGGAATAGGAACATAAATAAAAGCACAATCACACAATTCAAAAACACATAATTGTCTAGGGAACCCAATTGGGAAAACCCTCTGCTTGTTTGAGAATTTTATTGATAGGGAAACTGAGCAATTGACATCTTACAAAATACAACTATTTTAGTATGAAAGAAACACTTGTCTTTCGTGCTTGATCTAAGCTTGAAACATTTTCAAGACTATTGATCTTTGTTGCCCTCTACCAACCTGTGCACAATATTCTCTTGCACACTCTTCTTCTCACAAGCTCCATGCACAAACTCGTGTTTGCTATTACTTGGTCTCACCGACTCATGCTCACCAAAACAATGATTATACTTGTACATTCGTTCATCCTTTAAAAGGAAATTCGAATTGTTAAAATTAGTGAGTTTTCTAATTAAGGAATGATTTTTTGATTGATTGAGTTAGCATGAGTTAACTTGTCATGCAACTCATCCTATTTCAAGTCAACGTCTTGAAACTCAATCACTTGTGTTTTTCTTCAATCAACTCACACTAAAAATCAAGAACTCGACTTTCAGTTTCAAAGAATTAGTTACTTGCATCCTAACTTGTCCTAATTTTTAGGGATTGATTCCTAAATTATAGGAAATTATCCTAATTTATGGGGAATCTCCTAATTTTTAGGAACTGGAGTCATGCACAAGAAGAAACTCATTCTGGCTCGTATGATTAAGGCACAAATCAAGGAACCCTTTTCTCGCAAATATTTTCAACAATCTTCCCTCTTTCTAAGGGTCTTTATTTCCTTCAATGCACTTATAAGTTCTCCTTTATAATCTATTTATGATTTAGGTTCTTTTGTTTTAGCAATGATCAATATTTCACCTTTTTCATCATCGGTCACACTTTCATTGTTTTCATAATCACTTTCTTCTTTTGAGTAGAAATATTTCTTCTTGTTAGCTTGCATCTTCTTTTGATACTTAGATTTGTATCTCGGTTCATCATCACTATCATTCATTTTTGCATAAGGACATTTAGAAGTATAATGTACTATTATTCCACATTCAAAACATTTGAAAGGAAGCTTACCTTTGCACTTTCCACTTTCTCTTTTCAGAATTCTAACAAACTTGGCTTCTTCTTCATCATAATTGCAGTCTGTTTGATTTTCATGCTTTTTATCTTCTTTGGATACATGGAATGTTGCTTCCTTAAATCCCGATCTGTCCTCCTTTATTCTTATCTCATACGCTAAGAGTGTTCCATGAAGTGCACCCATAGTCATTTTATCCATGTCCGTTAGTTCTTCAAGCGTTGATACTTTGGGATTGAATCTTGACGGAAGATATCTCAATACTTTTCAGACAACAACATCATCCTTGGTTTCTTCACCGAAACTTGCAATAGTGTTGAAAATCTTGTCTACACAGAAAAAATATGGAGCAATATCGTCATCATCTTCCATTTTAAAGCTTTCAAATTGAGCCCCAAAAGATTAAAACTTGGCTTCTTTGACCTTCTTGTCCCCTTCATAACAAGTTTTAAGCTTGTTCCACATACCATGCACTGATTTACATTGCATTACTTACAAATTATGAATTTGTAAAACCACTCAAAATAAAATGCTTAGCTTGTTCATTGGATGTATAGATTGTCTTACTAGTTGTATCTATCATAATAGTATCAAGAACCTTATACTTGGTCTCAACAATTCCCCAAACATCATCTCCCAAGGAAATGAAATAGGTCTCCATTCTTATCTTCCAAAAGGTATAGTTAGATCCATCAAACAAAGGAGGCTTGTTTCTACTCTGATCATGACCATATTCTCTTGAGATCAACCTTCAAGTAGCTAACTATTCCTAAAGGAAACCCACTTGGATACCACTTGTAAGGATAATGATCACACTGAGATGGGGAGGGTGAATTATTATCGCAACAATTTTATCATTCACAACCTTTTATTAATGATAATTTACGTAACAATATATCATAACTATTTTCATCATAACATTAAAACAACCATGCATCAAAATCCATCACATCAACACAAGAGGACACAAGTTTTTACGTGGAAAACTTTACATGAGAAAACCACAAATTCTTCTTCTTCTTCAATTCATTAGATATATTTGCAAGTACTGACCAGCTAGAAGCACCCACCCTCAAGATAAGCAACTACTTGTGATAGGATACAACTTGATTAAGGAACCAACCTCAAAAGCTGCAAACAACTACTTGCTATATTCTACAACTTGATTGAGCTACCAACCTCCAAGATGACCAAGCTTAGACTTGTTGTAGGCTTTGACTTGATTGAGGCACCAACTTTTGTGGAGGCACCCACCTCTTTATTCAGCTTCTTGTGGACCACTTTTCATAATATTTCAAATTGGATCCACCTGATCTTCAATTAATATAAGCATTCAAACCAATCATTTTGTTGTTGTTATGATGTTCTCGTCAACTTGCCATACTCTTTCCATACTTTGTTCCAACCTGTTCATCAATACGGTCAAATAAAACCATTCTTGGAACTTGTTCTTTCCATATACGCAATTTTCACTGCAACCATTTCATTACATTTCAAAAAACATACCACCGATTCTGAACATAAAAAATTCATCGCCAAGATTTTTCATGCCTCTAGGGATATTCATCACTAAACCCTGATCATCATGCTTCTTCTAAAATCCAATTTGGTGTTAAAATGTGCCCGAAACCTCCATGTTGACCACACTTCGTCAACTACCCCATAGCAGTACACCGCCATTTTTTCAAATGGGATTCGTCATGTTCGACGTGGTTGCGCCATTCAGATTCCATCATCCAGATTTCATCGACAGTTGACATTGTTATAAATGATGTAAACCCATTCTGCATTGTTATGATGTAAATGATCTAAGTAGGACCGTCCATGTATGTAACAACCTAGGTAAGCCTAGTATGTTGTTGATGACTTCCATCCTAGGAGGTTTTTTGTCTCACTGATTCACGAAAGTGATTGGCAGAGTTTTTCCCTCCAGCCTCACCCCAAAGCTAGGGTGGATTTTATCATCAGCATACTAAGTGAGTCCTAGTGTTCTATCGAGTCCTTGTAAAAGTAGTTTGAACTACTTGGTCTACTAGATCATATGTTGAGTCGCAGAACTAGGTATTTATTTGAGGGTCTATATGAACGGGTTTTCCCCCTTCATGTATGTAAATGTATTATCTCATGTAAAAGAGGGTTGGAAAAATAATTATAATCCCCTCTTAGTCAATTAATTAAATTTTTTGGTCAATTAATTAATAAATTCATAAACCAGAAATTTAATTAATTTAGGGTCCTAAATTAGGATTAAATCTTTAAAGGCAAAATTTGTTGGTCCTTGGAAAATGATTTTGACAGCCCCAAGCCAAGGGAATATTGAGAATTTTAAAAAATATTGGACCCTTGGGCCCTGGTGGTTAAGTCAAGGTCAAAATTTTGGGGTAATTAACTCAAAAATAGTATTTTTGAGTTAATTAAAATTGAATTAAATGATAAATTCATTTTTCCCCCAAAATTTTAATTTCAACGTTCCGGATTAAAAGATAATTAAATCTTTTGGACGATTGAGATTATTTTGACGAGGATCATCCAAACTAGCCGTTAGAGATCTGGTCCTATAAATTTAGAGGTCTTTGTCATTCTTGAATCATCCGATCTCAGAATCGTGCACTTGCTCTTAGAAGCTCTTGTAAACTTTTTTTTGAGGAATAAAGCAAAAGACTTTGGGGTTACAAATCTGGATGTTCCTTCTCAGATCTATGTGGTGAATTCTCTCTAAACTCTGCTACTTGGTTTCTTGCATTTTATGGTTGATGGCCTTTATGGATTAATCTGCATATAGGTATCTTATGCAGTTTTCTGGGTTTATAAAATAACATTCTGATTTTTCTAAGGGTCTCATGTTGTTTTCTTAAATCTCTATCGATCTAAGATCCGGATCTAAGTGTGCAGGGAAATTTTTCTTAAGATTGGGCGTCTGGGGAAGTCTTCGGTTGGACCAGCCGACTCCCAATAAACATAAATCTGATAAGCTCTTTATTTGTTAAATTTCGGGTCTATCTTACGATATTTGTGATTTTGCAGGGTTTCGAAGGCTTGTGCCTCTCACTAAAACTTTAAATTTCTGAAAATTGTGCTAAATGGATTTTAAATCTGACCTTGAGGGTTTTAAATTTGTAAAATAGTTGTAAATTTGTAAATTTTCTTAGGACTGTGAGGGTTTATTTGTTTCATGGTGCATATATCTTCAGATCTGGTTATTTGTTGCAGGTTACAGGTTCAAATCGATTTTTTTTTCATAAGATCTAGGGCAGATCTGGCTTCCAAAGGCCAGATCTGGCCTCAAAGCTGCCACTGTGGGCAAG
Organism: Pinus albicaulis; assembly: GCA_034641835.2. NCBI lineage: Eukaryota > Viridiplantae > Streptophyta > Pinopsida > Pinales > Pinaceae > Pinus > Pinus albicaulis. The sequence goes on along the minus strand of CM076571.1, from coordinate 691,415,161 downwards.
ATCTGGCTTCAGAATCGCTGTTCGTGGCAGATCTGCATTTTGAAGAACACTGAAAATTTGAGATTGCAGGGAGAGATTTAAATGTATGGAGTTTAATTGGTTCTGAATGCTGTTCATTCCTGTTGATCTGCAGTTTACCCTTCTTCCTTCCAAGCCATCGATCTCCTTCTCCACTGCCCATGCATTTCATACTTGTTTTACCCATCGAATCTTCTGAAATCTCCTCTACCCATCGAGCTTCATCCTCATCTCTGCCGTTGGCTCATTTTCTCCTGCCCTTCATCAAATTCCAAGCTGCTCTGTCCCACATTTCTCCCCGTCCTGCAAAGCCGTCTCACGTTTCCTATACGACCATCCTATCCACGCCATCCAAACCCTTTGCTTTTCCTCACGCCATCAGCATTTTTAACCTGCAGACAGCAAACAAAACGTAAGTGCAGAAGCACAAAGCATCTCCACATAGCCGTCTCCCTCACGCGTCCAAGCTTGCTGTCTGCCCATCGATCCATTTCTCCAGCCGGCGGGATGTTGACCTGCAAAACGACAAAGTGCAAACGCATACACCATTAAGTTATAAACCCGCGTTGCGATTTTTGTGTAGTTTCAGATTTTTGGATAGGGTAGCGTAGTTTTAGATTTAATGTTATTCGATTTTCTTTTTATTTTTAGAGTTTTAATGTTAGCGTAATTTTTGGACTTCAGGTTTTATTTAAATACGATTTTAGTTCTAGTTTTAGCATAGGTTTAGTTTTAATTTTATTTTGTCTTAGTTTTAAATTTGTTAGACTTTAATTTGATATAGTTCTAGTTTTAGTTTAGTCATAGTTTAGATCTAACTTAGTTTTAATTTAGTTTAACTTTAGTTCTAAATTTAGATTTAAAATTTTGAATATTAAATTTAAATTTAACTTTAGTTTAGTTTTTTTTTAGCTTAGTTTAATTTTAAATTTTAGTCTTGTTTAGATTTAGCTTTGGTTAGAACTTTTTTAGATTTTGAATTTTTGACCAAAAGAAAAATAGAAAATAATAAAAAAAATATAAAAAATATAAAAATCCTAAAAAATCTAGAAAATACAAAAATATAAAAAAAATTTCAAATTTTTTATGGTCAAATGAGCTTTGAAATTTTTGACTATAGAAACATTTTCTGGATCGAAATTAATTGAAGCATCATTCTGGAAATATTGCGTATATCTAGCATTTTTCATCTTGTGATAATATTGCTGTGGGTTTAAGATATTTTCGCGCATGGTTGTGGTGTCTTTAAATTGAATATCATTGATCAATCGTGTTTTAATAAGCATCAGTTAGTCATCATTACTGGTTTATAATTGCATAATGGGATTTTGTGTGACTCCATAAGGCACTGATCATCAAACGTGAAATCTAATCTAGATCTGTTAAATCCTATTAATTTTATCAAGTATTTGATGTTCTAGCTGTGTCTCCTGGATTTATCCTTCATTTCAAATAGGGTCTACCTCCCTTAGCCTGCAAGGAGACAGCTTAAAGAGAGAGATTGGGGATAAAGGTGACAGCCCCCAGTCTGAGCCGTTGTCGCGGTGCCTTGAACAATCTGTGCGACAACACTCCAAAAACCATATAGAACTGTATAAAACTATACAAAAATTAATCATTCTATAGAAAGATAGTATCATGGCGCATTCCACAAAATAACACTTTTACAGACTCTAAAAAATGACTAATTTTTCAACATAATGATTAAATATGACACACCAATAACCCTTATATATATAAAAAAACTGACTGAGTCAAACCGGACTCAAACCCCTGACCTTCACTATGCAAACCATACCATATAACAAACTAACTAGTAGTTGAGTTGTAGCTTGTGGGAGAGGAACTTCTACATATTCAAGATATCAAACACTAAAGAAAAAATGTGTTGCAACCCTTTGTGGGAAGTGATCATTAAACATTGTACATACGTATGAAGAACAAACACTCGAAGGCTCGAACCATGCACCAGTCACATAACAAATCAACCATGTCACTGAAACAACAAATGTGTTATGACCCTTTGCAGGAACTAATTACTAAACATCGTATATATGCAAGATGAACAAACACCTGACAGCTCGAACCATGCACAAGTCACATAACAGATCAACCATGCCACTTGAAACAAAAAATATGTTATGATCCTTCATGGAAACTAATCATCGAACATAGTATATACGCACGAAGAATAGATTCCCAATAGCTCGAACTTCGCACTAGTCGCATGACAGATAAACCGTGCCACTTGAAACAAAAAATGTGTTACGACCCTTTGTTGAGGTCTGGAATTGTTCCTTTTTTACTATCCTTTTTTCCATCTCATTTAACCTTTTTGTCAACATTTTATAGCAATCTCAACATGTTCAAGGTCAAGTTCAAATCTTAAAAAGGTATTCATCATCCATAATTAGAACCTTTGTTTCTTAATGAATTGTAACAAAAACATTCTTACAGTGACAAAATCATGAACATTTTTCAACTAATATTTGTTTCCGCAGCAATATCCATTGTTAGACAGGTTGCAACACTCCAATAAAATGATGATACTACCATTAGGTGACAAATTTCTACCATGTGGATAACCACCTACCAGCATAACTTAGCAAGCTATGAGGATTGAGAAATCTAGAACTCAAATTCAGAGTCAAGGTCTGAAAACGATGTGTAGTGATCAAATAAAGGCAGCAGAGGAATAGAACAACATCAGGTGAGAGAGATTGAAGATCTAATCAACTGTTATATTTTGGATCGAGATGAATCTATTGTGATTTTCTCTTTCAATATAAAGTCATAAATAGATTGAGTTTCAAATTGTATCTATCTCGTAGATGTCAAGATAGCTCATGTCGTGTTAGCTTAAAACTCTTAAAATCGTTTTAGGAAATTTGTATAAAGGCTGTAAGCCGAGACCTGAGACATAAGTTTTTCAAATGTTAAGTTTATAATTGTTTTACCGTGAAGACAGATGATACACTGTTCCAGCTTAATATAAGTTACTTTGTTTTCAGTGTGTGTGTGAAATCTTTTGATTGATAGCTGACTTGCACTCGCGGGAGGGCCCCCTATCGATTTGTGAGGTTTTATTCATAGTTTTGTTTTGTATTACTTGTTTTTAGCATTCTAGTTTCTTTTAAGATTTTTCTTTTATCATAGTTACATTTCTTTTTATTTTCATTTTTTATTGCAGAGTACTCATAAGCAGAAAAACACTAAAAATGTAGGAATTTACAGGGTAAGTTCCTTAGATCAAGAACCAAAGGCCACCGCTCACAAACATATCACAAATTAGTACACCAGTATAATCACGTAGTTAAAACCCTCAAAGAGGGAAACAATCCACGGCTTGAGCCAACGCGGCCACTTCAGGCAATTTATTAATATAAAAAGAAAAGTTACATATATTTCTCTCATAAACGGTTACCGAACAAATGACCCTCCATGCTCTTTAAATAGAGATCATGGACCATTCGGGTGTTAAGCCACGGATCAAGTGTCGTTAATACTGAGGTGAGAGATAACCGTCGGATGACTACAAATCGTGACCGTTGTATTATAAGTTACAAATGTACATGGTAAAGAAACACACTTTACCTAACTCTACACTAGACTAAGTTATTCTTAACTATTTCTTATGTGTCGGAATATCCTAACAAAAAAGATTTTGATTATTGAATGCATCTTCTTTCTAGCACTTAATTGCTTTATAGCTTAATTCTGTTTCTTAATTTATGATGAAATACACTTTAGAGGTTAAATACACACATAAGTAATCATTCTCAAGTTATAATTTTGTTCGATTTTCTGCAAGCAAGAATTAGATCATTTTTAGTGCCACTTCTCTTTCATGCAATTAGTCACAGATTTTCCTTACTGTAATTTAGTATAAAAAATTATTTCTACAAGTTAGTGTAGAATGTTTTTGATGCTGCAAAATAGAACTAGATTGTTTCTTTCTTGAAATTTGGTTTCTAAGCATTTTCCTTTCATACAATTAGAAGAAAGTTTGAATTCTACAATTTAGATAGATTTTCAAATTCTACAGAGTAGTCAATTTCAATTAAGTTAAATAGGATTTAATACAACTTTAGATTGAAAGAACATGTGCGTAATTATTCTTCAAATTGTATTTTCCCATACTTAGAATTAGTTTCATTTCTAGAATCAATCAATTCATAGAAAAAATCCTAGCATAGATAGTGCGCATACATTTCATAAGTCCACAAATATTGGTTGTTAATTAATAAAGTAAATTAAGAACAATTAATTTATCAAACACCCTTCGTGGGAACTGATCACCGAACATCGTATATACACACGAAAAAAAAATTCTCGATGACTCGAACCATGCACTAGTCGCATAACAGATCAACCATGCCACCACTACAGACCTCAACCTCGGCTCGACCATAGATCCATCATTGAGCGCATTGTTGTGTCTTTGTTGGAGTCTCGACGCAGATATGTGTGTGTGTGTGTCGACCCTGGGACTCAAGAGCTGACCTCAAGTCAGTTAGAGTTCAACATAACCTTCGTTCATAACACAATATAGCCCATATAACTAGGGGTTTAGCCCTTCCATGATTACCGTAACCATGTGACTGTTACCATGTGTTTTTCAGGTTAACACTTAGCCCCTTTTCATTTGGCAATGTGACCATTCCATGTAACCCTATCTTAGGGGTCCATGATTTCTTGCATGATGACACCAACATGATTTCATCATTCCATGTGGCAGCCCAAGAGGAGTGCCATGTGTCACCCATTTTTTATTGTTTTACCAACCGAACGCTGCCATGTTTTAGTCCCTGGAGGTTCGATGTCATCCTGCCGATGGCAACTTATCTAACCAAATTGCACCACGTCATCCTTACTACTACCTCATAGTTGAATATGCAAGGGGACACATCACTTCCATGTCATCCAACCACTAGTTGCCACATGTTACTGTGGAGTAGGCTAGTGATCTCAGTTAAAAATTGTGCGGGTTGTGATATCATATGCCTTTCAATTTTTTCATCCAAACATTGCATATGTTCGATCTGAGAAAGATGCTCGACCTTTAATGCATTAAACCTCATGCAAATTTGGCCATGATCTTTCGTTGACTTAACCACTAAAACATCGATCCACCCGGATGATGCACATTGTTTAACAAATTTGGTGTCAGTGGCTTTTTCCCTATCATTTAGGCCTTCAACTAATTTTGATTTTCAAATGGCCATAACTTCTCATCCGGAGAGAGTTTTTCAAAGTGTGATATACTATTGGAAACGAGTAATATCAAATCATGGTATCCATAAACTCATCATAGAATCATAACCTTGTGAAAATTTCACTAAACTTCACACCTCTTTTGACTTCACCTGATAAGGGCATGCAAGAGATCTAGCTACCATACTACTTCCTTTGATTCATGAACGATACTATTGCTTCCTTAGGAAACCCCCTTTGACATCAATGCCACTTGTTTTCATCAATGAAAACACAATGTGCAACAAGAACTTCATGTCTAGCTCTAGACCACTTGAGCTAATCCTTGGGGCTAATAGCCTCTTTGTTTATATGTTAAATCATCGTATTTTTCTTGTGTCATATACTTGCCAATTTTTCACTTTCCATAGCTTTAATTAATTGTTTATTGTTTACAAATTTAGTTTCTATTTACAATATTTTAGTTGTTTTAGCATTAGTTTCATTTAAATGAAGGTTTTATTTCCTTTTAACACTTGGAACCTAAGAAACCAGATTCGCCCAAAACCTCGCCTGTGTCCCAAATCTCACGAATCAGATATGATACGATGGGACATGTGTCCTTTGATCGTGCCCTAATTTTGGGACACATGTCTCATGGAAATTTGTGTCGCGCGACCCATAAAGCCCACTTTTGGCTCATTTCTCCCTCATTTTTTTGTTTCTCTCTTTCTTTGGATGTGTGGGAGTGACTAGAAAATGGTTTGAGAGAATTTTGGAGGCAATTCAAGCAATAGGTAAGTGCATTTTTCTTCTATTTTTTTGCATTTTTATTACAACAGTTTGCATGTGCATTTTTTTTTACAAGTTTGTGCATTTTTTCTTTATTTTTTTACAGCATTCATGGTTCAATCAAGGGAAATAGGGAAGGGGCAAAGGAAGGCGAAGAATTTCCCCATTGGTGATGCCCCTCTTGTTCCAATTTCATCAGTGTCTTCAAGTGTTCCTTCTATTGGAAGTGGGGCTGCAACAAAAATTTCAAATGTTGAGGGCAGAATGAATTTAGAAAGACAACAGGCTCAAGAAAAAAAATATCCCTTGTGGAAGTATGCCACAAGAGAGCAAGGGCCAGGCACCAAGTTTAAGGGAGGAGGAAATGTTGCTTGGAAATGCAACTATTGCAGCAATCATTTCAAGAGCACTTATTATCATGTGAAAGCTCATTTGTTGGCCTTACCAAGTTGTGGAATTGTAGCATGTACACGTGTCTTTAGCTAGGAGGAAAGAAATTGAAAAATATTCCAATGTTGGTGTGGCAAGGGTGGTTGTATCATCTAAAAAAACAAGAATGATGTCTGCCTTCCATTTTTTAGGAAAAGCAACAACAAATTTCCATTTGAGAGTTTTGGTGGGGGTGTGGGTCAAACAACAAAAATAAAGGCAGATACACTTGGTCCAATGGACAATATTTTTCAGAAAGAGAAACGAGAAGAGTTTGATCTCACCATTTCATTCTTTTTCCATCATAACTTCATATCCTTTAATGTTGTACGCTCACCTTTATTATTGAGATGTGTCGAGCTCTAACTTAAGGGGCTCCATCAGGGTATGTGTCTCCTCGGTCTGATAATATTAGAACGACATTATTGACTAAAGCAAAGAAAGAGGTGGACAAAATGCTTGAGCCTATTAAATAAGCATGGCCAACATCTAGGGTAAGTATTATTTCTGATGGATGGACAGATCCAACACGCCACCCACTCATCAAATTCATGGTGTCTTCCTTGAATGGACCAGTTTTCTTGAAATCAATGGATGCACTTGGACAATACAAGGATGCACAATATATGGGTGAGTTTTTCATTAAAGTTATTGAAGATGTAGGTGTTGATTCTTGTGCGCAAATCATTACAGATAATGCACATGTTTGCAAGGTTGCTAACATGATTGTGGAAGCTAAATATCCACACGTATTTTGGACACCTTGCATTGTCCATTCCTTGAATTTGACACTTAAATATATTTTTTCTGACGTGGTTTGGTTTGGAAGTATTATTGAGGATGCATGCATATCCACAACTTTGTACAAAATCATAGAAATGCCCTCACAATCTGCAAGGAGTACACCAATCCATCATTGTTGAAGATTGCAGATACACAGTTTTCCTCTTCATTCATCTCGTTGAAGAGGTTGAGGGAGGTCAAGACCGCTCTTGGGGCTATGGTTATTTCAAATTTTTGTTCTTTTGAGAAAGATAGATCAAGCAACCTCAAAAAGAGTGAATGACATAGTGTTAGATGATGCTTGGTGGGAGAGGGTAGATCTACTTATTAAGATCATCGACCCCATCATTGCTTTGCTACAATTTGCAGATATAGACCAACCCATCCTAGGATAGGTTTATGAGGGATGGGATTCCATGATTGAGCCTGTGAGGACCATTATTTTACAAAGTGAGTGCCCCGAGTATAAGACATCATCAGAGGGCTTCTTCACCACCATACAGGATATTCTTGTCAACAGACGGGACAAGAATTGTACACCTTTGTATTATTTGGCTCACTCATTGAACCCAAAATAATACAACCATGAGTGGATGAATGGTGTACCTTCCCGTAGATTCCCTCCTCACACGAATGGTGAAATTTCACAAGGGAGGAAGGATGCATTGAAGCGTATTTTTCAGTATAGATCATCCCTTGATGAGGCGGAGGATTCCATTGCAGAGTTTTCCACTGGTACTGGTCGATTTGCAAGACATGATGTGATTAGAGACAAGGGGGGCTAAGAATCCCTATTTTTGGTGGGAAACTCATTGTACAACAAGCCCTCCTCTACAGCAGTTAGCCATGAGGCTCCTCTCTCAGGTGACTTCATCCTCTTGTTGCGAGAGGAATTGAAGCACATATGGGAATTTGTATAGTGTCAAGAAGAGCATACTTGAGCAGTTTAGGGAAGAGAAAATGGTGTATGTGCACACCAACCTTCGTCTTATTTACAGGCAGAGGGATGAGTGGTTGAAGGGAAATACAAAGATGTGGGATGTCTTTCCTGATGATATGGGTTTGGACAACAATGTTGAATTGGCATTTGCCAACTTGGATCATAATGAGCTAGTGCTAGAGCCTGTCACTTTTGATGATGGTGATACTATTGAGGGGTCATCTTCAACACCAGCAGATGCAGAAATAAAATTGGATACAAAGAAGGAGGATGCAACAAAGGAGAGAAGTAGTTACAATGATGATGACAGTGATGCTGATTTTGATGGTGATGATTGACGACTCATGAGCTACCTACTGCCTTGAGGCTTGTAGTTGATTTGTATTTTCTATTTCTATTTTCCATTGCCATTGCTACTACCTATGTAACACATTTTGATTTTGATGACTTGATGAGAAAACTACACTTTGAAGTTTCTTGTATTTCTCCTATTGGATCATTGATGAATATGTCACAATTGTATTTGTATGCATAATGTTACTTTTTAAAACTTACAAAAATTAAGTTTACAATGTAGAATCTAGATATATGTTTGAATTTGCATCATGAATGAGGATGTCTGTAAGAAATATCTAATTTTTAATATATATCTATATATATATATATAATGTGTCATGTTCTGGGGGGTCAACGTGCCCATTGCGGACAGTCAAATTTTCGCGTCTTGCATGTCCTGTGTCCTTGAGTCAGGTGACTTAGCTTGGAACTAATCTTGCTTAATGGGAGTAAGTACACTTAATCAACCAAGAAGATCTAAGGGAGTTGTGTTCTTTGTTTTTATTTCAAGAATGAGTGATTTGAATTTCTTTTTCAACCAATAATCTACGTCACTGAATGTTGTGTGGGCCTTTCTTAAAGCATATTTCCCTGACAACCTAATTTTCAGGCTATGTAAGATTTTGTAGTCTAGGTTGAGAAGATAAGTTACCTTCTTGTAGGATAGATTAATTAGAATTCTTTGTTTATATTGCATTAAGTAGAAATAACATTTATTTTTGAAGGAAGTTGTCAGCCTGCACATCTCACAAGTTTACAGGCTCCCAACTTGAAAATTTTATTTCCTAATTCATGTGAGTTGTAAACTAAAACCAATGAATAGTTTAATGAGAAGAATCCAACTATTGGTTGGGCCCTCATCAATGGTCGACTTGATCGACATAGTCGATCTGCTCAGCTGGTGCTCAAATAATGAGACTCTCGAACTAGTTGTCTGCATCACATGATACATGTTTTCTGGTTGTTTTCCCCATGGGAAATGTGAATATGGTTAAAAAATTCAAGGTGAATATAGGGATGGCATGGAAAGAAACTCCTGTTGCATTGGTTGCTTAGCATCATGCGTAGGTTGAATGAGACTACACCAGAAAAGTTGATTGAGGTGGACAAAATGGACTTCCTAATTCTAGTTAACATGATCTCCTTAAGTGCGCACATTTCAAGAGGCGATATATTTGGTTCTAAGCTTCAAGAATTTGGGGCTTTAGTGGCTGATACACCAGGCATATGATGGCTAACAAACCAGCTGCACTTTGTTCGCGAACTGTTCTGCATTCTGTAAGCGAGCTGATGGTCGATTGCTCCTCTGCAAGCGTTCTGGACCGCTCAAGATGAAGGTTCATGTCCATGACACTTGTAAGCATAGAGTTTTTTATTTAAGGTTGGTTTTATGGTGCCAGTAATAGTGGGAGAGTTTTTATGCGATAGCTTCTGTAGAGTTTTACTTGAGTTATGGATCTGTGAGTCGTTTTGGTGAGCAATTTTTATTCAGAGATTAAGAATAAAGACTAGGTCTTAAAGCTGAAGGGACATATCCTGTTGATGAAGGATTTAGAGAGATGTTTATGCTAGTGATGGGCTTTTATTTTGATGGGAGGTTGGTTTTAGGGACCCTCCATTTCACCTGGTTATTCCGGGAGCTTGGGGATCGTTTTTTCGGGAATAAGAACTCTTTAATTTTTTGAATTAATTCTCGAGTGGAGGTGACTGACAGTGGGGGCACGAGGGTGGGCTGGGTAGGACAATGGTACAGTGATTGGGGATATGGCCACCTTTTGGTGATCCTCCCTTGATCCTTTTGAGTTATTTTTATCAGGAGACTGTTGTCTGCATCCTGACGACCGTAGGTTTGTCATAAAGGGATATTTTGATCCTTAGTACTTTGGGTATTGCAGGATTAAAGAACTTTGAGCCTTACCATTTATGGAGTATGGTTAAGGTGGTTGGAGGGTGCTTTGTAATTTGGATCGAACCGTTTCCTTGTTTTGTCATGGGGACAGCTGGCCATTTTCCGGACCCTTAGGTGGAAGCATTTGACGCGAAACTTATGCATGCCATCGAGTTGGCAAAAGCTAGAGTTATTCCCACATCTACCACGGTCTATCGTTCCGACTCTTCTCTGTCTGCTCCTCTTGCCACCCTAGCTTTCTGAGGTCATGAGGGAGAGAGGGGGATCTCTGAACTATCGGATGTGGTGACCTCTGAAACATTGCATCCTTCCTACAGAAAGAGGGCGACGAAACCTTTCAAGCTCGCTTCGAATAGACGTCTTTTATGTTTTGGGAGTGATGATATGGGGGAGAGGGTGGAAAGTTTATTATCAAGGGTTGTTGTGGGGAAATGGCATTTCACCTCCCATAGTTTGGTGGACCTTCAATGGTGGCTTTTGGCGACATGGCAGAAAATCATTGGTTACGAACTGAGGGTTAGCAAGCTTCACAATTGATGGTTCTGCTTTCACTTGATTAAGAACTAGGATGTGCCGAAGATTTTACAGCGAACCTGGGTTCACAGGCAGTCCTTCTTACTTCTAAATCGATGGAGTACCGATTTTCATCCAGTGGACAATGCACCACGGAACCATATGCTATGGGTCAAATTGCCAAGATTTCCTATTCAATTCTGGTCGATAGCGGTGTTAAAGAAAATTGGGGATAGTATTGGTTCATGCCACTATGTCAATCCCAAGAGCACTGGTATATTTGACAAAAGAGTTGTATGAATCCTGGTGCAGGTATCCTTCGCCGGGGGTTTGCTGGAGGACATTGACTTGGTGTGGGAAGGGATGAAGTTCAGGAAAATCTTAGACTATTGGCAAATGTCTTTCCGTTTCCACCTCAGTAAGGCTCGGGGCACCTTATGCAATCATGTTCTCGATGGTGCTTGGACTTTTGCAGAGGTGACCTTGGAAATGCTGATGGGCGGCGGACCTCTTACAGGGTTCAATTGAGGACTATGTCGACGTTACATCCTTCGGGTAAGTTCTCTAATTCACATGAGCCATAGTTTTATAATTCAATGGGGGTGAAGGGGAGTGGGGTTCCGGGTATGGAGGTTTGTAGTACCCTATATGCGAGTGGGGTTCCTTCGTCGATTGTGGAAGGGAGTGGGTTGATTGAGAAACTTGACCCTGCCGATGCTCAAGTCGGGGGGCTGATGAAGCCAACTATCGCCATCCCTCACCTTTCTCCACTGACTAATCATTATACTCCATCTTCTGCTGAATTGTCCTCCGATAGGATTTCGATGTCTCCGGTCATGGCCCCTCGTCTCCTCCGGGCTCGGGTCCTAGCCTATCGCCTCGAAACTTGGTCAACAATGATTTGGATCTGTTTTTGCTTGATCTGGATGCGTCGATTGTTCCCCTCATTGTGGATACTGGTAAACCCCCTTCGCCTCGACCATCTTCGCCATTGATCATAAGCCCTTCATCCACATCCAATGTCACTATCAGAAGAGGGAAGGGGCACCCCAGGATTAAAAAGAAATCCCTCTCTTCGACCATGTCGAGTGGGGTTGGGGTGGATGGTAATTTCAGAGATATTCCTGTTACTTTGGCATTAGATAGGGTTCTTAGAGCATTAAACCCTGCTACAGATGTGCCATGGTTTTTATGATATCTCTGAACATAAGGGAGTTGGGGGGAAGGGATAAATTTATTTCTCTACGGGATTTTATTTTAAAGGGTCATCCTACCATCATTTTTATTCAAGAGTCGATGTCACCTGATGATCGGTCCATTTCGTGTTTCCGTGCCATGCTGCCAAATTGGCATATGGCGGCGAGGGATGTGAATGGTCGCTTTGGTGGGGAGGTGGTGATGTGAGATCCTCATCGTGCCTCCTTTAAGGCTTATGGATTTTTTGGAGGCATCCTATTCTCTGGGCATTTTCGGGGGTTCGGGCACAGACTTCATTTGGTTAACTTATATGCGCCTTATAAGGATAGGGCACCTTTCTGGCGGAGAATGGAAAATAGTGGTATCTTTCTTTTGGATCATTTGCTTATTGCAGGTGACTTCAACACTACTCTTGATGATGCAGAGATATGGGGGGAAAATGGAAGAAGTGATCCACTGGCAGGTTTTCTAAAGGACTCCTTTAAATCTTTTCAGTTATGTGATTTACAAATGAAGTCCTTGGTCCCTACGTGGTTCAATGGACATCAGGGCAGGGATTTTATAGGCAAAAGGATTGACCGCTTCTTAGCCAAATCAACTTTGCTAGCTCGAATGGATTATTGGACGACCAATGTGGAGGATGTTACCATTTCAGATCACAGGCCCATTACTCTGACTTGGAATTTCGAACAGACTGCAGGGGATCGACCATTTAAATTCAACAGAGTATGGCTCACAGACCCTTCTTTCATTTCTCTGGTAAATAAGTTTATGATATCAAAATCAAGGGGGGTGGGAGAATCGGTGATGGAGTATATGGCTGGTACTCTCCGGGGTCTGAAAGGGAAGGTTAAAAAATGGGAGAGGGAGAAGAAGGAATCTCTAAAAACTAGCCTTTTACTCTTTGAAAAGGAAACCACCTGTTTGTTGAAGGAATTAGAAAATGATTATCCAAGAAAGGGTACCTAGGAAAGACTAAAGGATATAGAAAGGGAAAAAATGAAAATCCTTCTCAATGAGGAACAATCACTGAGACTTGAGAGCAGGGAAGTTTGGTTAAAGGAAGGAGATAAAAACTCTAAGTTCTTTCATGCTTTCGTGAAAAGGCAGAAAAAATTCTAATGCGATATGGAAGATCAATGTTGAGGGTTCTACTCTCTTTTCATCGAAGGATATTTAAGCGGAAGCTGTTAAACCTTTCCAAGAACTATTTAAAGAGGAAGGAAGGGATGTACAGGTGGATCAGCTGTGCACGTTGGCGGATCTCCCTAAAATGTTTAATGATGGGGAGAATCAGGTGTTTTTGAAGCCGGTTAGTAAAGATGAGATTCTCTCTGTTTTAAAGTCCTTCGCGGTGGATAAGAGTCTGGGGCTAGACGGCTGGACCCCGAAATTATTTATTCATTTCTATGATCTATTTATTGACCTCATTGTTGAATTGCTCGAGGAAGTAAAAAGTAGGGGCATGTTCTCGGGGGCTATAAACTCAACGTTTTTAGTCCTCATCCCAAAGAAGAAAGGGGAAAACACCTTTGATGATTACAGACTGATATCGTTGTGCAACACTTTATACAAAATTGTCTAAGACCATTGCGGAAAGGATGAAGATAGTCTTATCCAGGTTCATTTCTCCTGAACAATCCAGTTTTCTAAAAGACAGGAGCATACACGATGTAGTGGCCTCCACACAGGAAATTATTCATTCCATTCAAATGAGTGTAGAAATTTCTATTCCCAACCCTGGTTTTCAGTTTCTCCTTATTTCTCTCATAAAGTTAAATGCCCATTCCCATAGCCATACATTCAACAAGCTAAAAAATAAATATTTTCTGAAAACACAAATTCTGGAAATTTCACAGTGCTGAAATGCAGAAATAAAAACTCAGAAAAATAAATCAGCCACACACAGAAAATAGACATGCTAATTTTTGGTCAACATGACCCTGGAAAAGCCCCCTACAACTCTTGGGGAAAACTAGTTCGAAAGCTTCTTCTTATTTCTGATAAATGTTTTTTCAGTGAGAGGGAAATACTCAGAAAAAATTCAGCAAGTAATAAATACAACTTATCTCGTTTTCTGTGCTTAACCACCACCTCGAAAAATGTGCAACCAAAAAAATAGAAATAGCAATGAATGTTGTATGGCCTCCTTGAATTTTGTGCCCAAAAATTACAGCATTAAATGCTGCTGTATGGCCTCCTTGAAAAGCATGCTTTATGATTCCTCAAACTGCGTGTAGAGAAACAACAATAAATGCTGTACGGTTTTTTGCCTCGGTTTCCATGCACAGGGACAACAACTTATTGTACGGACTGTCTTGAAAATCGTGCCTCAAAAACCAGCAAAATGCTCCTCGAAGTATATGCCAAACTGTTGTACAACCTCCTTGGAATACGTGCCCAAGCTTTTGTATGGTTTGCCTTGAATCTCGTGCCCAAAACTGCCTTGATCTGTATGCTTCTCCTTGTTGTACAGATTTGCTGAAGTGTTGCCTCGGTATGTGTGCCAAGGTTCTGTTCTCCTTCTCCTCACTGCTCATAATTCTCCTTTGCTCTCTTCTTCTCCTTCTCTCAATCTGCTCATGAAAGAATGAATGACCTTTTCCTTCCTTTTCCTCCTTTAACGTAACCCTAAGTGACTTTTGGGGAATCCCTAAATCCAATGGCTAAGATAGCTTTAGATCTAGGGCTGAGATTAAATGCTCATTTAAATCTCACTTTCTATTTTTTAATTCAGTGCACTTTAATAAAGACCCACTTAGTCATTTATTTCCAAAGTCACTTTTCACTTTCTAATTTCACATTGACTTTATTAAAGTCACTTTAAATTAGACTTAGCAACTTTATCACTTAAAGTCACGTTTAAATTAGATTTGACTTTACAACTTTATAAAGTCACTCTAGGAGAAAAATTAAATTCTTTTGGACACTTTTCCCTAGGCCAAAGATCAAAGCCTTAGGGAACCACTTGTCCTCCGGTAACCAAATTTCAACACTCCCTCTTACCGAGGAAGGTGTTCCTCACCATACCCATTTTGTCTCTGAAGTAGACATGTTTGCCCCTCGGTAAGGATTTGGTAAGAATATCTGCAACCTGCTCATCAGTGGGAATATACTCAAGTGTCACAGCTTCCTTCTAAACGTAGTCTCTGATGAAATGATATTTGATCCTGATATTCTTTGACCTCATGAAATACTGGATTATCCGTGAGTTTAATGCAACTCTAATTATCACAGTATATCACTGAAAGTCTCAACGACTGACCAAATAAGCCAAACAACATCTTGCGAAGCCATATGGCCTCACAACTAGCTAGACTGGCTGCCATGTACTCTGCTTTCGCTGAACTCAATGGCATTGACTGCTGCTTTTGGCTTAACCACGACACCACTGCCGAACCCAACCCAAAACAACACCCTGAAGTGCTCTTCCTATCAGAAGCACAACCTGCCTAATCAGAATTAGTGTAACCTGCCAATCTCACTCCATCCCCCTACCTATAATCCAGACCATAATCCACTGTCCCCTGCAAGTACCGCAAAATGTGTTTTGCAGCAACCCAGTGCACCCTCTTGGGCTCACACATGAACTGGCTCATCGTGTTGACTGCAAAACATATATCTAGTCTGGTGTTGACCAAATACATCAAGGAACCAATCAGCTGTCTATACAATGTGGGATCCACCAACTTGGAATTTGAAGCATGAAGCTTATTCCAGTTGGTGATCATCGGTGTCGACATGGGTCTACAATCCTCCATGCGGAATCTGCCAAGGATGTCCACAATATACTTTCCCTGCCCTAGGAAGAAATACCCCTCCTCCTGCCACACCTCCAAACCCAGAAAGTAATGCATCAAACCAATGTCCTTCATCTCAAACTATGACGCAAGATCTCTCTTGCAGTGCTCTATGAGTCTCTCTGCACCCATAATAACCAAGTCATCCACATACAGCACCAGAAGGAGAGGCTCCTCACCTATCACAATAAAGTAAAGGTTTGGATCTGCATCACTCTTTATGTAACCCATCTCCTACAAGTATGTATCTATCTTGGAGTACCAAGCTCTGGGACCTTGCTTTAGGCCATAAAGGGCCTTCTTCAGTCTGCACATATGGGACTCCTTCCCATGCACCTCAAAGCCCTATGGCTTCTCAATTTACACCTCCTCCTGTATGAATCCATTGAGAAATGTGGTCTTCACATCCATCTGGTGGATCTTCCAACCCATCTCTGCTGCTATTGATATAATGGAGCGAATCGAAGTATATTGAGCCACGGGAGCGAAGGTCTCCTCATAATCAACTCCCTCTACTTGGGAGAACCCTCTAGCCACAAACCTTGCTTTGAATTTCTCAATGCTGCCATCTGCAGCATGCTTTACCTTGTAAAGCCATCTAGAAGTAACCACGGATTTGCCCTTAGGCCTCGGCACCACCTCCCAAACATCATTCTTCATGATAGAAGAATACTCCTCCTGCATGGCCTCTGTTCAGACCTACTGGCTAGCTGCCTCCTCATATCTATAAGGCTTAGAGTCAATGATGTTGGCAACCATTGCCATATAGCTACAAAACCTATCAGGTGGTCTGCTCTCTTTGACTGGTCTCTTAGGCCCAGCATAATATGTGGCCTCTCTCAAGGTATCCTGAAGCCACTTGGGCTTCCTCTTCCCTGAGCACACTTCTTCCACTGGAGAATGAAACTCCTCCTCCTCATCATCAGGAGCCTGAACTCCTGACTGTCTGTCTATTGTCCTCCTGCCTGAACCTGAACCTGAACCTGTAGACGTTGAAGTACCGTGTGAACTGTCCATCAGTGGACTCCCTAGTGAACCACTCTGCGGACTGCTCTACATGCTGCGCGAAGCACCACCCATCTGACTCTGTGAGCCACTGCTCACTGATGGACTTGACACCGTAATCGATGTACCTCTGGATCCTCTTGATCCCTGCCCACTGTATCCCTGTGCCTGACTCAGCTGCTCCTGAGGGTTTGGCCGATCCAGATACTCTATCTTCCATGACCTCCTGAAAGCCTTGTCCTCCTTGAACTTCACATCCCACCTGACAACAACTCTCCTCTGTGTGGGAATATAAATCTGAAAGGCGTTCGAGGTCTCACTGTAGCCCACAAAGACACCCTTCTCTGCGGTGGGCTCTACACTGATCCTCCTCTCCTTGCGTACGTAGGAGTATGCAATACACCCAAAGATACGAAGATTACCAACATCAGGCTTCTTCTCAAAAGAAGCCTCCTCCGAAGTCACATGCCTCAAGGCACGATGCGGACTCCTGTTCTGCAAATATACAACAATGTTGCAGGCCTTTGCCCACAAAAACAATGGTAACCTTTGATCATGTAACATGGCTTTGGCAGCCCCAACGATGGATCTGTTCTTCCTCTCCGCAACCCCATTCTGTTGGGTGTTGTAAGGAATTGTGAACTCCCACCTAATGCCTACCTTCGCACAATACTCAACAAACTCACCAAGGGTGTACTCCTCTCCATTGTCCGACCTCAGGGACTTGATCTTCTTACCTGTTTGAGTCTGCACAAGAGCTCTGAACTCCTGAAACCGCTTGAAGACCTCACTCTTGGTTTTCAAGAAATAAATCTAGGTCCTCCTAGAGTGATCATCAATGAATAAAACATAATACTCATATCCACTCAAGGAAACATGAGACATTTGATCGCTCACATCAGAATGAATCAAATCAAGTATCCCAGTCGATCTGCTGTCACTGCTGGGAAAAGGGGATTTGGGAAACTTGACCATAACACATCCTCTGCATGTATCAAAGTGATCAATACTGAAATCTAGCACACCTGTAGTGATCTCCCACAATGTCCTAAAGGCTCCATGATACATGTGCCCCATCCTGCGGTGCCAAATCTCGCACAGCGTTGCACTGCTAGCTCTGTTGCCGGTACTACTGCTCAATGCCAAAAGGGGCTGAAATGAAAACTTGTACACCTTTGCATGGTGTACACCAATCACTCTAGCTGAATCAGCTGGAGCGCCCTTGTGATATATTAGCGCCTGTCCTCTCCTGAACAATATCTCATATCCTCTGTCCCCCAACTCTGAGACGGATATGAGGTTCTTCTTGATCCCTGGCACATATAGAACATCTGACACCTTCAAGGGAGGTTTGGGTTCCCTTTCAAATGTCAATGTCCCCACACCGACTGCTCTAACAACGCTGTCATCTCTGAGTACTACCTCTATATCAATGCCACTCTCTGAAAGCTCTGAGAAGTACTCATGGACTCCTTTCATATGACGTAAAGCCCCACTGTCAACATACCAGATACCTGAAGATGCTCCACTAGTGGAGGGAAATGCACACTCTCTCTCAACCTCCGTGGTAGGTGATCCTGCACTAGTGGACTCACAAGCAATGAACCCAAACTCTTGGTCAAAGCTATCCATAAAGTCCTCTATCTCTGCTGATGCTGCCATGCTTTGGTTCTTCCCCTTCTTCTTCTTCTCGGACACACAACTGCATAGTGTCCCATCTTTTGACAATTCCAACACTTCACCTTGGAATAGTCCTTCTGCGTGTTCTCCTGTTTACCTTTACCTTTGCCCCCACCAACACTTGTGGAAGCTTGCTTCTTTCCCTTGCCTTTCTTGCCTCCTACCAACAGTGCTACATCCTCATCCTGCTCAACTGGTTTGGCTGCCCCAAGCTGGCTCTTTCTAATTTCTGTCTATATGCAATCATCCCAGAACCTCTCCCAAGAGGGAAGGGTTCCACGTGCACAAACCCCATCAACAAAGTTTAGCTATGAACTGGGAAGGCCATTCACTGCAATCCGCACCAACTTAGTGGGTGGAATGACCTCTCCAACTACTGCAAATGCATATCTCACATTAGTAATCTTTGTGAGATATCCAGCTGCACTATCAGTCTTACACATCTTAATGGTCTTCAGCTTCTCCCTTAGGACCATTTTCCTGTTCTCATTGGTACTCTGGTAGAGATTGGTCAATGTTGTCCACATCTCATGAGCATATCTCTTTCCTCTCACATGAGGAATGCAATGGTCTTTGATTCCATCCAGAATCAGTCTCTTACCCTTGTTATTCTTCTTATTAAATGCTGCCAACTAAACAACATCAGTAGGCATATTAACAGGGTGTTGTGCAGTATGCACCATGATATCACAGACTTCTCCCACCTCAAAGATTCTCTGCATTCTCTCATTCCAAACACTATAGTTACTATGCCCATCCAACCTATCCTCCACCCTCAAGCCCAAAGACGTGCTTACTGTCCTAAATAAGCTGAAAATAACACTGTTGTAGTAAAGGTACAGTTTTCTGTGTGAAAAACCAGCTTGCTGTAATTTTTCTTCTTGCTGTCTGAGACTGCAATTTTCAGCAAAATAGCTCTGATACCATGTAGAAATTTCTGTTCCCAACCCCGATTTTCAGTTTCTCCTTATTTCTCCCATAAAGTTAAATGCCCATTCCCATAGCCATACATTCAACAAGCTGAAAAATAAATATTTTTCTGAGTTTTTATTTCTGCATTTCAGCACTGTGAAATTTCCAGAATTTGTGTTTTTAGAAAATATTTATTTTTCAGCTTGTTGAATGTATGGCTATTGTAATGGGCATTTAACTTTATGGGAGAAATAAGGAGAAATTGAAAACCGGGGTTGGGAACATGAATTTCTACAACGAGAAAGTCGAAGGCAATGGTCATGGAGATTGACCTTAGCAAAGCTTATGATAGAGTAAATTGGAGGTTTTTGCGTATGATATTATACAAGATCGATCTTAACAGGAGGGTTGTAAATTGGATTATGGGGTGTGTAAGTAATACTTTTATGGCGGTCATTATTAACAGGGTGGCAACCAGTTTCTTCAAGCCGGGTAGTGGGTTGAGGCACGGTTGTGCCCTCTCCCCACTTCTTTTCATTCTGGTTATGGACTCCTTAAGCACCAAACTAAACAGGGCTATGAGCGATGGATGTATAAGAGGTATTCAAATAACACCTAGCAGGGAGATTAACCACAATTTATTTGTGGATGACGTCTTACTGTTTGGATTTTTATCTTTAAGTGTCTGGCAGGTATTCGATGATATTTTCACTAAACTTTGCTCGACCTCCGATATGAAGACTAATAATGGGAAGTCTTGCATTTACTTTGCTGAGGGGGGAGAGGAAATGGCTGCACTTGTGGGTGCCCTTTTTAACATTCAAACTGCTCCTTTGGTTTCAGGGTTCAAATATCTGGGCTTCCATATGAAGCCAAACAGGTATGGGATAAGGGATTGGAATTGGACGATAGAGAAAGTGAAAAAGAGAATTGGGGGATGGTCATATAAATGGTTTTCAATAGGAGGGAGACTAATATTGGTCCAAGCGGTACTACAACAGTATATAGTGTATTGGACACATCTTTATGCCATCCCCAAGAAGATCCTATACAGTATTAGATAGATAATGGTAAACTTTCTGTGGAATGGAGGAAAAGAGAAGGGAAAGTACCATCTAGCGAGGTGGGAGCTGATAATGAAACTAAAGGAACTTGGGGGATGGGGTTTAAAGGAGTTGCATACCTTTGGGCGGGCTTTACTTATGAATTCCATGTGGAGGGGTCTCACGTCGGAAGGAATATGGAAAGACATTATAAAAAACAAATATTTGGGTGAGTTGGGGGTGGAGGGCTTATTTATGACTGGTTGGAAAAATGGAAAGAGAACCTCAGCTATATGGAATGGTTTCAAATTATGCTGGAGTTGGTTCTCGGAGCAATTGAGGTGGAAGTTTGGAAATGGAGCTAAAATCTAGATAGGTCATCCTGGCCTGTAGGGACTTTCATCATCCCTCCCCTCGAGCGATTCGCTTATCCGCTACCTAAATGGGAAAAGTATTTTTTATATGGGTCAAATTATTATGGAAGTGATTGATGGTATCCCAATATGGAAGAAGACGGAGTATTTGAATCTGCCGGAGCATTTGAAGGAAGAATGGGAGGAATATACCGTTGACCTAAGAAGCCAGGGTTTATTAGTCGGCATGAGGGGTGATAGAGTAATATGGGGAGGTCCGACAAAGGCTGGTCAGATTTCGGTCGCTGAAACTTATAAAAAATTGTCTTTACAACAACACCGGGTAGCGTTTAATCAGGGTTATAAAAAGGTATGGAAGAATGCAACGCAACTTAAAATGCAAATCTTCCTGTGGTTGGTTCTGATGGATAAGAACCTCACTTGGGTAAATCTGCAGAGGAAGTGGAAGATTGGGCCGGGCTACTGTAGGCTATGCATGGAGGAGGAGAACAATGTACATATTTTTTACTCCTGTACATTTGCCAGGAATGTCCTAAAGGAGCTATGTTTGTTTTTTAAATTGAAGGAACCTATGTTGAACAACACTACTGTCTTTATAAATTGGTGGCAGAAGCGTATTTCTTCTTTTAGGATCATTCCAGCTTTATATCATTGGTATATATGGTACAACCGAAATAGATGGCTTTTCGAGGAGATAAAAAGTAGCTCGGAGGGGACTGTTCTTCAAATCATACAGGACTAGGAGTGTTTGAAGACTGAACAGAGGCCCTTAGTGGATATGTCAAAACGGCTGAGACCTTTCGAAATACAGTACCCAGCGGGTTTTTTTGATGGGGTTTCTCAACAGTCCAGATGTAGGTGTGGGGCATGGTTAATGATCTCTCTGACCTACCACTGCAAGATCTATTGGCACGGAGGGATGGGGACTAACACAAGAGCAGAAGTTCTGGCTTTATGGGGATTACTATGGTTCGCCTCTCAATTATGTATAGAAAATTTATGGGTTTTTGGTGACTCTAAGGTTCTCCTAGAGCACCTTAACAAGGGAACCTCGCTATTTCCTGGAAATCTGATTGCATGGCTGGAGCGCATTATGGAATTGAAGAACTCTTTCTCAACTATCCATTTCAGCCACATCTACAGGGAAAAAAACTACCAGGCGGACAGTTTGTCAAAAAAACGATTAAGAGGTGTATTTGGAGAAATGCACTATGTTTTGAGCGATGCTACAAGAGCATCTGGTATGGTGAAATTTTACTGAGTATATTGCACTTATCCTGAACAGCATCTCTTTTCCGTATCCTGATTTATTACACTCTGCCACTTTTCGCTAAAGATGGGAGATTGACGACCGCAGAAAGGATGGAGGTTTTTACCCTGATAGGATATTTTTGTTTTTTGCAAATAAAAACAGGGTATAAAATGGCTGTTGTAGGCTTAAGTTATACACAAAAGCTTTAACATATGTAATACAATCTTAACAGCAAAGGACTATCGGTAGTGACAGGTATGTTTTCATCTTATTAGTTATAGTGAAGAACAAAGGGACTGTGCTTTTTATGGGAGACATTTGTAATGATATTCAAAGTTTTTTAAATGATCTGGTACATCTTATAAACCAGGGTGTTTTCTTCTGAAAAAAGGAAAATGATATTTTAAAGGAATTATTCGAATTGGTTGAATTTCAATGCTCACGATCCATTCTTTGTCGTTAATATGGGCTACTGTTATGTGGGGTAATTGCAGATGCTGCAGTATAGAACACTGCGTCGTGTACGGAAGATGTAAAATGGGGAGGCTATCGATTACATTCTTTTTGTTTGTATCAAAAAAAAGTCGACTTATGCTATTAAGGAACCAAACTAGGCACCAAGTACAAATGACATGTTGTTACGGAAATATATAAAATCAATGTCGCTAGTTATGCCTTCATGATCTAGAAACCGGGATTTTCCGTGGAATGCATGAATGTATGCTGTAGAAGATTTTAAGATATAATTAATCGAGTGAGACTAATTTCCATGCAAATGGAAAGGGAACCAATTGTTCGGTTAGTCAACGTGTAGAGTTCATGACAATAATTACATTCTAAGAAGAACGTCTATCATTTCCACCCAAGATGGATAGTTTGCATTTTGTGTTTGAAGATAGTGATGAGTTGCAGCATGCACTCCTCGTGGCACAAGATAACACCAAATGAAGGAAATGAACAAAATAGTTTTCATGATGGGAGAATACAACCAACAACAGCATTGTCTCGCTAGTAGACTACATCGACTTATTGCTTCACTAGGTTCACTAGCGTCTGCTCGTCGACTGCTTCAACTTGCCAGTCAACTAAGTTTACTACATGAGATTGATGAGTCTGATGAGTCTTTGTAGTATGTCGGGTACATATCATGGTGTAACATGGAGTCAATATATAATATTTGCAGTCTTATCGTATAATGCGCTGCATTTGGGATAATTGAGTTTAGTGGAGTGTAACATCGAGAGTTCGAATCGAAAAAGAATAATGAAAAATTAATGTTGTTAACTGAGCCAGACTGAGTTAAGATTTATTGTAAAACATGTATTAAATGAAATGATGAGGTTAAAAGTGAGTCTTCGAGATCCCCTCCACTAATTAATGTAATTCAATGCCTAGCCTATGACTTAGTTTCTTGTCCACATTTACAAAACTTTGTTGAATTGGTAAAAAATTGGTATTTATATATATATTCTTCTTGCTTTGAGAGAGGTACTCTATAATTTAGTATGGAAGATATGTTTAGGAATTAAATGTAATGTAAGAAAAATTGTATGTAAACATTTTTAATGTTGGCTCAATTCTAATCAATATATTTGTAATAATTATCCCTACCTCTTAACCCTAAGTAAAAATATAAATAAATCAGAGGTATGGTAAATAAATAAAACCTCATATATTTGTAATAATTATCCCTACCTCTTAACTAGAAGTTGTATTTAAGAACACTACAAAAAGATGTATGGTAAATAAATAAAAATATAAGTAAACAGAAGGTATGATAAATAAATAAATATAAAAGAAGTATGGTAAATACATAAAAATATATCAAATATGATTATAAATCAACATCTAAGTATATACAAATGGGTCAAATATCATGGTAAATAAAAGATGTATGGTAAATATAAATATAAATAAATCAAAGGTATGGTAAAAAGTAAAACATCTTTTTATATTTACTCCATAATCCTCTTTATATTTAAGAACACTAGAGAAGAGTTTTTATTTAGGTGAAGCTTATGGACCAAATACCATGGGCCAAATGATTATTAATACCATACCCAAAAAACATTATTAACCCTAATATTAATAACAAAAGATTATTATTATTATTAACTTTGGATTAATATAATATTAAATTTATTATATTATAATATATATTAATATATCATGACATATATTAACATCTTTTTATGTTTACTCCATACTCCTCTTTATATTTACGAACATTAGAAAATAGGTTTTATTTAGGTGAAGCATATGGGCCAAATACCATGGGCCAAATTATTATTAATAACATGCCAAAAAAACATTATTAACCCTAATTTTAATATCAAAGGATTATTATTATTATTATTAACTTTGGATTAATACAATATTAAATTTGTTATATTATAATATAAATTAATATATCATGATATATATTAACTCTAGATACATATGTGAGGGAAGAACAAAGACATAGAGTGATAGAGGTGGAGAGATGGGGAGTGACAAGGGAGAGATGAAGATAAGCTGAAGGAGGGGGGAGAGGAAAAATTAAGAGAGAGAGAGAGGGATAGAAGTGAGAGAGGTAGAGAAGGGTAAGGGAGGGAGAACGAGACACGAATATAGAGGTGTGGAGAGAGAAGGAGAGAGGGAGGAATATAGTGAGAAGATTGGAGGGTAGAGAGAGAGAGAGAGAGAGAGAGAGAGAGAGAGAGGTAGGAGAGAAAGGGAGAGAGAGGAGGAGAGAGGGAGGGATAGATAGATGGAGTTGGAGGGGGAGAGAGGGAGTGACAAGGGAGAGATGGAGAGAGAGTTTGTATGTTTAGGGGTGAGATAAAGAGACGGAGAGAAGAGGAGAGAGGGAGGGATATAGTAACATAGAGAGAGAGATATGGGAGAAGAGAGAGGATTGGAGGGAAAAGAGAGAGAGAGAGAGGGAGAGAGAGGAAGTATGAGAGAGAGAGGAGAGTGATAAGGGGAGAGAGGGGGGGTAGGAGAGAAAGGGAGAGAGAGGGGACTTGAGAGAGAGGAGAGAGAAATGGAAGGGGATATATGGAGGGAAGAAGAAAGACATAGAGAGTGAGAAGTGAAGAGAGAGGGAGTGACAAGGGAGAGATGGAAAGAGAGTGTGTATGTTTGGGGTGAGATAAATAGACAAAGAAGAATATATGGAGAGAAGGCGAGAGGGAGGGATATAGTAATAGAGTTGGAGGGTGAAGAGAGAGAGAGAGATGTTGAGAGAAAGGGAGAGAGAAGATGTGAGAAAATCAAGAGAGGGAGGGAAAGAGATATGGATTTGGAGGGGGGGAGAGAGGGAGGTAAGAAGAAATACATAGAGAGATAAAGGTGGAGAGAGAGAGGGAGTGATAAGGAAGATGGAGAGAGAGGGAGAGAGCACAACAGGAGGAAAGAGAGATAGAAGCGGGGGAGAGGGAGAGAAGGGGAATATAGAGATATAGATGGAAGGTTAAGAGAGGAAAGCAGAGAGAGATGGAGAGAGGGAGGGAGGGACATAGAGATTGATAAATATGGTGTAGGAGAGTGTGTTTGTTTTGGGGGGAGGGTTGGGATAAAAAGACAAACAAAGAGAGATGGAGGGAGATATAGATATAGATGGAGGGGGAGAGAGGGAAAAATATTTCTTGCAGTAGATGCATTAATTTTAGTGTAGATGGTGATTTCTAATCCTATTTGATTGATTTCACTAGATGCATTGATTTTAGTGTTGATGGTGATTTCTAATCCTATTTGATTTCTTGCACTAATGCATTGATTTCAGTGTAGATGGTAATTTCTAATCCTATTTGATTATTTTCACTAGATGCATTGATTTTAGTGTAGATATTGATTTCTAATTATATTTGATTGCTTGCACTAGATGCATGCATTGATTTCAATGTAGATGATTTATAATACTATTTGATTGTTTGCGCTAAGTGCATTGATTGAATCAGTGTAGATGGTAATTTCTAATCCTATTTGATTTCTTGCACTAGCTGCATTGATTTCAATGTAGATGTTCATTTCTAATTATAATTTAGATTGCTTGCACTAGATGCATTGATTTTAGTGTAGATGGTAATTTCTAATCCTATTTGATTGATTGCACTAAATGCATGATCTCAATGTAGATGTTGGTTTCTAATCCTATTTGCTTAGTTGAACTAGATGCATTGATTTGAATGTAAATGTTGATTTCTAATCCCATTTGATTGCTTGCATTAGATGAATTGATCTCAGTGTAGAAGTTGTTTTCTAATCATATTTGATTTCTTTCATTGGATGCATTCATTTCAGTGTAGATGTTGATTTCTTATTTGATGTAATTGGATGTATGATGGTACATTAATTTTAAAGTGATTGGATTAACAATGTGCATTGATTTCAATGTAAGCACAAAAATTTTATTGACAATGTACATTGATTTTTGTGTTATAGTAATTCAAACTATTAATGTTAGAGAGCAAGAGAGACAAGGTATGATGTTTACTACAACAACTCGAGCTGTATATTTAAATGGTTTACAATATGAAAAGACGACAAATCTCACAAGGGTGACAATAAGAATAATAGAAGAAAATAGTTTGAGATTGATCACAATGAAGACTATTTGTAATTGCCAACATTCTTATTATTCATATTTTCTATCATTCAACACTATTTTTGCCACTTTGCATTCAAAATTTGTATTTCATATGTTTTCATCATTAAACTTATTAACATTATTTATCATCTCAACAAACCGAGGTAACTAAGAAAATTTAAAATTAAAATGACGGGGCTAATCTTAGACATATTTAACATGATTATAATAATATTATATATATTTGCATATTATTGATAAAAAAATTCATATCTTCGATAGATTTTCCTTGGCCGCACATGACTGAACTAGCCTAGATCCATCTTAACTTCAGATCTATCAAGTGTCAAGATGGATCAAATCTCTCGAGGTGCAAACCTTTCCTCAATTTTTGCACTAAAAAAATAGGTTTGCGCCTCGAGATATTTGATTCCTCTCAACACTTGATAGATTTAGAGTTAAGATGGATCTAGGATGGTTTTAAAATCATTGAGTTTTTTTTTTTTAAATCATTGATTCTCACTAATAATATACATTAAGTCAGTTTCACTAATAGTATATGCTAGTAACCTATAAATATATGATTCATAATTTTGACTTGACTGATGGTAATCTTGTAAATATGTACATACTTTGTCTTCTGCAAGTTGTATTCCCATATTTAGTAAAAAAAATCAAAAAAATAAAAAAGAGGGTAAAAAATCCTAAAAGAAAAATCAAAGGACTTAGAAAAAATAGTATACCCCAAAAGAAAAAGATGAAGAAAACATGAAAGTGTGTAAGTATAAAAGCCGCTACTTTACCTTTTGCAGTTGATTATGGTAGAGTGTCAATAAATGCCATAATCTGTGATGAGTTAAACAATTTAATCTTGACTCGTCATTTTTCAATTTCAAATGTTGTAGATAGAGAATAAACAATTGTCATATAGTTTAAGCATGACAATACATTAGTTAGGTAGAGAATGAAAAAATCCAACCGTTTAATCTGGATTTTGGGATGAAATAAGTGTAGAATTAGATAGTTTACTGCTTTCAAAAAAGAATAAAATGTTGTAACGTTGCTAGTTCAAATGCACCTGATTAAAATAGAAGGAAAAAATGTTAGAAGATAATGACTGGGTAGGTAGAATAAGGTGAGAGACATCAATGTAAATATATTTCACCGGGCTACAAATAACTAATTTCCCTTTCCCATAGCAATTTGATATTCTAGACTATCAGTCAAATAGGCTCAAGGCATTTCTTTGACTTCTATTAGGACCAGACCCAAGGCTAAATGACTGATTAGTTGAAAATGTTAAAGTTTCTATATTAATCCCTGAAATTTTCATCATTTACCCCTTCATGCACTCATCACCATTCAACTTCATAAGTGGGAACTCTTTTCTTACTTAAATATTACATCCATTTTATTAACTGCCTCCATTTTACAATACATAAAAACCCTAAAAAACATGATATTCTAAGTAAAAGTGATTAAATTATAAAGCTTTACTCTAATTTTCACTTTCCTTAGTTTTATTTATGAATTTTGAGTATTCATTGTCCCTTTTCATATTAACACTTAACATATTTTATTAGTCCTATTAATATAGCTCCTTTTTATTTAATATCCCCAAAACCCTCTTATTATATACTTTTCATGTCAAAGATATTAAACACATGTTGAAAAACATCTCGAAATTATCCCTTTGACATGAAACTTATTCATAATAAAATATCCCCTCTCCCCTATAGTTTTAGACCTTTGACAAATCTGAAACTATATAATAAAAATTATATTGAAAATGCGCGATTTATTTACAAAGTGTGTATATATAATAACGAAGAAAAGAGTTTATTCGTCTTTCCCCTCATAAGCTTTACCCATGGTTATCGTTTTAACCTTGTCTCATATTCCCAATACATATCATTTTACCAAAGTTTAAGCCTTGGTTAAACCCTATAATAACCCACCCATTCTATGTATAAACCCTTTTTATGCATAAATTTCATTAAAAAACGAAGCATCCTCGCATTCGTTCCCGACCCTCCAATCATCCTAATCCTTTCAATCCTACGGTCTAAACTAAACCCGATAAATCATTCCCTCGCCCCCACCATTCCCTATCGGATTCATTTTAAACCGTCGATCTTCTCTGATCAAATCAATGGCACTTATCAAAGTACCCGGTCCCACCTTATTTCCCCGCAGCTTCCTGATGCATCTCAGTCGTTCGCTTCACTCAACCAAATCCGACGGCGCGGATCCCATATCGCATTATCAAAGTGATCGAGCGAAATTGACAAAACATTTTGCAATAAAAGTTGTTTTATGAAACCACCGCCCACCACGTGTCCTAATTTTACTAGATCGCATTGAAAAAGCAAAAGACCAGTTACCACCTAGAAGCAATGCGATAACCACTAGTGGTTTCGCCTTCAAACGCACAAACTGCTCCCGCCATTTAATTCCAACCTGCAATAAATGTTGTGTTTATTGATAAGACTTCAAGTTTCGAACTTAGCTCTTATTGTTTACATGTTTTTGCGCCTACAACCTATCAGATAACTACTCCAGACGCCATTTCAGAGCTACTTTCGAAACAATTCATCGTTCTAAAGTTATTTCCCCTCTGAAATTCACCTCCCAATACTTTTAGTGCCTTCTACCAAACAAGCTGCAACCAATTTGAAGACGGGTACCACCTGCAACCCTTTTTGACCACGACCATACCTATTTAAAGGTATTTTTCAGTAATCTAAGCCTACAAATTTTTAATTTTCAAGAAAAATTAAACCACTTGGAATTTAAAAGCCAAAAGTACTCATCTAAGAGTATTCAAACCTTGAAGAAACAGGGGAAACCTTGTCAAAATTTTCCCAGAATTTGCCACTTCCGCCTTAAGAATTTTGACCATCCAAAAGCTATTCCTACAGTTAAAATACCTTTGAATTACTGAAAAATCCATAAAAATCCCTTTCCCACCTTTTACATATTGCAAATCTACATTTTCCTCATAAAACCCTTGCCCAAGTTCCAAATTTTTCCCAAAGGTAGTTTAATTGACCTTCTCTTTCCATAAAGAGTTGAGCAAACAGTCTAATCTTGATCAATTTCATTAAAATGACTAAAAAGTAGGTCACCCATAGAACTGGAGGTCCCAAACCTCAGAAGCCTGCCTCCAACAAACTTCCAAACCCCAAACCTTCCAAAATTGATAAACCTACTCTTGTTCTGACTACAGATTCTACTGAGGTAGTCAGACCATTGCAGCCCCCTGTCACCTCTGAAGAGAATAATCCCTTGATTGAATTAAACTACAAAATTTCTGATGCAACCTTAGAATTTGATCTACTTGAAGTACATAGCTGGTGTTAGGAAAATTTTGAGAAAAAAGTGGCAAATGATATACCTGTATGGGACTCCAACTTGCCTAAATATGTGGCTCCCATCACCCATCCAGCTCAAGATTTCATTAGGTTGTGTCAGATGCACTATATCCCTGATCAAAGATGCATGGTGAATAAAGATAGTGAATTCCTATTTTACATAATTGCTGAAGCAATCAATGATATGCTCCAACTAAGCCATGATCCACGAGCAGTATCATTGTCAATTGAAGATTTGACTCAGATGTATTTAGACCTATATTTCCCTAGAAGGTTTGAGATCCTTCAAAACTTCATGCCCAATCATGTCAACCTTCCTAAGGTAAATCCACCTTATGATACTTTTGATTTCCCTGAGGGCTCTAGACAGATCATTTCCATGTTGTCATTCATTCTAGGCTATGTTAATGATGAATTTACAGATGCCTCCATTTTAGGGTTCCTCTCTACTTTGTCTCCTGTACAACAACCAGAATTGGTCTTTGACTTTGCCAAATTCATTGCTGATAATATACATTATCAGCTAATAAAATTACCTGATGAAGGAGTGTTCAGATATACATCATATTTGTTACATCTCTTCCTATTTTCTCAAGCAGATAGTTTTCCCATTGCATTACAGAAGATGGATATGGAGGGCAAACCTCTTTCAGTAATATTCTGGACTTCTCTTCTCAGGAAAAACAGTAGTGGGTACAGTTACAGTGATTTCAATGATTTGTTTATCAGACCTGCCATGAGTTTGTTGGAAAAAGCAGAGCCACCAAGGATCAATGAAGAAATAAAAAAAAATTTACAGCTGTCTGAAAACTGTAAAGTTGGAGATTGATATTTGTATAAAAATCACACAAAAATTAGAGTGTATGGTGCAATCCTGGCTCCTTACAAATTACCAAAGTTTCTAACTACAAGGATTTTTGCTCTGGAATACTTGAGACAGATTTTAAATGCAGATGCAGTGAACTTTATAGCATCCAAAAATAAAGCACAATTCAAATTAAAAAGTCAAATTGGCTCTTTCATAGTTAACAACAGAGATGCTTTGAAAGAGGTAAGCAGTGAATTATCAGCATTCAAGTTCCAAGAAAGCTTTTACTGGAACTATGACCCTCAAGGTATTCTGAGCAACCTCAGGATCAAATGTAAGTGAACTCCATTCCTCCATGAATCAAAGCCACTAATTGAAAAATATGCCAATCAGATGGAATGGGTTGCAAACACTTTAATTGATGATGATAAGGAGATGAAAACAGATAATCTGCAGGAAAATCAAATGGACAGTACACAGGTGGTTACAGTTAACCAACCAGTAGAAGTATCCAATAAAATGCCGAGAAAAGAAGAAGGATATTTGGCAGAGACAATCATTGAAAATAAATTTACGATAGTCTACAGCAAAAAGGCCCAAATGACTACTCTAGAAAAAGGAGGAGTCATAGATGTAGATGATAATAATGACCAGGAAACAGATGATGAGGCCACAATGATTGTTAATGAAACACTCAGGGAAATTCAGAATGAACAGGTACAAGCACAGGGGAAAGGCAAAGAAATGGTTGAAGTAGAAATGAATACAGAAGATCCCTCTTCCTCTAAAACAACAAAAGAAACTGATTCTGATATTCAGAAAAGGTTCAAGCAAATTAGGGAAAAGAATGAGGAAATCAAGAATGAAGTTTATTCTAAACTTCTGAAGGAAAAACCAGGAGATAAAGACAAACTAGTGACAACATTTGATTACTCAACATATAAAATGATCATGTCTTTTCTCCAACCAGTAGTAACAGATCCAAAGTCAGCCACGGACTACAGGAAGACAGAATTTGCAGTGAATGCTGATACTATACATGAACTAGACCAGATAGAGTTCCATAGGAGTGCATCAAAGATGCTATATTCAAAGGTAGTAAGTAAAACCATGAGTGCTACCATGCTTCAAAAGATTGTATGTAATTTTCAAACTCAAATGAAATTAGATAAAGCATCTCTCCATGCTAAGGATTTGAGGATCAAGTCCTTAGAAGATTTGGTGATAGAAACTAGAGCATATCCCTCCAATACTGAAGTTGCTAAGAAATTGATAAGGCAGAAGAATGGGGATATTGCTACCTTGAGAAAGCAACTCAAATTTCCACAGAGTGAGCACCCTCAGGAAAAATAAGTTCTTCAGGAAAAGACAGAAAATGAGGAAACTATGAAATTGGTTTTGAAGATGACAGCTCAGATTAAAGATATGGAAAATCAAATAGAATCTCTAATGCAATAAAATGAAACATTGAAGAAATCTCACGAAGTCCAATACTGGAGCATATCCCTCCAATACTGAAGTTGCTAAGAAATTGATAAGGCAGAAGAATGAGGATATTGCTGCCTTGAGAAAGCAACTCAAATTGCCACAGAGTGAGCACCCTCAGGAAAAATAAGTTCTTCAGGAAAAGATAGAAATGGAGGAAACTATGAAACTGGTTTTGAAGATGACAGCTCAGATTAAAGATATGGAAAATCAAATAGAATCTCTAATGCAAGAAAATGAAACATTGAAGAAATCTCATGAAGTTTCCATTCTCACAGTTATTCCAACTGTAAGTATAGCTATTCCCTCTACATTGGCAAAACATTTGGCACCGAAAGGAGTATTGGCAACTGTAGTGTCAATTACTTCTAAAGATATCTCTGCCACTTCTTCATCTACATCAGAGGTAAATCCAACAAGAAAAACAACTGCCATAGTAAAGGCTATGGAAGACATGTCCTTGAAAGATAAAGAGATAATCAACTTAAAAGGCATCATCAGAAATCTTGAAACATCTAACAGAGATGCATTAATTACATCCAAAGGACATGAGCAGAGAGCCAACAGATTGTAGGAACAGGTAAAGATTCTTCAACAACAGGTTAATCTCACTGAACATGTATCTTACATCAAGAATTATCTTTGGAACAACACCATTCAAGGCATGCATTATCAATGGCCTTCAATTCAAATTATTTATGAACAAAAAGAGTTACTCAAAGCAGCACAAATAGAAATACAGAAGACAAAAGAAGAACTGGCTGACAAACCTGCTCAAGCCATGAAGCTTATTACATTTCTGAATAGAAAACACAGAGAAGAGCTTGAAGAGCTAAAAATTCAGGATAGAACTGAAAGTATACTACAAATCAAGAAAGTCCTGAATAAAAGAAATATGATGAATAATTTGGAGGATAGATGAAAGGACATGAACTTGGAAATCACAAGATTTTGGGCGAAATACACAGTACTAACACAAGCAGGCCTTCCAGACATTCATGCTTTTAATGAAAATTTTATGGCACAGAAGGATTATGATAACAAAATCAGGGCTTATGCCAAAGAGCAGGTCAGCGAACCTTTACCACAAGGGTCTCTAATTGGTAAATTTATTTTGGAATATTTTGAGAACTTGTTCTTTTTACAAAATGAGATCAAACATATTTTCATTGTTAAGCCCAATTTTTCCAAGTATACAGAGCCAGATGAAAGTTACAGGAAATTGAAGAGTATGAGAATTCCCATTGCAGAACAATGGCAGGAATTCACTAACTTAATTTAAAGATTTGCAGTCAAAGTGTATCAGGGTTAGAAATAGAGTCAAAGAGTATCAGTCAAAATGCCTTTTTACTGCATATTATTATTATTTTACAGTAGTGAAAGCAGTAAAAAGACAGCATAAAGAGTATCAGTGATAAAGCACTGGTGAAAAGATGTGAAATGGAAAGAGTGTCTTTCAAGTTATCTTCAAAAAGATCTTTTTCCAAAATTCCAGCAAACATTTCCAGCAGCTACAACCCAGCAACAAGTTAGGATAATTTGTCCTATTTTTTATTGATAAGAGGACAGCTTGCCAGTTTGTTTTGCAGTTGTCCCTCTTTCTATGTAATACACTTTATTTTTTCCTAGAGATATTCATACATGTCTCTAAGATATTTTGTAATAATTTTTATATAAATACTTCTCTTTTTTGAAGTATTGAGTGCGGGATAAAATTTATCAAGACTACTATAGACATTTTGCTGGATATATTGAAGTTTGTGTGAGTCGATCAGTAAAGCAACAGGCTGGAATTAAGATTAAAGACATTATAACTCAGGATTCTTGTGCTGACCAAACAAGTCTAGTATTTTCCTGTTTTCACTGTTTTATTTTTCAAAAGTTTCCATACATACATTTTAATGTTTTCCGTCTTTAATGATTAACTAGGAAAGCTTAAACAGGACTAGGGTTAAAAAACTCCCTATTTTTTACTAGTTGTTCATTATTATGTTTTCTACTTGATAACCGGACTTAAGAATTCTTAAATTCTCTTAGTCCCTGTTTGATCCCCTCATTTCATCTTCATTTTTGTAACCTAAGGATTCTTAATTTCCCTTTTGTTCAGATTTCACCTATTTCATCAAAAAAGCCTATTTCAAACCCTTTGAAGGTCATCTACCCTGCCCTTAGTACATTTGCTCTTTAGACCTTATTTCCTAGTTCTGCTTGCTGAGAAAGTTGACTCCATAGCCCAATGGTCTGGTAGATCCCTCTGTGGTTTACCTTGAAGCACCTTTTATTCCCACCAAACTTTCAAAACAAATCCCACTGTCCAATCATACCTAGCCTAAAATCTTATAACATAAAATCAAGCTAAATCTTGAGGAGAGATCCCTCTCCGAAATTTAAGAAGGCTAGATCCTAAATTTCAAAAGAGGTTCTTGGTTACCCCTAGTTTTCTTTAACTATAAACCAAAATCCCACGACCTAAGAATTACTAGGGTGATAACATACTAGCGAATCCACTAGGGAACTAACCACTCTCCAGTTTTAAGTTTAATCTTTGAAGAAGATTTTTAAAACATATATTTCCACTTTAAGATTAAGTTTAAAGGTTGTGGGTATTTATACAATAATCATTCTAGCTCCAAAGAAAGTCTATTATACTAGATCCAACCCTGATCCCAACCCTGCAGATATAGTAGACAATCCGGACTAAATAGGAAAAAAGAAAAAACAAACTGTTAGTTCAGAAACTGAAGTTCCCCTGAAAAGAGCTGATTCTTTACCCAAAAATTAGTAAGCTTATCATATATTGAATTTGATTTGAAGTTTGAAAAATCACTATTTACAACCAAGTCTGAAACTGATTTAAATGAAACGGTTTTAGATCATGTTTTTACTTCTTTTGTGAATGAGAAACAGAAAATTATTTCATAACCTATAAAATCAGACAAAACTGAAATTCAAAGTCCAGTAGAAAGGCTAAGTGTCACAAAAATTAAAGACATTGATGAAGTTATAAAGTTAGCCAATTTTTTGTCTCAATTTAAACCTCCAGTTTCTCAATTATCCACCACTATCTTTCCAGCAGCAGATTCTACTATGTATGCTGCCACTTCATTTATAGATTCCACTATCAGTTCACCCCCAGAGGCTATTAGTCCCGAGTTTCCTTTGCAGTCTATGATCATATATTCATCATATCCTCAATCCACTGCTAGTTCATCCACATGAACATTCATCCCTGAGCTACCTTTGCAGCCTAAAGTAGTATTTCCATCATTCATTAAATCCATTACAACCACCACCACAATAAGCACTAGCCATACCACTTATTTTTCATCTCCTTTTTCAAGCTCTTCAAGTACATCCACTATTGTAATCAGCACTATTCCTGCCACTACTACTGTACCTCCTAGTTTAACAAAAATCCAAGCCATGGCAGCCATATATGCTCCATTGGTCTTACCTCAAAACCTCCATGACATGCCCCAAAATTACCAAAAGGATATCACATTGTTTGATAATTGTTCACAAATTATTGCACAACAACATATCACTAGAATGAATAATTTTTGGTAAATTTATGAGATAGATGAGTCTGATGTCAGAATGAGGTTGTTTGCACAAAGCTTAACTGGAGAAGTAAAAACATGGTTTAGAAATTTAGATGCTGGTACTATAGCAGACTTAGCTGCATTCCATAGAGCTTTCCTAAATAAATGGGAAAAGAAGAAAAATCCCCTACAAATATTATTTGAGTTTGATGCTGTTAAGAGAGCTCCCAATGAGTTTGTCCAAGATTTTTGGACCAGATACAACAATATTTACAATTCTATTCCTGCAGGCCTTAAACCCACTCCATATCTCATGCTGTTCAAATTCCATGATTGTTTTGATGTAGACATGGCCTATCAACTTAGAGAAAGGGATGCAGACACCCTAGAACAAATGCAACTAAATGCTGTTGGAGTAGAAATTAATATCCTTGCCAGAAAAGCCAGAATGAGAAACGAGAGGAGGGTTACTATCAAAGAAGAAGCTTCAAACTTAGATGGTAAAGTTGATTTTATTAACAAAACATTAGAAAAAGTAGTTGAGAGACTAGACCACATTGAAAGGAAACCACAATGAGAGAATCAATCCCAAATCAGGAATCCCAGCTACAAAAAAAACAACAATCCTGGGAAAGGTAAAGAACCCTCCCCAGATTAGAACATAAGACCCCCATTCTAAGAGAACTTTGCAGAGAGTTCTCAAAAAAATGTTGAGGATGAGGAAGACATCAACATATTTATGGGGATAGATGAAAACAATACAATTTTCCTCACTCAGAAGGACGAGGAACTCTTTGAGCTACAACAGTTCAAAGTGGAATCTGGTGAATCCTTTGACTATAAGCAAGGTTATGACTTCGCAATCAATGAAATTCACAGCCAATATAACCTTAGGAGAAAGAAGCCCAATGAGCCTACTACAAAAAACAATGCTCCAACTCAACAAATCCAAAACAAAAAGAATATTGAGGCTCCCAAAACAAAACTTTTGCAAATTCTTCCCAGAGAAAATAAACAAAATTCAAACCCACCCAGTCCTAAAAAACAACCTAGTCCAAAGATTTTAGATATCACTGATGAGGTGGTTCAATCCTCCAGAGATGCCCACAAGGCTAATACCACAAAGACCACCAATTCAGCAACAGTTATTGATCCAAAAAAGAATCCAGCTGACTCAAAATCATCAAATCCTAAATCTTCTGCTGAGAATTCCAAATCTGATAAAGCATCTGCTAACACTCAAATTGTTCCTGAAAAAACAATTAAAGATAGCAGAAATCAGGAAACTCAAACAGAAGACAAAAGAAAACCTCAAGCCAAAGGTAAAACTGTTGAAACACAAGAAAAATCATTCCAAACAACAGTTCCAAAAGATGAAATAATTCAAGCTATCAAATCTCAGTCAACATTTAACATTCAATCTGAAATATCCAAGTTAAAAATAGTTGTTCCCCTAGTAGAATTGGCTAAAAATGACTTGTATAGATCTATTATTATTGAAACATTGAATGTAAATGAAAATGAGGATACAATTAATATGAGTGATGACAGACATGAATTAATCTTTGGTCCAAATGTAGATGGTAAGCATTCAGATGGGTCAGTACTTCCATTTTATTTAAGTCTTACTGTACATGATCAGATATTACACAATGCTATGCTAGACACTGGAGCTTCCCATAACCTAATGCCCAGAGCAATAATGGAAACCCTGAATCTAGACATAACCCGACCATATAAAGATCTGTTTTCATTTGATTCATCTAAAGTCCAATGCATAGGATTGATTAAAGATCTGTGTGTAAACTTAGTCCAATATCCTAGTAAAAGCATGATCATGGATGTTGTGGTAGCTGATATCCCGCCAAAGTATGGCATGCTTCTTTCTCGCTCATGGGGAACAAAGTTGTAGGGATCTCTACAAATTGACGTGAGTTATGCCACTATCTCGGTATTTAGACAGCCTAAAAAGCTTTACAGAGAAACCTTAATGAAGTTTATGATCAGCAGTGCTAAAAGACCTACCAATTACCCAATCTATTCTACTCCTACTGATCTTGATTCCTTTATTCTCTGTAACTCTGATCATAATAACGACCAAAATGAACTCACTGATAAGAAGCCTAAAATAATGGATGATTACATTGGTCATGAGGCTTTATGGCATTTGGATTTTGATGGATTGGTGAATAAATCAGGCGCTGGAGCTGGTGTATGGATTACCAACATTAAAACTAGCCATTCCCAAGGACATGCCTTTAGATTGAATTTCAAATGTACCAATAACATGGCTGAATACGAAGCTTTAATCTTAGGTCTTCAAATCATCAGAAAATTGGGAGGGCAACGGATATTAGTCATGGGAGATTCTGAGTTAGTTATCAAGCAAATAAACGCAGAATACTCTGTTCACAATCCCAGACTAGCTAGATACAAAGACACAACACATGATTTGGTTGAAGATTTGTTAGAAAGCAAGTTTGCTATCATCCATAGAAAACAAAACATGCAAGCCCATCGTTTAGCAACCTTTGCCAGCACTTGCAAATTTCCATTTTCACCAATACAAAAATACACTGTTGAAATCAAACACAGACCTATTGTCCCAGATAATGTAAAACACTGGAAAATTTTCTCAGAAGATGAACAAATCTATCACTTTTTGAACAATGAGCGAGAATTTCAAAATTGCCAAATTGATAATGGTTGTAATATAGATTCACCTTGTAACATAGATTCAAATTTTTGTCAAATAGATGATTTAGATGATTTAGATGTACATAATTTTGATAAACCTACTATATTTACTCAGAGTGACATAGATAAATTGGAAAATGTAGATATAGAGGAAATGATGGAAGATGAACGAGATTTGATTGATTTAAAACATAACATTTTACCCAGAGGTTTAACTCCCCTAGAAGACTTGTTTGATTCCAATGATGTGCCCAAAAGGCCAAAAATGGAACCAATCAGGTCTGATATAGAAGAGTATAACTTAGGGACAAATGAAAAACTAAAAATGATCAAACTATCAAAATCCTTGTCATCAAAAGAAAAGGTTAAATACATAGAACTTTTGAAAGAATATCAAGATGTTTTTGCATGGGGTTACGAAGATTTGAAAACTTACAACAAAGACATAATTCAACATAAGATTCGTTTGAAAGATAATCAAAAACCTTTTCAACAAAAACTAAGAAGGATTAATCCAATTTTGTTACCTTTAATCGAGAAATAAGTTAAAAGAATGTTTGATGCACAAATAATTGCACTAGTCAGGTATTCTGATTGGGTATCTAATTTAGTGCCCACCATAAAGAAAACAGGAGAAATTTGACTGTGTATAGACTTTAGAAATCTCAATAAAGCTTCCTTGAAAGACAATTACCCCTTGCCTAAAATGGATCATATTTTGCAAAGGGTGGCAGGTTCTTCAAAAATTTCTTTACTAGATGGTTTCTTTGGTTATAATCAAATTCTAGTTCATAAAGATGATCAAACTAAAACTTCATTTACCACTCCTTGGGGCACTTTCATGTACGTGAAAATGCCTTTTGGAATGAAAAATGCAAGAGCTACTTTTCAGAGGGCCATGGATATTGCCTTTGCTAAGGAGATCCATTAATTTTTAGTTATCTATCTTGATGATATTACTGTCTTTTCAAAAATAAATGATGAACACTTAGATCACCTGAGACAAGTCTTTATCGAGTGTAGAAAATATGGTATATCCCTTAATCCTAAAAAGACTCTTTTCAGACTAGAAGAAGGAAAACTGTTAGGTCACATAATCTCCAAAGAAGGCATTAGAATAGACCCTGCAAGAATTGAAGCTATTTTGAACATTCAACCACCAAGAAACATAAAATAACTTCAAGCATTCTTGGGTAAAATCAATTTTCTAAGAAGATTTATCTCTAATCTGGCTGAAATCATAAAACATCTCAACAATATGCTTAAAAAGGACTTTGCAATAAAGTGGAAAATAAAGGCCAAACAATCTTTCGAATCCATAAAACAAGCCTTGACAAAAGTACCAGTCCTCATCAGCCCAGATTATACAAAAGATTTCATAATCTTTTCCTTTGCATCTAAACACATCATAGTTGCAGTTCTTCTGCAGAAAAAAAATCAAGGTTTTGAACAGCCAATTGCATTCTTTAGTAAAGCCCTCAGAGATGCACCTCTGAAGTACAATATAATGGAAAAATAGGCTTTAGCCCTGGTTAAAGCCATAAAGGATTTTAGAGTTTACATACTTCATTCACACATCATTACATATGTCCCCAATGCAATAATTAAAGATATTCTGACACAAGATGGACCTGATAGTAGGAGAGGAAAGTGGATGGCCACTATCCTTGAGTACGATCTGGAAATCAAACCGACAAAGCTCATTAAAGGACAGAGTTTAGCCAGATTGATGGATGAATCCAATTGCAATGCTTTCGACATTAATTTCATTGCACAAAAAGATGACCATGAGGAGATGGCGACTCCATTGATCAGTGAGGCCTATCTAGACTCACCATGGTACTCTGATATTATCTTTGCACTAACACATTTACAAGCTCCTCCTGGACTAACTAAAACCAAAGCAAGATTCATCAAACAGAAAGAAATGAGGTTTTGTATCTTAAACAATGCACTTTACTGGAAAGAAAATAGTGGAATTTTACTAAATTGTTTATTAAAATCTGAGGCTGACAAAATTCTTGAGGAATATTATGCAAGTGACTGTGGAGGCCACCTATACTGGAAGAGTACAGCAGACAAAATACTGAGAGTTGGTTTTTATTAGGCAACTTTATTTTCTGATGTTAAAAAATTTGTTACCTCCTGTCACAAATGCCAAATTTTTTAAGGGAAAAAGAAACTATTACCCTTACCTCTGAAGCCCATATCAACTGAAAAGCCATTTCAACAATGGGGGTTAGACTTCATTGGTGAAATCCATCCTTCATCCTCAAGCCAACATAAATGGATTTTAACTGCTACAGATTACTTTACCAAGTGGATAGAAGCCATTCCTACTAGGCAAGCCACTGATTCAGTTATAATCTCATTTATAGAAAGTAATATTTGATCAAGGTTTAGATGTCCACATAAGATTATTACTGACAATGGAGCTGCATTCAAATCCAAGAAAATGATTTCTTTCTATTATAAATACCATATTACCTTAGGTCATTCCACAATATATTATCCCCAAGGTAGTGGTTTAGCCGAATCATCAAACAAAAGCTTAATCAATATCATCCAAAAATTACTCCAAGAAAACAAAAAGACCTGGAACAAAAAGCTAGTCTATGCCTTATGGGTTGATAGACTTACCACAAAAAATTCTATTGGAACCTCACCTTATCAGATTGTTTATGGAATAGATGCAGTTTTCCCCTCTTTCTTGGGTGTTCCAGTCATGAAGATTATACAGGAATCACAGGTGGAAACAAATGATATTCAACGAAGAATCAATGAAACCATACATCTCCAACAAACTAGGGAAGAAGTTTACGAAAAATCACAAGTTTTACATGACAAAATCAAAAATATTTTTGATAAAAGGATTAAAGAAGATGATTTTTTCATAGGAGATCAAGTTTTGAAATGGGATTCACGAAGAGAGGATAAAAGAAAACATAGAAAGTTTTACTTTCTATTCCAAGGACCCTATGTGATATATGGTTACAGAGGTAATAATTCCTTTTTCATCAGGAATTTGGATGGAGCTGAACTACAAAAAGGACTAGTGAATGGTAGGATGCTGAAACACTACTATTCTTCAGAGTCACTCAACAGTTAAATTGATTTACTTTATCATTGTAAATATTCATTGCAAGTGTGTAGAATGGATTTGAGATTTTATCTACAAAGTTGAAGCCCAAAGAGAAGGCCCTAAGCTTTGCAGTATAAAATGTCATAAATATGAATTGTTGTAGAAAACAAAAGACAATTACAGGATCACCAAAGTTAAAGATGAAGGCTATTGATCTCAGAGTTCTTGACATTCCATCAGGAAATGCCATCTCCAAGTGAAGCCGATGTTAGTAACCTATAAATATAGGATTCATAATTTTGACTTGACTGATGGTAATCTTGTAAATATGTCATACTTTGTCTTCTGCAAGTTGTATTCCCACATTTAGTAAAAAAATCAAAAAAATCAAAAAGAGGGTAAAAAGTCCTAAAAGAAAAGACAAAGGACTTAGAAAAAATAGTATACCCCAAAAGAAAAAGATGAATAAAACATGA
Source organism: Pinus albicaulis (assembly GCA_034641835.2). Lineage (NCBI taxonomy): Eukaryota > Viridiplantae > Streptophyta > Pinopsida > Pinales > Pinaceae > Pinus > Pinus albicaulis. The sequence continues at coordinate 691,372,951 of CM076571.1, read as the reverse complement.
AAGTTTGCAAGTCTAAATGCCACTACTTTACCTTTTGCAGTTGATTATGGCAGAGTGTGTGTCAATAAATGCCATAATCTGTGATGAGTTGAACAATTTAATATTGACTCGTCACTTTTCAATTTAAAATGTTGTAGATAGAGAATAAACAATTGTCATACAGTTTAATCATGACAATACATTAGTTAGGTAGAGAATAAAAGAATCCAACCGTTTAATCTGGATTCTTGGATGCAATAAGTGTAGAATTAGATAGTTTACTACTTTCAAAAAAGAGTAAAATGTTGTAAGGTTGCTAGTTCAAATGCACTTGATTAAAATAGAAGGAAAAAATGTTAGAAGATAATGACTGGGTAGGTAGAATAAGGTGAGAGACATCAATGTAAATATATTTCACCGGGCTACAAATAACTAATTTCCCTTTCCCATAGCAATTTGATATTTTAGACTATAAGTCAAAGAGGTTCAAGGCATTTCCTTGACTTATGTTGGGACGGGACCCAAGGCTCAATGACTGATTAGTTGAAAATGTTAAAGTTTCTATATTAATCCCTGAAGTTTTCATCATTTACCCCTTCATGCACTCATCACCATTCAACTTCATAAGTGGGAACTCTTTTCTTACTTAAATATTACATAAAGACCCATTTTATTAACTTCCTCCATTTTACAATACATAAAAACCCTCAAAAACATGATATTCCAAGTAAAAGTGATTAAGTTATAAAGCTTTACTCTAATTTTCACTTTCCTTAGTTTTATTTATGAATTTTGAGTATTCATTGTCCCTTTTCATATTAACACTTAACATATTTTGTTAACTCCCTATCAATTATCCTAGTCCTATTAATATAGTTCTCTTTTATTTAATATCTCCAAAACCCTCTTATTATATACTTTTCATGTCAAAGATATTAAACACATGTTGAAAAACATCCCGAAATTATCCCTTTGACATGAAACTTATTCATAATAAAATATCCCCTCTCCCCTATAGTTTTAGACCTTTGACAAATATGAAACTATATAATAAACATTATATTGAAAATGCGCGATTTATTTACACTGTGTGTATATATAATAACGAAGAAAAGAGTTTATTCGCCTTTCCCCTCATAAGCTTTACCCATGGTTATCGTTTTAAAATTATCTCATTTTCCTGATACATATCATTTTACCAAAGTTTAAGCCTTGGTTAAACCCTATATTAACTTGCCCATTCTATGTATAAACCCCTTTTGTGCATAAAATTCATTAAAAAAGGAAGCATCCTCGCATTCGTTCCCGACCCTCTGATCATCCTAATCCTTTTAATCCTACTATCTAAACTAAACCCGATAAATCATTCCCCCGCCCCCACCATTCCCTATCGGATTGATTTTAAACCGTCGATCTTCTCTAATCAAATCAACGACTCTTATCAAAGTACCTGGTCACACCTTATTTCCACACAGCTTCCCGATGCATCTCAGCTGTTCGCTTCACTCAACCAAATCTGACGACGCGAATCCCATATCGCATTATCAAAGTGATCGGGCGAAGTTGACAAATTTTTTTTTGATAAAAAATGTTTTACGAAACCACCGCCCACTACGTGTCCTAATTTTACTAGTTCGCATTGCAAAAGAAAAAATCCAGTTACCACCCAGAAGAAATGTGATAACCACTAGTGGTTTCGCCTTCAAACGCACAAACCTCTCCCGCCATTTAATTCCAACCTGCAATAAATGTTGTGTTTATTGATAAGACTTACGGTTTCAAACTTAGCTCTTATTGTTTACATGCTTTTGTGCCTACACCCTATCAGATAACTACTCCAAACGCCATTTCAGAGCTGCTTTCAAAACAGTTCATCGTTTTAAAGTTATTTCCCCTCTGAAATTCACCTCCCAATACTTCCAGTCCCTTCTACCAAACAAGCTGCAACCAGTTTGAAGACTGGTACCACCTGCAACCCTTTTCGACCACGACCATACCTATTTAAAGGTATTTTTTAGTAATCTAAGCCTACAAATTTTTAATTTTCAAGAAAAATTAAACCACTTGGAATTTAAAAGCCAAAAGTACTCATTTGAGAGTACTCAAACCTTGAAGAAACATGGGAAACCTTGTCAAAATTTTCCCAGAATTTTCCACTTCCACCTTAAGAATTTTGACCATCCAAAAGCTATTCCTACGGTTAAAATACCTTTGAATTTCTGAAAAATCCATCAAAATCCCTTTCCCACCTTTTGCATATTGTTAATCTGCATTTTCCTCATAAAACCCTTGCCCAGGTTCCGAATTTTTCCCAAAGACAACGTAATTGACCTTCTCTTTCCATAAAGAGCTGAGAAAACAGTCTAATCTTGCTTAGTTTCATTAAAATGAATAAAAAGCAGGTCACCCCTAGAATTGGAGGTCCCAAACCTCAGAAGCCTGCCTCTAGCAAGCTTCCAAACCCCAAACTTTCCAAAATTGATAAACCTACTCCTGTTCTGACTGCAGATTCTACTGAGGTAGTCAAACCATTGCAACCTCCTGTCACCTCTGAAGAGAATAATCCCTTGATTGAATTAGACTATAGAATTGCTTATGCTACCTTAGAATTTGATCTACTTGAAGTACATAGTTGGTGTCAGGAAAATTTTGAGAAAAAAGTGGCGAATGATATATCTGTATGGGACTCTAACTTGCCTAAATATGTGGTTCCCATCACCCATCCAGCTCAAGATTTCATTAGGTTGTGTCATATGCACTATATCCCTGATCAAAGATGCATGGTGAACAAAGATAATGAAGTCCTATTTTACATAACTGCTGAAGAAATCAATGATATGCTCCAACTAAGCCATGATCCACGAGCAGTATCATTGTCAATTGAAGATTTGACTCAGATGTATTTAGACCTGGATTTCCCTAGGAAGTTTGAGATCCTTCAAAACTTCATGCCCATTCATGTCAACCTTCCTAAGGTAAATCCACCTTATGATACTTTTGATTTCCCTGAGGGCTCTAGATAAATAATTTCCATGCTGTCATTCATTCTAGGCTATGTTAATGATGAATTTACAGATGCCTCCATTTTATGGTTCCTCTCTACTTTGTCTCCTGGACAACAACCAAAATTGGTCTTTGACTTTGCTAAATTCGTTTATGATAATATACATTATCAACTAATAAAATTACCCGATGAAGGAGTGTTCAGATATACATCATATCTGTTACATCTCTTCTTATTTTCTCAAGCAGATAATTTTCCCATTGCATTACAGAAGATGGATATGGAGGGAAAACCTCTTTCAGTAATATTCTGGACTTCTCTTCTTAGGAAAACCAGCAGTGGGTACAATTACAATGATTTCAATGTTTTGTTTATTAGACCTTCCATGAGTTTGTTGGACAAAGCAGAGCCACCAAGGATCAATTAAGAAATAAAAAGAATTTTACAGTTGTCTGAAAACTGTAAAGTTGGAGATTGGTATTTGTATAAAAATCACACAGAAATTAGAGTGTATGGTGCAATCCTGGCTCCTTACAAATTACCAAAGTTTCTAACTACAAGGATTTTTTTCTCTGGAATATTTGAGACAAATTTTAAATGCAGATGCAGTGAACTTTATAGCATCCAAAAAGAAAGCACAATTCAAATTAAAAAGTCAAATTGGCTCTTTCATAGTTAACAACAGAGATGCTTTGAAAGAGATAAGCAACAAATTATCAGCATTCAAGTTCCAAGAAAGCTTTTACTGGAACTATGACCCTCAAGGTATTCTGAGCAACCTCAGGATCAAATGTAAGTTAACTCCATTCCTCCATGAATCAAAGCCACTAATTGAAAAATATGCCAATTAGATGGAATGGGTTGCAAACACTTTAATTGATGATGATCAGGAGATGTAAACAAATAATCAGCATGAAAATAAAATGGACTGTACACAGGTGGTTACAGTTAACCAACCAGCAGAGGTATCCAATAAAAGGCCGAGAAAATAAGGATATTTGGCAGAGACAGTCATTGAAAATAAATTTAAAACAGTCTACAGCAAAAAGGCCAAAATGACTACTCTAGAAAAAGGAGTCATAGATGTAGATGATAATAATGATCAACAAACATATGATGAGACCACAATGATTGTTAATGAAACACAGGGAAATTCAGAATGAACAGGTACAAGCACAGGGGAAAGGCAAATAAATAGTTGAAGTAGAAATGAATACAAAAGCTCCCTCTTCCTCTAAAAAAACAGAAGAAATTGATTCTGATATTCAGAAAAGGTTCAAGAAAATCAGGGAAAAGAATGAGGAAATCAAGAATGAAGTTTATTCTAAACTTCTAAAGGAAAAACCAGGAGATAAAGACAGACTAGTGACAAAATTTGATTACTCAACATATAAAATGATCATGTCTTTTCTCCAACCAGTAGTAACAGATCCAAAGTCAGCGACAGACTACAGGAAGACAGAATTTGCAGTGAATGCTGATACTATACATGAACTAGATCAGATAGAGTTCCATAGGAGTGCATCAGAGATGCTATATTCAAAGGTAGTAAGCAAAACCATGAGTGGTACCATGCTTCAAAAGACTGTATCTAATTTTCAAACTCAAATGAAATTAGATAAAGCATCTCTCCATGCTAAGGATTTGAGAATCAAGTCCTTAGAAGATTTGGTGATAGAAACTGGATCAGATCCCTCTAATATTGAAGTTGCTAAGAAATTGATAAGGCATAAGAATGAGGATATTACTGCCTTGAGAAAGTAACTCAAATTGCCACAGTGTGAGCACCCTCAGGTAAAAGAAGTTCTTCAGGAAAAGACAGAAAAGGAGGAAACTATGCAATTGGTTTTGAAGATGACAACTCAGATTAAATATATGGAAAATCAAATAGAATCTCTAATGCAAGAAAATGAAACATTGAAGAAAGCTCACAAAGTCTCCATTCCCACAATTATTCCAACTGTAAGTACATCTATTCCCTCTAAATTGGCAGAACATTTGGCACCGAAAGGAGTATTGGCAACTGCAGTGTCAATTACTTCTAAATATATCTCTGCCACTTCTTCATCACATCACAGGTAAATCCAACAGGAGAAACAACTGCCGTAGTAAAGGCTATGGAAGACATGTTCTTAAAAGATAAAGAGATAACCAACTTAAAAGGCACCAGAAACATCTAATAGAGATGCATTAATTACATCCAAAGGACATGAGCAGAGAGCCAACAGATTGCAGGAACAGGTAAAGATTCTTCAACAACAGGTTAATCTCACTGAACAGGTATCTTACATCAAGAATTATCTTTGGAACAACATCATTCAAGGCATACATTCTCAATGGCCTTCAATTCAAATTATTTATGAACAAAAATAGTTACTCAAAGCAACACAAATAGAAATATAGAAGACAAAAGAAGAACTTGTTGACAAACCTGCTCAAGCCATGAAGCTTATTACATTTCTGAATAGCAAACACAGAGAAGAGCTTGAAGAGCTAAAAATTCAGGATGGAACTAAAAGTATACTACAAATCAAGAAAGTCCTGAATAAAAGAAATATGATGAATAATTTGGAGGATAGATGCAAGGAAATGAACTTGGCAATCACAAGATTTTGGGCCAAATACACAGTACTAACACAAGCAGGCCTTCCAAACATTCATGCTTTTAATGAAAAGTTGATGGCACAGAAGGATTATGATAACAAAATCAGGGCTTATGCCAAAGAGCAGGTCAGCAAACCTTTACCACAAGGGTCTCCAACTAGTAAAGTCATTTTGGAATATTTTGAGAACTTGTTCTTTAAATTTAAAAAATGAGATCAAACATATTTTCATTGTTAAGCCCAATTTTGCCAAGTATACAGAGCTAGATGAAAGTTACAGGAAATTGAAGAGTATGAGAATTCCTAGTGCAGTACAATGGCAGGAATTCACCGACTTAATCTAAAGATTTGCAGTCAAAGTGTATCAGGGTCAGAAACAGAGTCAAAGAGTATCAGTCAAAACACCTTTTTACTGCATATTATTATTATTTTACAACAGTGAAAGCAGTAAACAGACAGCGTAAAGAGTATCAGTGATAAAGCACAAGTGAAAAGATGTGAAATGGAAAGAGTGTCTTTCAAGTTATCTTCAAAAAGATCTTGTCCAAAATGCCAGCAAACATTTCCAGCAGCTACAACCCAACAACAAGCTAGGATAATTTGTCCTATTTTTTATTGATAAGAGGACAGCTTGCCAGCTTGTTTTGCAGTTGTCCCTCTTTCTCTGTAATAAACTTTATTTTTTCCTAGAGATATTCCTACATGTCTCTAAGATATTTTGTAATAATTTTTGTATAAATACTTCTCTTTTTTGAAGTATTGAGTGTGGAATAAAATTTATCAAGACTACTATAGACATTTTGATAGATATATTGAAGTTTATGTGAGTCGATCAGTAAAGCAGTATACTGGAATTAAGATCAAAGACATCATAACTTAGGATTCTTGTGCTAACCAGATAAGTCTAGTATTTTCATGTTTTCACTGTTTTATCTTTCAAAAGTTTCCATACATACATTTTAATGTTTTCTGTCTTTAATGATTAACTAGGAAAGCTTAAACAAGACTAGTGTTAAAAAGCTCCCTTTTTTTTACTAGTTGTTCATTATTATGTTTTCTGCTTGATAACCGGACTTAAGAATTCTTAAATGCTCGTAGTCCCTGTTTGATCCCCTCCTTTCATCTTCATTTCTGTAACCTAAGGATTCTTAATTGCCCTTTTGTCCAGATTTCACCCATTTCATCAAAAAAGCCTATTTCAAACCCTTTGAAGGTCATCTACCCTGCCCTTAGTACATTTTCTCTTTAGACCTTATTTCCTAGTTCTGCTTGCCGAGAAAGTTGACTCCATAGCCCAATGGTCTGGTAGATTCCTCTGTGGTTTACCTTGAAGCACCTTTTATTCCCACCAAACTTTCAAAACAAATCCCATTGTCCAATCATACCTAACCTAAAATCTTATAACATAAAATCAAGCTAAATCTTGAGGAGAGATCCCTCTCCAGAATTTAGGAAGGCTAGATCCTGAATTTCAAAAAATGTTCTTGGTTACCCCTGGTTTTCTGTAACTATAAACCAAAATCCCACAACGTAAGAATTACTAGGGTGATAACAGTATACATTAAGTCGATGTCTTAAATCATTAAGTTTCCCTAATAATATACATTGAGTCGGACTCAATGTCTTAAATCATTGAGTCTCACTAATAATATACATTGAGTCAGTCTCACAAATAGTATTTTTTGAGTTGATGTCTTATTAAATTCAAGTAGCATGTGAAAAGTCTTAGAATTGCGTCATAGTCACACTTCATGTAAATCCAAGCTACAAACTCCAGTAAATTTCCTAAAAGAAATCGTGATTGATAACAAGAGAGTAATAGAAGACAAAGTTTCATCGTAATAGAGTATTCGCAGTAAGAATCAATGATGAATAAAAAATATGAAGGGATTAAAGTGAGTAGCAATTGAAATATATCACAACATGAACATTAATTAAAATAATTTGTAATGATTGAATTGAACGATGGAGACATTTAAGATGAAGACTTTACATGAACTCAAACAAAAGGATCTTTAGGAAAAGATGATGACACAATATGGATTGAACTAATTAAGCCCATTAGTATGAGAGTTGTAGAATAGTTCCCTAGGTTGTGACTTTAGGATCTAGAAAAAAAAGAAATGGTATGTTAGCATAAGCATGGGATCCACTGTAGGATGTTGTGCATAGGAAAGATGAGATTAAGATGAGCCAAACATCACTCCAAAAGTATGATGGTGTAACAAAAGAGTCAATAGGACTATTGTTGGATAGTGTAGCCAAGCACTAGAGACTCACTAACTCCATAGTCATCTACAAAATAAAAAAAGCACAAGAGATTCACTAACTCCATAGTCATCTACAAAATAAAAAATGGAGGCTAAAGAGTAACATGTATCTTCATATACAACTAGCATATGTTGTGGTTGACTTACGTATGTAGATTAGTATGCATGGTGAATGCACAATAATGATGTTTTTGTAGGAGTAGAGACCCATGATGTTGCTACACACTTGCTTGATGTGACCAAGGATTTGAGATGGGGGAGATGTTGGGAGGCCTTTTGGGTCCTTTTAAATGTCATCGTACATTATATTAAGATATTAGCATAACTATAATAATGTAAATGTGAAAGGTAAATGAATAAATAAAACATAACAAATGATTATTTGGAGTGTATACGACCTCTCTAATCATATTCATAATGTATAAATACTTATTAAAAATAATAATGACTATGTTAGATATCCTTTCCTAAAGCAAGTCTTATTTCTTTAGTTGCATGTGTGGTGTTCTTGTTACAATGTAATCCTCTGTTGAATACGTATTGAAACCCTAGTTTCAACATGGGGTTTAATCATTCTCATTTATTCATGTGGTTCTTGAAGAAGAGTGAGAGAAGGAGAGTTCTATGAAAGCAGAATCATTGCAACTTGTCTATGTATGTAAATAAGGCATCAAACATTTGCTTTGGTGTCTTCAATTATGATACATGATGAATTAAGTGGTCTTTCATTGATTCTCACAAGATCTTCTTGGCCTTGATCACATTATTCTTATGCTTTGCCTTCACCTCTTCCTCTTCGGGTTCTTGGACGTCTTTCTTGACATAATCCATGTACTCCATCTAGCCTATATTCTACTCTGGGATTGGACACCATATTGTAAATGGAAAATTAAATTAACTTATTTTCAACTATGGTAGTTTTTTTCTTAACCTCCACCTCACTTTAAGAAATCCTTTTGTTTTGTTTTATATGGTAGGAAATACTATGGGCCAATGGTATTATGAAATTATACATAATTTTTTTTATCACGTAAAATAAATTTTATGGATTGGTAACAAAAATTTTTATGAAGTTGTTTTGGCAAATACTGTGGGCTGCTCTTTACTAGAACTCTGATACCATGTTGAATTCTTTCTTATTTTTCATATCTTGGTAATTATTCCCTTATGATCAATAATTACACACTTGAAAATTTATCTACTTTAATTTTGTGTTTACGATTGAATAAACATTATTAGATTGATATAAGATATATGAGATACTTACTGATATATGAGATACTTATTGATATATAATTACAATTAAGGGCCGAGGGCCCCAATATATATACATAGTTGAGGTGTATTTTCATTGTCTAGAAGGGAATACCTTCCACTTTTATATAAAACATCAAAAATTATGACATCATAACCTTGTTAACTATCCAATAAACTTCAAGCTTTCTTAGACTTCATGTGATGAGGGTATGCAAGATATCCAACTATCATGTTACTTCCTTTTGACACATGAATGATATTGCTATTGTCTTAGACATCCCCTTTGTCATCATTGACAACACTGTGCAATAATACTGGAAATTGGGGTGGGGAATCTTGTATTTGGATGACACGATTGATTTTTTCCACTACCACTATAAACTTATGTCACTATTTGCATGAAACATGGTCAATTATGTCCAATACCAATATAACTACTATATGCACCAAGCTTACCTCTAAAGTAGACACAAGTTAATAGAGAGATCAAACAAAACACCTCATAATAATTTACATAATTTATTTATATGCTTTACCAAGTAAGCTACCCTATAGATTATTCCATTAGTTAAAAAAATTGTTTTAAAAAATAACTTATTTACTTTATTAATCAAAATATTTTATTAAAAAAAATATTGAACTTAGAACTTCTTATTTTATATCCAAAGAAGCATTTATTTTTGGACATCCATAGAAAATTATGATTATAATGAAATATTTACTTGAGTTTTTCAATTATTTACCTAAATTATATATAT